>JAUBNY010000987.1:1026324-1039096 GCA_032275445.1 Crypturellus soui | reverse complement strand
GAAGTTTTCTTTTTTCTTTTTTGTTTTTTTTTCTCCTAGGTGAGTAATCACCAGTGGAACATAGTAGTTCTCAGCTGTACATAGCATTTGTTTCTATGTGCCTAAACTACATGTTAAATATTAAATGTTTCTTTGATTTAGCAACTAAATAACACAGCACAATTTTGCAATTAGTATTTTCTTTGTAGCAAATGATTTAATATTTACTCATGATTTGTATCCAATGGTATTAAGTTTAAAATCAGCTTTCAAAAACAAAAAAGTCACTGTAAAATTTATTTCAGTTATACCGGATGAGTAAGTAATTAAGTTCTGAAAGTTTGTTTTGCATCTCAAACAAAGATTTGTTTCAAACAAAGAAAGTACTGTCTAGAGCTGGTCAGCTGAATGCGTTTGGAAATCAAAGATTCTTTCTTTGCAAACTTCCGTTTAGTTTTCAGTTTTCAATGAACTGATAAAGAACTGAAATGAATAGAAGAAACTGAAGTGGAAATATGCTTCCTGCCCGTACCGGAGAGGCTGCGACCATCAGAGCTTGGATTAGCACGTTGCAAACTTGCTCCAAGTGTTCAGCCCGCAGAGCTCTGCAGCAGTCTTCCTTTTGAACTTTGTTGTGTGTTTTGCTCTACTTCTTAATGCAAGTTTTAAACTTTTTTTATGGTTGTGATTTCAATTTTTTTTTTCTTTATAAGTGTGTTATCATTCATACTAATTAATTCTACTGCTGTGTGAAGGGTTTTGTTTATTTTCATAGACTCAAGGAATAATGTAAGTTGGAAGAGACCTGTGAAGGTCATTCCTCTCAAAGGAGGTCCATTTAGGACCTGTGCCATCTCCAAGACTGGAGATTCCTTGGGGCAGCTAAACCACCCTTATGGTTTCACCATACACATGACCATTCGGTACTGAGAATTTCCTGTGCTCCCACTGGTGTCTTCTGCCTCTTTTCCTATTACTTTGCATCTTCCAGAGCAGCCTGGCTCATCTGCTGTGTATGTGCCCTTTAGGTAGCTGCAGATGGCAGCAGATCCCACCTTGGCCTCCCTCTTTAGGTCAAACAACTCCAGTTCTCCCCGTATCTCCCAGTAGCGTCTGTCGCTCTGAGCTCTCGGGAGGGTGCGGGGGGCAGCGTGACACTCGGCATCCCAAAGCAGAAGTGCGGTGACGGCAGCACATGCTAGGCCGTGCCACTCACCTCCCTTGCTGTGGCCTGTGCGGGGAGCGCCTCGTCGCCCCACGGCGTGCTGTTCCCCGGCGCAGCCTCGGGGAGGGCAGGCACTGTGTGCGCTGCACATGCTGCGCCGCAGCTGCGCGCGCCCCGTCCAGCCCGGGAGGTGGCACGCGGCCGGACCCGTGGCGGTGCAGCAGCCGCCCGCGCCTCCGCCCTGCGTGCGTGTGCATGTTTGCCTCTGCAGACGGGGAGGTGTATCTGGTGTGTCTCTGGCAGGTGCACATCACTCTGGAAGGGAGAATGCGGAGGCTGCCAGAAAATAAAATAGCCCTCCAAGACGCGTAATGCTGAAGTGGTCTACCTTAGTGACACTAGCAACCCCTCCAAAGTGATCACTGCTGCTTTCACCAGGAAGGGGGACGAGGATTTCTGTTTCCGCATTTGCTATCTGTAATAATAATCTGTTCAGTTGCTCTGGTTAGTAAAACAAGAACCACCAGGATGAGGACACATTTTCCCGGTATAGCTGGTTGGAAATTGTTTTTCCCCTCTGCATCTCTTGCGCTAGGAGGCAATAAGCCCATGAAAGAAGTCCTGATCTTTAATGGAAAGTCAGGATGCCCTCTAGCGGTTATTTCTGGAAATAAAATCTGAGCGGTATGTACCGGGATGGGAAGTAGCACCAGCTAAGCTAAATATCAAGCTGCAGTTTTAATGGAGTTTTTTTAACACGTTTTGGGAAGAGTGGCTTCCCCCGCCTCCCTCCACCATGTGCCACTGCCCCTGGTTGTGGCAGAATGAAACTATGGATCCTCCTGGGTTGCTTTTAAATGCAGGGCATTGGGGCCTCCCATACTTCCGTAGCTCTAAGTGGACGTGGCTAGCTGTTATCACAGAGCCTGTTGCCTGGTAACCAGAACTGAACGTATAATTTTAATTGGATAAATTTGATGCATATTGCCTTTCTTTTCCTTTTTACAAGCAGTACACACACAAATATGTTTAGATTTAAACATATTATTGTAACACTATAGCTTCTAATACCTTCTGGTTATCCGACAAAGCTTTATTACAGTGATTTAAGACCTCACTTAAATTTCACCTAATAAAGATTGATCTTCTAGTTCTTTCTTGAAACTTTTCTTTTATAGTTATATGAGTGAGTAAACTGCCAGGGGGAGCATCTGCCTCTAAATCTTGCTCTTTTCTGCATATTCTAAAATTTCACCTTTTAGTTTCTCATACTGTTTTGATGATAATCATATGTTTTTTTTTCTGCTAAATTCGCCAGAAAGAGTTCTGGGAGTGAAATGTTTGCTTCACTGGCACAACTTGTATAAATAAATGCTTGTGTTTAGTAATAGAAACTATATTATTAACATTATCTTCACCTTTTCATGTGCTAATATAAAATGAGTTCATTGGACTGTTTTGATCTTGTGTACTTATGAATATATACTGTTAATAGAAAAAAAATAAAGTAATCTGTTATTCAAGATATTTTCTTTTTTTGCTAACTATGGTGATAGCCTTTTATAATACTTCAAATTATTGCTTCATTGCTTCAAATTGAGGATTAATTACTATTTTAAGAAATGTGAGGTGGTTTTCTAAGAGGCTTCAAAGAGGCTCCCTCTCCCTGCAAGATGCAGGGAGAGGGAAAACCATAAATAATGATGCTTAAGGGTATTACAAAGTTGCATCACGCAGTCATTCTTTTTCTGTTTCTTTTAATTTTTGTCATAATTCTTAGTTTTATTTAAGGAAAAAAGTCTAGAGTGTAGATAATAATGGTAGTTCTGTAGAAGAAAAGTAGATAGATGCTTACAGAGACACTGGAAAGTACTTGTTTCCACAGATAATTGCTAAAATTAAAACTTCATCTGAAGAGCAGTAACTTAGGAGTGTATTCTGCAACCTCACTGTAGTAAGAGTTTCTTTGTTTCCTTTGCCCAACTCGTCCAGTTCTCGTTCTTTGAGCTTTCTTCTTGCCTGCATCCTTTTCATTCTAGCCGAGTAATTGAGAGTAGTAGTAGCAGTGCAACCATTATTTCATGGATTTTTTGCTCCCTTGTTGATGCTCCATTATGGTTTTCTCTATCCATAAGCAATGCAAGACTATTCTAGTTTTTAATATCTTTCTAGTTATCATCTATTGAAGTTGTAGGTTCCAAAATAGGAATCTCCTTAAAATAACTGTCAAAGACACAGGAAAAGAAAGTTCCTAAATCCTGAAATTAAGAGAACTTCCTTTCTGTTTTAGTCTTTCCAGTCTTTCGGTTTTCTTTTTTTTTTTTTTTTTTTTTCTGTATTAATATTGACAGTGCTCTTATATAAACTCGGAACTAACTGAGATGCTGACTGCCTGTTGCTTCTTCCAGGTATTGCTGCCAGCAGCTGGTCTCTTGCAGCTGCAGGACGTGAAAAGGACTTGCTGTGAGTTCTTGGAATCTCAGCTTCACCCTGTCAATTGCCTGGGGATTCGTGCTTTCGCTGACATGCACGCGTGCTCCGACCTCCTGAGCAAGGCCAGCACATACGCAGGTAAGTGACCTCTAGCAGTGAATGTAACTTAGAGGAGTTTATTTTTTTCCCTCGATCTCTCTGCTTACTTTTTTTTTTTTTTTTGGTACTTAGAATTAACCTTCTGCTTCAGCCTTAATCAATTCCTATTTTAAGCTTGATGCATCTGTGTGATAGGTTTTAAAGCAATGTGTACTCCAGCCTTACTCCTATGATAATTATGCTGTGCCCAAGGGTGTGAGCTGCTTCCTTGCATTGCACTGGCTTCCTTGATCCTTAGAATTTTGTCAGGCAAGCATAGCTTAGTACGAGAGCAGCGTGGAAAAAAAAAAAAAAAAAAGAATAGCAAAATATCCTGATACAAGGCCTTGGACAGCTGAAGTCCTGGGAGGAGGTAGACTGCAACTGCATGTTCTAGAAACTAGTATGAGAATTAGATTTAAAGAGCAGTGAGAATTTCATCTTTATAGAGAAAATGGAAAGTGCTTACACTTAGCTTCTCCCAGTCTTTGTTTATTTACCATGACTATTTGATATTTATGAAAAAGAGGCAAAAGAATACTTGTGCTAGTAAAAAGGGATAGCATAAATATATGGATGGAGATGTAGATCAGAATTTGCTATAATAGTGACAGTCTGCAGTGGCCTTCCAATGGGAGGAAAAACCCAATTTTCATTAAAATTGGAGCTTCATAGTCCTGTGATGGACTTCATCCTGCTGTAGCCATGTGTTAAACTTCTGTAGCTTAGCTGTTCACCTGCATCTGAGATACACGTATGGGGAGTCTGAAAATAGTGGGTGCTTGATACAAATTCCTTGAAATTAGCTTCTCTTACAATTCAGCTTTGCAACTGAGACTCTAGGTGTCCTTGTGGTGTTTCAGAATGCAGTCCTGTGCCAGATCTTGCAGCATTTGCAAAGGAAGGGAATAAAAACAGGGAGACTCTTTCTTTTGTGAGGAAAGACTCCATTCTCAAGTATCTTAACTGGGAGAAGAGTTGAACGAATCCCCTCTGCTGATACTTCCCGGGGAGGCTCTTTCTGTGTGACAGAGTGGCCGTTCCAGTTCTGATGGAGAAAACTGGAGAACATGAGCAGAAATCCAGAAGGATTCCTAAGAGTATGCAGTGTGAATGCTGTTAGCGAACACCCGCTCTCACTTCTACTCACTGATGTTTCTTATCTGGTCTCAGAGAATGTTCATGAAAGAAAAATTGTTCCTGAGAACACGGTACATGTTATACTTGTAGTGGTATATATATAACTTTCTGAAGAAAGGCTAGTGAAGCCTTACAATAAAGGAAAGTGATTTAACCCTTTGAAGGTGCCAAGTAAGATAGGCAGTAGAAGGGCCACATCGAAAGGCTAAACTGAAGGTCTTGGGCAATGAAACAAGTTAATCTCCTGTTGCTCCTGCTAATGAAGTATTTCTGGTGGAGTGTGTGTGTTTTTTGCAGTGCTTCATTACTAAAAGTTTATGCTCTTAGGTAGAAGTGTTTTTCTACCCTTTAACGTGTCTCAGAGAAGCGGGTTTCCCTTAATGCTCTGAATGTACTGCAGTCACACAACAAGGTTCTCCCCCGGCCTGTGTAGCGCTCTGTAGCCCCGCGGCTGGCAAGGGGTCCTGCAGCACTTGGCACGTTTCCTGGTTGCAGCCAAAGGATAATAATGCAGTTCCACCAGCTGTGTGGCCAGCACAGGATTCGGAAACATTGGATTTTCTGTGGAAGAAGGGGCTTTTGATGATCGCTTGTACACACTACTGCATAAAGCTTCTTGGCTTCAGTGTCACGCTGGGGAGCTGTCAAAGGGACTTTGTCATGGAGGCTTAACATAATTAAGATGCATGTATTGCTTTATTGTACTTAACTGTGGGACATAACATCTTCAGATTCGGGTACTCTATGTCCAGCACTTGAGCCCTGACTGGATTTATATATATTATATAAATATATATATTACATAAATATTATTATATAAAATTATATATTTTTTTCTATAGGCTAGTCTTGTGTACATTGGTATGCAGGAGTTGTAAAGGACACAGCAGAATCTTTTTACAATTCTATTTTGAGTAGCAACTTCTGTTGCTAGGCTGCTGTTACCTTGGCTGCTGGTAACCTCATGATGCTCTGGAAAGCAGTTACTTGAGCACAAAATTTGACAAATACTTTTTCTTTTTTTCTTTTTTTTTCGTCTGCTTCTGAAATGCTCACCTCCAACTTGTTGCTGTTCCTCTGTAATGTGGTTGGGTCACTATTTGTGCCTTATGCTAAGCTGTTAGTGAAGACCTTGTGCCCCATTTTGATTTTTAGCTGGACAGTATGAAATGGAGAAATGAGAAATGTGAAATTAAAAAAAAAAAAAAGAATTCTTGGAAGGTATTTTTTTCTTTCATCTGTTTGAGTGAGTGTCATTGGTCTCTTATGCCAACCTACCACTTGGTATGGATTTAGAAAGAATGATGTGTCTGGGAGGTTCTTACTAAGTTTATAGCGTTACCATGTCACAGAGATGCAAGTATTTCACTTGGTTTATAAAAATCTGTTTGATGGAATAGAAACAGTTGGTCCAGAACAGACAAAAGATATTTGTGAGACTGCAGTTGTTTCCTCATATTCTTTTTTTCTTGAGCTAACAGACATTACAGTTTTGCAAGGTCTTTGTGGTTTTTTCCTTTTTTAGCTGCAGTGTCTGGTGCTGATAAGCTCTGGCCATATGTGTTAATGTGGATGTGGGATGGTCTTTGGGCAAGAGATTTATGGAAGTGTACCAAATATTAAAAAGTTTTATGGAAATAGGTGTTAACATAGATTGTCATCAACTGGTGGAACACATTGCAATATGTTAGAAAATGATTGAAGTCTAATAATCATGAAATAGATATTTAAGCTGCCTTGAAGAATAGAGCGTTCCCCCAGAGCAGTGCTCACAGCCACTGTCATAAATCACAAAGTAGAAGATAAGTTTCGGGTGCTTTTGACACCAGGATTTTCTGAAAATTTCTTTAAATCTATGAGAATTTAAGTAGATGTTTACTTATGTATTTATGGCACTTAAAGGTAGTGGACCCAGAGAAGGCCTGACTGTAGGCATATAGAGGAGTGTAAATGTGCTTATAAATTAATTCACCAATCTTTCCTGCATAAGATATCAAATGGTGCATTCCTTCCTACGGGACTAAAAAGCACAGGATTAGTGATAACATCTCGAGTGACAGCAGGCTCGAGATGCTCGAGCACCTTCTGGATGCTCGAGCATCTTCTGGCTAGAGGTAGGTGAGTGCCTAGCTGCCTCTGACTGGAGAACAAGCATCTCCAGAGCAGAAAGCACCAACAAGTGGTGATAGTTCCTCTTCTCTGCACTGGCTCTTCACTTTCACAGTGTTTTCTGTGCTCCAAACATCAAGTTCCTTGGCCTTTTCATATTGCTGAGTTGCTCCTCTCTGTCCTTCTCATTTGCCCCCAGAACTGAAGTCCCATCCTGCTGGTACAGGGCAAACGAGGACAGGTCTCTCTAGCTATCCAAATAGAAACTGGCTTAACCAGTTGTGAAGAGAATAGTGATGCCATTTTGTGGAAAATGTCAAAATCTGCTGTTGGAATGTAATTGGAACAGATATTTTAAAAACTTCCTAAAATGGTATGGCTGTGTTTAAAAAGGGAAGAAAAAAGTGGAGGGAGAGGTGGCGTTCCGATGATAACGAAGCAGAATCCTGCTCGCTTAGGAAGTGCGGATTTGGGAGCCAAGTCCGTGCAGCTCCCGAGCCAGTTGGTTTCCAGGCTGCAGACTCTGGAGCCAGCTGGCTGAGCAAGGTGGCAAGGAGGCAGGATTCCAAAGGGAATTTTAAGTCTCACGCTGTGTGGAAAATTTTGATTTGGGAAACAAAAAAGTAATTCTGTCCTAAAAAGTTCCAACCAGGCTGTCTGCTGCGTAGGTCTGGGAGTTGCCTGTGCAGAGCATCCTGTATCCTGACTTTACTGGGGAATGAACCAAACACAAGCAAAGCCAGGCGGAGGTCTTGCAGAAGACAGATGCGTGAAACGGTTGGTCTTGCCCTGAAGCGCTGGATGAGCTGTAAAAGGGACATTTTTCGATTTTTGCTGAGATTTTCCTGATGCTTGATAAAATGATATGGAAACTTAGTTTTTATTGAAAAGTGCAAGGAGTGATCTCATTCTTGAACATTAAGTCAATAATATGGGATAATATGATATGGGATAATATGATATGGGATAATCTTTAAAACACAGAAGCCAGAAAAGAGCATTGTTCCCCCAAAAGTGGTTATTCTGTCATGATTTTTGACAGAGGAGGATCTAAAATAAAGAATTTTTGGAACTTGTGGAAGTTAGTAATACTGAATCACTGTATTTCAAAGTAAGATGCAGATACCCTTCTTTGAAAGAGAGGCTTGAATTTCATAAACATTTTTATATCCAATCAAGTAAGTCCTTCTGTCCTCGGTGCTTGAACAACTTAAGACAAATTACTTCTAGCAAATTATTTAAGTGGTGCTTATGAGTTTCCTTGTTCTTCTTCAGTAGCTCAAATTCATTTAGCTGTAATTTCAACTGGCTTCTGACAAAAGGGTACACACCAGTCAGTTAAGATGGTCTCCTTGACAACAGATCTAGAGACAAGTGACTTTACCTTACCCTTTTTCATAGCTAAAATTTATTCAGCCATCTGCCTTCGTTTTCTTTGTTTTTGATGATCTGTTTGGATGAAGATCTGTTTCCAACTATTGCTTGACGACTTCAGATGTTGATTTTGTTTTAATTTCCCTATTTCACTTTTTATCCACTTGCCTCATTTTATTAAGGTTACACATTTATTTTTCTTATGCTGTATACACAGCAGCTGGCATCCAGAAAAATAGTCTCTTTTTGTTAAGTATTTTTATTCTATTTTTTCTGCTTTTCTTCTACAGTTCTTTTCCTATCTTGAAGGCAAAAGAGAGCCTGATTTTTATTGTATTATTTCAGAAATGTTGACTTTTTAATTAGAGAGTGGATCTCTTTCTGTTCTTTACAACACATCATAAATCGAAATGATCTCCTTTAAAAAGAAGGCTTTTTTATATGAGTTTGTAAAATCAATGGGGTAGTTGTAGCTTATGAAATATATCTTGTCAGATACACTGTTGAACTGGCATTCTTAAGGAAAGATGAACAAGACTTCTCAACCTCAAATTACCTTTCAGATTTGGAGGAATTTGGCTTAAATTTAATTCTTCCTCTTCTGTTTCCTGTCCAAATTGGCTTCTTGGCAGTCAGACATAGTTTTGTGACTGTCACTTGACATTTGGAGTAGCTTATAAAATGAATGTCGTGTGAGTTGCCCTTCTTGATTTCTACTAGCCATGTACAAATAGTTTTTTAAAAAAAAAAGGTATTTTATTCAATAGGGGTACACCTCAGAAAACTCAACTTCAAATTAAGAAGTTGCAGTTTGGAAAGCCAATAGAAGAAGATTTATAGGAGTGAGAGAGTAATGGTGCTGTTATATAAATCAATAGTATTCTCTTCCTTTCCCTCCCTCCCAGAGCCTGAAATTGTAGAAATTATTATTTGTCCATTTAAAAAAAAGGCTGCAGAACTAGAGGGACTTGTAGTGATTCAGATTGCATGACCAGAGAGGTTGAGGGATTGAAAAGATGAGGACTGTCTATGTAGAGATGAAAGATAAAAACGAATATAAAGTAATGATGCTGATTAGACAGGCTTTCCTTCAGGGTTAAAATGTGGGGCCATTAATTGAAATAGCATGTTCAGTGGGGCAGGGCTTTATAGTAATGAAGTAATTTGCTTTACAGCAATGAAGTCATTCTAGTGAAATGTAGTAAGGTAGGTAAAATACTATTCTTCTGACTACCAGGAATCTTTCATGATTAGCATGACATCACTATGGGAAGAGGTTTCAATATTACGTTCACCTGTCAGATGTCTGTGGACTTTGATCTGCAGGACTGTAAGCTGCATGTTTCAAGGAGCAGCGTGCTGAGCTGACAGGAATGCTCATACGCATTTATCTTGTCGTGCTCTCTAATCTGTTAGAACAAAAAAGCCACTGTGCTTAGCAAAGCTCATCTACTAACAAATTAGAATTGCTCTGGAAGACTTAACCTTTTTTAACTTTTCTCTTAATGGTTTGTGAAGAGCCTGGCGAACTGCAGTAGCTTCATGTAGTGCTAGAAAAGCCTTTAGGAAATTATGTTGAATATATTTGGTAATTCATAGTCTAATTCTGAGCAAAATCTTAAATTCTTGGTATCATTTTGATTTCTGTTAAGCATAGCCAAAGAGATTAACTGGATGGGGCAACTATCTAAGCAATTGAATGGTGTAAAAAAAAAAAAACTTACTAAGAAGGGAGAAGACAACTGAATAAGTGAAGGAGAGCTTGATATATGCTCTATGTTGAAAGAAAACATCTGGTCCTACAGTCAAGTCACTAAATTGTGTTGGGAAGTTTATTCTGAGGCAGTAAAAATAATCTGTACAAAAATGAGACAGCTTCTACAGCTTGTGGAGATTGTGGTACATGTTATTTTTCAGACCTTGGGTAGGTAAACTCTGAGAGCAGCAACAGGATACAAACCTCTGTTGCACAGTTTTTTGATTTGCTCGCATTAGATTTGGCCATTCTTTGTGTTGACCTGCAGGTTTAAAACATGGTTGCTAACAACATATAGGGAACATTCTTTTTTGGCATCTTTTTGATGCACGCTTTTGAATATAAAGCTAGCAAAATGTGAATTCGGTTATTGTCAAGGACAGCACTGAGCTAAAGTAATTCAGAAAATGTTAAATTGCTATAACTAATCCTTAAAGTATAACATGACTTACTATTTACATTATTTAAAGGAACCTTTGAAAATAGAAGTCATTTGTTAGGCAAAGCTTGTATAAAATGTTTTTAACTTCTATAAAATGTTTTAAGTTAAAATATTGCTTCTAGATATAGCAAATATCAGGCATATTGAATCAGATTCTTCCTTTTTTTTTTTCCTGTATTGTTTAATGCTTATTTTGGTTACATGCAGCACTGTATGTTAGAGTACTTTTTTCTTCCAAGCAGAACAGCACTTTTCTGATGTGGTACTTAGTGAAGAATACCTCAATCTTGGTGTGGAGCAGGTGTGCAGTTTGATATCCAGTGACAAACTTACCATTGTCTCAGAAGAGAAGGTAAGATCATCATTTTAGATGAGAGAGAATAAAGGCTTATTCTTACTGCTCTCATATACTCGTTCGAATTAATTCTTCGTTTACTCAGTGAAATTAAACCTATACTATGCTCTATTTCCTCAAAAGGTGGTAAATTTAATGCAGAAAATTAGTCTTACCTCTTAGGAATTCTAAAACTAAAACTTAATCCAGTGTTCTTTAACAGCTAAATTAAATTGAAATTCCTTTTCATGTTTGGATAGAACCAACAGAGCTCATGCTATGAGTCACTTGCACAAGGGTTTGTTTACCAAGGAAGAAGTATCTCTAAAACAGTAGTGTAAAGAGTGAGTACGTGCCATCTACCAACTTTAACATGAACAATCTTTGTGTTAAAGAACAGATACCGAGCTCTGTTAGTATGTATTTACGGGCAGGTGAGATGAACTGAACCAATGTGGAGTGCGAAGGAGATGGCTAGGTAACTTGTGTAATCAAAATAAGTTTAAGTAGTCTTTGGCTCACTTGCAGCTAGATCTCATCCTTTTTCGAGTTATTTGTAGAACTCCATGAACTTCAGTGAGCGCCGTGCCATGTCCTTGAGGCTGCCGTGCCTTTCACGTGCAGCCGCTGTAATTTTGCACTTACGTAGTACATGCGCAGTGGTGATCACTTAAAAACATGTTGGTTTCTTTTGAAGGAATTTATAGCCGTTCTAACACTCCTCATCCAAGAGGAGGCTAACTCATATTGAAAAACGTGTCTGAACAGCAGTTGAATGACCAGCTAGTGTTTAGTGTTAAAACTTTTTTGCATATTGTAGAAACTTTGAGCCTAAGAACTATCTGCTTAAACTGCAATGAGTGAAGTTATGTTGCTCTTCCTGTAACACCTGAAGATCCAGATCTGCTTTGAGTATTTACCATACTGTTTCTGTGGAGTGTAATTAAAGTTTTAATGCTCTGTATGAGTAGTTAATTGTGTGCAGTAGAAGAGAGACAAGGGTTAGGATTGCTTCCTGTAGTAAAACATAATGACGTTGATTGAATCACGATGTGGCAGGTCCATTCCACAGGACAGGAAGGAAAAAAAGAGGATTGTAATCTCTTTGTTGTGTTTTTTTGTTTCCATACCTTATTGCACTTTCATAATTTTGTCAATGCATTTTGTAAGTGTAGTGCTGTTATCATTGAAACATAAATAGAGGAAGGATACCAAAAGAGACTGGCTAATGCATCTTTGAAACTTGAGATTGGATAAGTATGGGAATAATGGGAGCTGTGCTCTTTTTCTCTAATATGAATTTTAGTCTAAGCCAAAGTTGTTGGAGGCACACTGATACTGTCATACTCGTTAATTTGTAAGCCAAGGGACTTGCATTTGTTTGTTTTCTGGAAGGTATTTGAAGCAGTGATAGCGTGGGTAAACCATGACAAAGATGTAAGGCAGGAGCTAATGGCACGCCTGATGGAACATGTTCGGCTGCCTTTGCTTTCCCGGGAATATTTAGTTCAGGTAAGCACAAAGGAATACAAACACTTATCCCTCTTATTTGTTTTAATCCCAAACAAGTATTTTTGAAGACCTCGTAAGATAGCATATTGCTGGTAATAGAAATAAAAGCCTAAAGACCTGCTCTTCACCACCACCGCGTCGCCCCCGCGCTCACACACTTAGCCACGAGGCAGAGCCAAAGGGCACGCAGCCACCAGCCATGCCTCGTGCCTCTGGCAGGCTGGTTGTCATGCAACGCCTGTAACGTGAAACTGTTTCATTGCTGGCATCGAGTTAGTTTTCATTTGTAATATGATCTCTGATACGATACTGCTTTTCATAAGCGAATTTAAAAATAATATTAAAAAAAAAGTCAAAAATAACTGACAAAGGAAGCCTGGAAGCCTATTT
>JAUBNY010000987.1:1004417-1023208 GCA_032275445.1 Crypturellus soui | reverse complement strand
TTAAAACGAAGAAATCCAAGGAAGAATTTTTAGTTGCACAAAAGCTGTTATTCAGTTGCCTATTTTCAAAAACCAGGCATGTGATAATGGTAATTCGGTAAATGCCATCACTTGTTCCTTTTGCACGAATAATTTCAATTTTGAGATAAAACAATTTCTGAATGGTAGGCATTGTATTGCTGCTAAATTTCTGATCACTAGGCAGTATATTGCTCCTAGACTTGTAGAGAAAATAATGTCCTCTTGCTTTTATAGGGTTATCATCTGTTGAAGTTTACAACTTAAAGACTAATGAGTGGTTTCATGTAGCTCCAATGAACACAAGAAGAAGTAGCGTGGGCGTAGGTGTTGTTGGAGGTAAGTTCTTCTGCGCTCTGCAAGTAATGTCAGGAGATGTTTTAGTAGTGGAAAAATGTGTTAGAACAATATTTCCCAACTCTGTCAGTGACCCGCTGTCAGTGGCAATGAGGTGAAAAATAAGAGGCTGAAATGTAATCTCCACCCTACTTCCATGTTAGAATAAATATTTCAGATTAAGGTTTTTGCTCAACTTTATAATTCAAATGGTGGCAACAAATGAAAATTTTCCTTTTAGCTAGCTTTTAGCATAGTTACTCTCAATATTTTTTTTATTACTGTACAAAGGTACTCATTTTATGTAATGTGAGATTACGCATTAAAGTGATTATCCTTCACTTTAGGCAGAACTGTTAGAAGAAATTGCTTTTGCATTAGCGTTTTTAATAAAAGTGTAAATAAATTGTTTTCTGTAACAGCAATTTGTTCTTTAATGAGAGAATCTTAGCTTACATTTGTATGCTGCCTGTTGTAGACTAAGTAGAGTAAGCTGAAACTGTAGATCTGTCCTTCAGAAAGTGCCTAAAAAAGCCATGTTCACAGCCCAGCGCTCTTGGCGCTCTTGGCTGGGCAAGCTGCCGGGCGAGGAGCGTGAGGCCAGGGGCGATGGCGGTGACGGCGCCGCTTTGCAGCGCGGCCGCAGTGTCCGCACGGAGCCCTGAGCGCGGTGGCAGAGCCGGGAGTGCGGCCCGAGCGCGCGCTCTGCCTGAGGTCTTGAGCTGGGACGCTCGCCTGGGGAAGCGTGTGCGTTATACATGGAGCTTGGGCGACGCAGCCCCAAGTGCTGGGCAGCTCTTGCTGTATGGCGCTGGCTTCCCCAGTGACCTGCGGGCCACAGCCTTGCGCATGGTGCTGGGAAACCTGCCGGCTTTCGGGGACAGCTTGGTGGCTACGAGCCTTGGTGCTGCTCGCGTGGTGAGAGCCTGGCTGGCTCCCAGGCCTGGAAACAGCTCGAGGTGGCCGTTTGAACTGTTTTTCCAGGTAAGCTGTATGCCGTCGGCGGCTACGACGGGGCGTCGCGCCAGTGCCTTAGTTCAGTGGAGTGCTATGATGCTAATACGAATGAGTGGAGCTACGTGGCAGAAATGAGCACGAGGCGCAGTGGAGCAGGTGAGTGAACAAGAGCCCATGCTTACAGTGAGGCCAGAACAAGTTTGGGGTTTTAAAATCTGTTCAAAAAGGTAAGCTAACATCTGAGCCTAATGGAATGTGTCTTAGATGGCAGATGTATTGCAGGTTACAAATACAAACACATCCTGTAGAGTAAGTTTAATTCTGTTAATGGTAAGCACCTTTCTTTGCTTTTTGTACTCTTCATATTCCCTCCTCTTCCCCAGCTTCTGAAATTCTTAACACACAGATCAGTATACATAGTTTGGGTCAATCAGTGTAGTGTCAGCTGAATACTGAAATGACGAGCAAATCAAGTTGACTTTACCTGTGACCTGGGACTAGATTTCACCTTTTGGAGGACTTGTTCTGCCTTCTGGGTTTTGGTAGGAAATTGTCCTTGCTCATTCTTTATTTTGTATAGTTGGTTCTATCCTATTATTTCTACTTAAGTATCCTTTGTTTCATCTTCAGTAACTCTTCTTATCACCTAATGTTTACGTCCTTTGGATATTTATAGGCTATTGTATGTTATTCCTTCTTTATCTTTTAGCCATGGTGTATCTGTTTATTTCTTCATAATCTTAGAAATCCCCTTTTATTTTTTTTCCTTAGGATTTTATTTCTTTTTTCTTTTTTCAGAGGGAAATAGACATACTCAGAGTTTCATCTATTTCCCTCTGAAAACCTCAGAAGTGCTTGTTTTTGTTTATTCAAATGAGGCTTCCAAGGCTTCAGAATGACCTTAGCATTCTCATTATCTATTTACACTATGGACTCAAGTGTCAATTACCTTTCACTGTCCTCTATTTGTCTTTTGGTGTTTCAGGTTTTTTCAACTTGCTGAAGTTGTTTTATTTCTCTAGATGCATTCACCTGGACTTTTTCAAGTCAAACTGCATGATATTATTTTGCTGCCTTTATTTCTTACCTCCCTAGGTCCTTTTTGACATGTACTCAGTGGTGCTTTTTAGCACCATCCTTCAAATGCCTGTTGGTGATTGCATTAATATGTTTCATAATTGGAGGAGATGTTGCTACAGATAAAACTGGATAGATTTCTAGTATGCTCAGTTAGCCCAACTTTCCATCTTACCTTCTATTTATTCTCTGTTTATTAACTCTGCACAGTTTTTGATCTGTGTTAACCGAGTTTAAACTCGGTCCACGTTAATTATTTCAACTGACATTTTAATAGTTTTACAATCATTAAGAAAACCAAAACACCTACTCTATAATACTTCCATTATGTCCATGCAAAGCTGTTAAGTGGATTTGTCTCATTTGGTAAAAATAATGCTTTGGTTGCATTTTAAAACTAGAACTGTAAAGTTTAAAGGAAATCTGGTAGGGTGTATTTAACATAGCTCTCTTGTGAAATTTCTGTTTTGTTTAGTTTGTCTATCTTGGAAGTATGCTGGATTTAAAAACTGGCCAGAGTTTGCAGTAAGGGTACAATCAAATGCTATTGGCTACTGTTGGCATTCTTTGAGGAAAACATTTATATAAAACAAGCAAATTGTTTGAATTGTTACAAAGACAAATAATGTCGATGGCTTATGACAAAGCTTCACTTTGTAACCTGCCAGCAGACCCATTTTATCTGAGTGTTTAAAAAAAGAAAAATCTGTTCCTGCACAGTCCCTTTGTTCTTGTACCCTGCTTATATGCTAGAAATTTTCAGATTTTTTTTGATGTTGAATTACTCGGAAAAGACAGATATTTAGTGCTTTAGGTACATGCACTACTAGAATCTTCCTGCCCCCCCAGCCTTCCCTCACCCAAGGATTCAGAGACTTGCATGTTTGCTTGGGTCTCTGCTGCCTTTTGCACTCAGCTGTGTTAAATAGATAGATAAATAAATAAATTGGGGGGGGTCTTTGTTTGTTTGTGTGTTTTCCTCCCCCTAACATGGTTCAGTGCTGCTCTGTTCAGTGAGTGGGAAATTGTATCTGGGGGAGGGGTGGCTGATAATGTTCAAATCATGGCCATTGATCGTGCTGCCTGTGGAGGCCAGATACCCCAAACCACCACAGCTGCTTCAGTTGGCCATCAGGCCTGCAACTGTGACAGGTACTAACCTGAGAGAGTTGTGTTCCTGTATTAAATCTATGGATTTATGGTCATCTAAGGAACCTAAGCTCATCTCTTCTGTTCCTATTGCTCCAGCTTTTTTCCAGTTTTTCAGTAACCCTCAGTTACTCTTCTTTAGTACCAACTGCTTCTCGGTTATCAGTATGGGGAGAGATCTGTTTCCAGCAAGATATTGGGATGAGGAACTTCAAATCCAGATATAGGCCATTTGGGAGGGATGAGAGATGTAAGACAGGGTCCTGAAAATGGGCAGGGAAGAAAAATAACAAAGGAGAACTCGGAAGACGGCAACAAGAAGATACAGACGGAAGGAGCAAGAAATAAGGTAGGACTTGGAAACTGGGTGTGGGCTCAGGGGAAAATAAAGGACCAAAGAGGAACAGAGCAAATAATTAAAATTAAGGAGCTATCAATAAAAGATGGCAATGTGGCAGAGGGAAGAATGATGCACACCAAACAGGAAAGTTGCAAACGACAGAGGAAGATGAGGTGGGGGCGGGGGGAAAGTATCAACAAAGCAATTCGGGAGGGAGAAAAGCTGTCATATTATGCTATGACCGGACAACAAGAAATAATAGCAGTCCAACAGGCACATTATGTTAGCTGGGAAGGATATGGGGAGATGACAGTAGTGAATATCACTGATAAAACAGAGAGCATGATTTATCAATCATTAAGTTAATTAAGTTTTTTTTTTTTTTTTTTTTTAAGATTTCTACCACTTTTCCCTGTTTATCCCCTCTTCCTTTAATTATTAAAATCTATCTTTTTAATAAGAAATTTACTTATTTCAGTAGAGGTCAGTTATCTTCCCCTATATGACTAGTCTTTACGCACAGTCTTAGTGATATATTTCCAAAGCTGTTTCAGATGCTATTTAAAGTTTAAGTTTCTGTTTTTTTTCTCCTTTTTTTTTTATTATTTTTTTGTCCACAGCATTTTTTAGGACTTAGCTTATCTCTTGTATTCTTACCTCTTGGGTTTTTTTTTTGTTTGTTTGTTTGCTTTTAATCTTTACTAAAGATTTTAAATTGTGCCATTCCCATGCAAATCTTTAAGAACTGTATTAGCTCAAAGTTCATAATCTTAAATATGACATGTATTAGATCTCCCAGTATACTTTCATAGTAGTGAATGTTAATGCTCTTGGGCCACTTTTACTTGCCAGTTTTAATACCCATAATTGCATTTCTGAAATCTATTATGCTTAATTACCATATTACATTATAAAGTGATGGATAAATAAATAGGCCTTCTTTTCTGGTTTCTCAAAAACCATCTTTTTGATATGTTCAACCCAATTAGCAAGTAAATCCAGACTAGTTTTACTTTGTTCATTCGTCCCATACTTACAGATGGCTAAACTGTCTTGTAAAGTAAAGGAGACCCCACAAATATTCAAACTTTTAAGCACCTTTTGGATTTTTCACTATCTGGAGTTTGGTTCAAGGAAGTGTGGTGCGTTCCTCCAGTCTTGGAGGAGGTCTCACTACAATTGCTTCTTGACTTTTGTTTTATTTATGTTTATCAGGTATTCTGCTTCTATTGTGTAGTTCCCACTTTCTAAAATTGCACTTAGGCTTTTTCATCATGTCACAGCTGAACATACTTGTGTCACTGTCACTCCTAATTGGTCCTAAATTTCAACAGTCTTCATTTTCCTGCACATCACTTTTCTCCCAAGATTTCCTAAATCTTTTGTTGAAGAACAACTCTAGTCTTTGTGTGTTGCAATATAGGAAACCATGCAAGGCATTTTATCAATGTTACTGTCGTTTTGCTCTAATGCATCTGACCCCATTATCTTCTCAAATAGTTCCTAACACTGACTGGATGGAGGATTTATGTTAGGAGACATTCCTCCCTTGTATCAGTCACACCATTCTCCAGTTAATTTTGAGTATTTTTGTATGTTCACAGGTGTTGGTGTGTTAAACAATTTATTGTATGCAGTAGGTGGTCATGATGGTCCTTTGGTAAGAAAAAGTGTTGAAGTATATGACCCTGCTGCCAGTACCTGGAAGCAAGTTGCAGATATGAACATGTGCCGAAGGAATGCAGGTGTGTACTACGGTTACGTTAAAATCCTGGTAATATAATTGGGTATTATAATACCTAATTTTTCTTAACTCTTCGTGCTTCTTTCTGTCACAGAAGAGAAAGCGTGCTTTAATGGTTTAACAGGCAATATATTTTCTGAATTTATTTCCTATTTTTTAGGTGTTTGTGCTGTGAACGGTCTCTTGTATGTGGTTGGAGGAGATGATGGTTCCTGTAATTTATCAACAGTGGAATATTATAATCCAACAACTGATAAATGGACAGTTGTGTCATCTTGTATGAGTACAGGAAGAAGCTATGCAGGTAAAGTGCATAACTTCTTAAATAGCCTTTCTGCAGCACGTTAAACAGTAGCATGATAGAATAGGATGAGAAATTTGACAAAGCATTCCAGCAGAATACTGGCAAAGTTAAAAACCTTTAGAGATACTAGAATGGTACAAAAAATGCGATAGTTCACTTTGGCTTTAAACAGTTTTTCACTGAAAAGGAAAAATGGCATTAGACTCTGCTCATGGCTGATTTAGCAGTTCAGCAGTCGGGGTGAAAGACAATTCTATTATGACTTGTCTTCTTTTTAATCAACAATAGATCTGCATCATGTTGCAATCTGTGGGAGTCCTGCATTGACCTTTGTTAAAGAGATTCAGTATTTAGAAATGCAAAAATGCTCCAGGGTTCTTTTCCTTTAATAAATACAGTTACTTCCATGAGTGAGTTAAGCATAGGTTACAGTTCTATTTCACTGATGAGGAGACTGCTTAAGATTTTACGTCCTTTTTTCCCCTCACTTTAGGTGTAACAGTTATTGACAAACCGTTATGATCTGTGAAGGGATTTTCAACTTGATTATGCACTAGAAGCAGTCTTCAACAAGTGAATTTGAAGTGACTGAGTATCTAAGCACTTCTCTACTTGTAGCTGCACCTTGAGTCACAGTGGAAAATGTGGCTGTCTACAATTACGGATGACAGATGATGAAGATTACTCTAGGCAGAAGCAATGTGTAGGATTATTCTGCAGTTGAGCAGGAGCTGATCGATTTTTAAAGGCTAGTGGACCGTTTTTCTTCTTTTTTATATATATTTTTTTCAACTGCAAGGTCTTCAAACAAAAAAGCCACTTTCATAAGGACCAACTCATGTCAGTCATGACTGAGAAATGGATTGTCAGTGCAGAATGGTGTGTATTCTGGTGAAAGTAAATTTTTGTCTTATTTTTTCCAGAGACTAATAAATATATTTAAAGAAATGAGCTGTCAGTCTCCATAATAGATATTTAATCCCACCTCAGTAATTCAAGCTGGCATGGGGTATATTTGTTTGCTTTTATAAAACTTTTGTTACATAAAATGTGCATATGTAAGTGTGTTGCTTTTCATTAAAGATCTTCAAAGTCTGATTTTACTATTTATAATTTGGCACAGTACTTTGAATATGCCAGTACTATGTTGTAAAACAGAGTTGTATTTTTTGATATTTAACAATGCTTAACACTACTAATTTTCACTGAACGAGCCTGGAGATGGTATAATGTTCCTTGAACAGGTGTAATTTCAAGCTTTTTTTTTTTAATAAAAATTATGTCTGTACTTATGATTTTTTTTTGCTTCTGTTTGATATTGGTCATATTAAATGTTTTTATCCAAAAGGTGATTTGGCATGAAAATAACCGAAAATTATAATGAATGTATTGAAGTTGAACTTGCATGGTATTAAGGTCTACTTACGTGTATAAACTTAGCTGCTATTAGCTAATATCTGAATATACTGTATGTGGCCATGTTTGTTAGAACAGCTCATTTTTATTTCTTCTTAAATGGCCTTCTTTTTACATGACCAAAGTTATTGTCATACTGGAGACTTTCTTTAAATAAAAGTTTATATATTGTTTCATAATGCCAAGAAAATTGCTTAAAACTTGTGTTTCTCAATACAAGTCTCGTAAGTAAGTTGACAATAGTGTTTTTTTGTTTTTTATTTTTTTTTTGAAGAGAATGGTGTTCTAAAGAGCTGAATGCAAGTGAGTTGAAGAGAATTATGAGCAAAGGGTAGGATGTGGTAATATGAATACCACGAGTTTGCTGCTGGTTTGTCTCTGAAAGCTTTGGTCGTCAGTTAAGATAGTGGCCACATCTAATTTCTTGTGGAGGAAAAAGTATGAGCTGTGAAATTAATATTAGAGCTGAGAACTCAGTTGTTAAGACTGTTGGTAGAGATGCTAATATTAAAGGGATGGAGTATTTTAACTGTTGGTCTTGTATGATGCATCATCAGAGCAGGCACTTGGTTTTATTTGAAACAGAAACGATTACACAGCAGAAAACAAGCTTTTCTGCCTGGTGCCGGGGTGACACGGCTTCGTCTTTGACTCTGGTGCTTTGCCTGAGGAAGCTTATGTGGGGGCACCCTGCAACGAGGAGAGCATTGCACACCCCTCGTGCCCGTCCCGCCGTCGTGAGGGACCCTGTAACCACGGCGCTCCTCTTCGCCGCAGTGCGTATCTCCCCCTCCACACTGCCCCTGAGAAGCTTCCCCACAGCGCCCTTGGGCCTGCGGCGCTTTTATCGCTGCTCTCCACCACCGGGCACTCTTCACTTCTAGGTCGAGCCCCCGGCACGATGAGGGGCTGGGGGAAGGGAAGGTTGACATGGTGGAGAAGGGGGGAAGACAGGAGGGGGCGGGGGGGGAAGAAAAAGAAAAGAAAGAAAAGAGGCCGGATGAGCTCTCCGCCCGCTCCTGCCCGGGCCGCGGGCGGCAGCGGCCCCCGCGCTCCTGCGCCCTCCCAACGGGACTAACGGTTCCCCCGGCGCCCTGGCAACGGGCGGCGCCCGCCCCGCCCCTTCCTCTGCCCACCTGCGTCTCCTCCTCATCACGTCGTCGACGTCACGCGGGCTCTCTCCCGCCTCATTGGCCGCGCGCCGAGGTCTCACTATGCTCACTCCACCCCTCCAGCCAATGGGCGCGCGCCGGGGCCCCGCCGCCTGCCGGCCTGACTCCGCGCCGCCAGCGCCCGCCAGCCAATGGGCGCCGCGCGGGGCGGTGCTCGATGGCCAATGGGCGGGCGGGCGGGGCGGGGCGCTCTTGAGAGGCCGCCGTTGCCGGGGTTTGTTAGTGCCGCAGCGGGCGCCGCCGAGACCGGAGTCGGAGTCGGGAGCGGGACCTGGGTCGGGACCGAGGTGAGGGGCCAGAGCGGGCGACCCTTCGGGGACTGCCCTTTGGGGGCTCCCGCGGGATGCGGCTGTGTCCGCGGGCGGGAGGCGCAGCCTGCAAGCTGCGTGGGGGGCCGAGGCCGCGCAGATGGGGGCCTGCGTGGGCCCTGACCCACCGCCGCGGAAGGGGCCCGGTTGCTTAAGCGGGTAATGGGGAGCGCTGTTGCGGTTCCCAGCCGATTTGGACTCCTCCTGTCTGCCTTCCTTGCGGTGTGTGGCTCTTGCATAACCGAGACTGAAGTAAAATTGGTGATGAGAAAACAGGAGCCTTTTACTGCCTTGGTCATGCTTTGAAACTTGAGAACCAGGTGACTTGGAGCCCATCTTCAAATTCTGTCTTTTACACTGTTCTGTAGAAAAAGAATTTGTATTTCTCTGGACCCAAGCTAGTTTAAAAACTATTTTTTGTTGTTCTTATGATTTGTTTATTTTGTTTTTCAGGAGACACTGCTTCTTACTCAGTTTTCTTTTCTCCAAGCTTGCAGGTGATTTAGACACCCCCAGAAGAACCGTGCCTGTGATGTTTGATGTTTGAACGATGGCAATGAATGATAGTGTGAATATCTTGAACTCTGCTTACCTGGCAGTGGAATATATAGATTCTTTCTTGCCTGATAACCCACTGCAGCAGCCATTTAAAAATGCTTGGAACTACATGCTGGATAACTACACCAAGTTCCAGATTGCCACCTGGGGATCACTCTTAGTTCATGAAGTTTCATACTTCCTGCTCTGTGTACCAGGATTTGTCTTCCAGTTTATACCATACATGCAAAAGTACAAAATTCAACAGGTAAGACTAAGCCTTCAACTGCTTACTGTGCAGCTTTTCTTTCACCATGCAAAGCCTAGGTAATTCTGGTGTATTAACCTCTGGTACCGATGAGCACACGTGCCTGTGTTATCACCATGGACATTTTGGAAGTGACAGGACAAAATTGCAGTGTGTGGGAAGAGAGGAATGGACAAGAATTTGGGGGAGGAAAGACCTTTTTGCTGAGCAAGAGCATCCTGTCCTCTGTGGCCATAGTTTAGAGAAAGCCTGGGGGATCTGTTGGTCTGTGTACCAGCAAAGTAGAACATTCTTTAGGCAAGTTTAGCCTGGAAAAGACTTGAGAGAGGATCTCATCAGTATGTACAAATACCTGAGAGAAGAATATAAAGAGGACAGGGCCAAACTCCACTCCACAAGGCCAGTGACAGGACAAGGGGTAATGGGTACAAACTGAAACACAGGAAGTTTCGTCTCTATGTGAGGAAAAACTTCTTTCCTGTGAGGGTGATAGAGGCCTTGAACAGGCTGCCCAGAGAGGTTGTGGAGTCTCCTTCTCTGGAGATCTTCCAAACCCGCCTGGATACTGCCCTGTGCCACGTGCTCTGGGTGCCCCTGCTGGAGCAGGGGTTGGACTAGATGATCCCTAGAGACCCCTTCCAACCCTAAGCATTCTGTGATTCTGTGAAGTTTATGCATAGATGAGGAAGGTACCCGGAAGATGCAATAGAATTGTCTGCAGGATTGTTCATAGAATCATAGAATGCCTAAGGTTGGAAGGGAAGGTTGGAGCTGGGGGTCAGTATTGCGAAATAATTCTTTCACCTGGTGAACTTATGTGGTATTGAGACATAATAACAAGGGTTCCTTTTTAAATTTTTTTTTTTTTTCATGAACACCCATTTAAATTGATTTCAGAGTGGGAGAGGTATCAGATGGGCTGCCCGCAGGGTTTTAAACATTAATAATTGGCAAATGTGCCTCCAGAATAGCAAGATTGCTCTTTTCCCCTTGGTTTCCTTATCCTTACTTGTAATATGAATGTGAAATGAAACAATGTTACTTTCTTATGTTGCTATGGTAACTGACAATATGTGTCCCTGAAAAAGCTAAAGCTAAAGAAGAAAAGCTAAATTAGGTTAATGGTAAGCTGTTAAGTCTGAATTGCTGCTGTTAACTACAAATAGTGAAATAACAGGAATTGTTTGGAGTGACTGGTAAAGAATAACTTTACTGAGAAAACCTTGCTTCAAGTTTTATGAAAAGCTATCTTTAAAAAATGAGAGGTTCTGGAATTTGTGATGAAACTGAACTTAATCTCATCTTGCAACTTGTGTTGTGTCAGTTGGTTTGTGCTGTGGGAGGAGCTGCTACTTGTTTTCCAGGTGAAAGGATTTGAGAAATACAGCACAGAAAAAAAGGTCTCAAAAAGAGAAAGGGAACCACAGCCTGAAATACGTTGGTCTGTTCTGTGGCCTGGGCAGTTCTGAAGGCCTTATGTGAATGAGAAACTAAATTTTAAATCACTTTTTCCTAAGTAGATTCTGAAAGAAATTTAAGTAGATATTTCAGAAGCAGTCTGAGAAGCTGATTTTCTTCTTGGATAGATTTAGCTTGGATAGCTTTTTAATTTAGGATAATACCACAGTATCAAGCTAAATTTCTGGGCATTTCAAAGTATGATAGGTGTAGTCTGCTTTCCTCTCAAATATGTACCTTCCTCTCCTCCTAAAAACTATCTAAAGTTTAGTTTGAGGATTTTCAGGTAAATCATAGCTTTAGCAGGAAAGGCCAGGTTCGCAATATTATTTCAGAAATACCTTGAAACTTTTGATGATAAAGCTTTTTCAGTAAATGTTTTGTCGGGGTGGTTCATCGGGTATTAAGAGACTTTATACCTATAAAGCACCAGAATTTTCTTCAGCAGGGTAGCAATGTACATAAGTTGCTGAAGTTCCTAAGCTGCTGTATCATCTTAAACTGCCCAGAGTAGGGTTTTGTTTTTGTTTTCTTTTTTTTTTTTTTTTTCTTCTTCAGCAGTTTGAATTCATGCTATAAAATAACCTAACAGAACTGTCTGTTTCTTTCTAGGATAAACCAGAAACATGGGAAAAGCAGTGGAAATGTTTTAAAACACTCCTCTTCAATCACTTTTTCATTCAGCTGCCTCTGATTTGTGGTACCTATTACTTCACAGAATATTTTAACATTCCTTATGAGTGGGAAGTAATGCCTAGATGGTAGGTAGATATTTCTTCTACTTGCTACTGAATTGTATGCAACTAGAGACAAAATGTTTAACAAATAGTATCATTAATTCTAATGTACTGTAACTAGACTTTTGTATCTTGTAAATTCTATTATTTTTTTGTTGGTTGATAGGGAACTGCTACAAGAGCTAATTAGAGCTTTGTAGAGTATTTTCTTTTCTTTTAGTGTCTCAGATTTTCAAAGAAGAGAGGGGATTAGAAGGGAGTTGGCAGGGAGTTTGGCAAAGCAAAATTCATGACTTGGATTAGATACTGGGCTTTATGTGTTCTTTTTTTTTTTTTCTTCTTGTTTAGTTCAACGTGTTTTGCTTTTTTTCCTGCTTCTATTAAGTGATTTTTTTTTTCCTACACGCTGTTGCTTTATTTCTTAGCAACAGTATATTTCCCAAAGGAGAGAATGCACCACCTGCTTATCATTCCTCTTTCCTCTAAATTAATACACTTTTACACAAAACCAATCTACCTAAAAGTGCCCTGTGCTTTTTTTTTTTTTTTTTTACCATGGCAGTTTGCCTTTCTTACAGGGTGTTTTCTGTCTGGTTCAGGTACAATTCTATCTTTGTATAGCTAGGTCTTACACTGACTAAAGGTGTTTATTACCTACACTGTGTGTAGTACTAAAATTAGGGATAGTAACTTGTTATACCACATGCTAGCATGCTTCAACATATGAACTGATGAGCTAATGTACTTCGTAATTAATATTTTGATATATTAAATAGGTAGTGCTAATGCACTATTATTGAGTCAGTAGCAATATGTGCCATTTCCCAGATATATTGCATCCTTATTTGCATATAAACTGTTTTGTCTCCCAAGATAAGCTAATGTTTTCTGTAACTAACAGTTCTTTGCCTGTTCTCTTATTTCTGAAGGTACCTTCTGCTTGCCCAGTGTTTTGGATGCGCAGTCATCGAGGATGCCTGGCACTATTTCCTGCATAGGTTGTTACATCACAAGAGAATATACAAGTACATCCATAAAGTTCACCATGAGTTTGTAGTATGTATTCCTTCAGTTCTTTGAGGTTGTTGTTAATGCATGCATTATATATTTGGATAATATATGTGCTCCCGGAGGTGCCCTGCTCTGGCAGCCGGGTGGCAGCAGTGCCTGTCTGAGAGGTGGGATAGGCTCCCTCTGGCAGCGGGTGTCTGGATCACGGGAGCCGGGTGCTGCTGCGTTTCTGTACTATGTTGATTCAGCTTGTAACTAAACTGTGCCCAGAGTAAGCTGTAGACTGCTGTGTGTAGGGCCCGACTGCAGGAAGCAGGGTACTGACTGCTGCGCCTGCGACTGTGTGTAGGCTGCAGCAGCAGCTGCTGCTTTCCTGCAGACCTCAGCAGCCCCTCAGGCCTCTGGCAGGAGTAGAAACAGCTTCTGGGCAGGTTCCTTGTGAGAATAGGTAGTTGTCCACATGGGGGTTACATGTAAACTAGTAGTTACTTTACTAAAAATATTTTCTAATAATAAAAGGTTTAAACGTTCCTTAAGCCAAAGGGTACTTTATTTCATTTCAGATAAACTTACATCCTTCAGTATTGACCTTAAAATGTTTAATTATTATGTTTCCCCAAATGTTTTGCTTTTTAAAGCTTCCTATGGAATGTAGGAATGACTGTTTAGTGTGTATATCTAAAGGAAAAAAGATGCTTTATTTCAATCTCACAACAATGTTTTGAACTGCAAGGATTTACAAAGTGTTAAAGATGAGTGCTTTTTTTTAGGATTCTTGGGTTGATTGTTTTATGAATTTGTAGTTATCACTCTGAGAATATTTGAACTTCCATTTTTTTTTTTCCTTCCAAGCCTGGAAGCATAGCAAAACTGTCAGGAACTTGTCCAAAACTTTGATGTTCTTGAAATAACTCTTTGAGGTAGTGGTAAACTGAAACCACATTCTGAGCTGGTGTGGTGCTGTTTTTGCTAAGTGGGGCTTCACAGCCCTCATGACTTTGGGATGCTGATTTCTGTCCTACCAATGAGGAACTGAACTGTTGTGCTCACTGAACTCTGGGAGACCATTTCTTTTGTCTACAGGGAAGTGTTTCTGTGCTTCCTCAGCACTGTGGAGGCAGGACAGGAGGAAGGTCTCACAAAAGGGTTAGTCTGATCTGAGGTATAGAAAGAAACAGTTACCATTTTCAAACTTCTCTTGTTTGCTTTTTGTAGGCTCCCTTTGGAATGCAAGCAGAGTATGCACATCCTCTGGAAACACTTATCCTTGGAGCAGGCTTTTTTATTGGAATTGTTGTTTTTTGTAACCACGTGGTTTTTCTGTGGGCATGGGTAATATGTCGCTTGATGGAAACCATTGACGTGCACAGGTAAACTACTTAATAGGCATTTTATTTTCCTGCCAAGTCTGTTTTAAAATTAACTGGTGGTTCTTCCAGTTCTGGAGCTTTCTATTTTCTATCTTGTTAGCACTGAGGTGCTTTTATGTGTACTGTAAAGAAGTCATCCTCTTCTCAGCTTTCTCTGCAATACCTCTAGCAGATGACACAGGCTGAAGAGTAAATACTACCTTCTGTTTTGCAGTAGTCTAACTAGCAAATCTTGCTGATTGGAAGAGTGGAAGAGTGTAGATTGTCAGCTATCGTATCTCAAGGAGCGCTCTAAAGGCTACATACATCACTGTGATGGTTGATTTGATGCTTTCTGATTGTTGTCCAGTATATAAGTCATCTTAAACCTGCTAGAATATGCAACCACTGACTACTTAAAAAAAAAAAAAAAAAAAAATCAGAATGTGCTGGAGAGACTACTTGTCTTTGTGGCCGAAGTGTAACTTCTTTCAGTTTGGGTTGCAGTATGACAGTAGGAATGTCTTACAGCTAGTGGTAAAGAAGTATATGCTGTAATGTGTCTTTAAGGATTGGATGAAAAATATGAATCTGCTTGGGCAATTGTAATTCCAATTTTCTGCGCCTGTGAGGTGTTCATAACAAATGGTCTTGCACTCTCCCCCACTAGGTGGTGGTAGGATGCTTGTCAGGACTACTAAGCAACAGAGTTGAAAACCCTTTGAAGTAATGGTTCTGAATTTAATATTACTGTAATTTTATATTTTGAATTGTAAATATTAAACATTTACACATTAAAAGTAATCTGAAAATAATCAAGGATAGAAATTGGCACAGCATGACTTTTCCTTTCAGTCCCTGAATTAATCATCTGCTTTTCTAAAGGAAGGCTTTAATAGCCTCTCAAGAGTTGTAGCTGCATTTAGATGCAGGCTGATCAGCAGCAGAGATAACGTGAGTCAGCTGGATCTGCGAACCAGCTGGAAGTCATTCACTGTTGTTCTAGAGGTGTCTTGTTCCAACAAGATTTTGAAGGGGAAAAGGAGTCGCTAACTGAAGAGATCAGAAAGTGCCAAAGCCAGAGTGGGATAATTTACAGAAGCCTTTGACTAGGTCAAGAAGTGGTTCTGTTTTTACTTATTCTTGCAGAATACTCTTGCAGAATCGACCTTCTGTTGTATCTCATTTTGTGGAACTACACTCTGAGTAGCTGTAACTCTTCTGCTAAGCCAGTGTTAAGGCAGTTCTGGACCTTGGAATGTAGAAAGATGTTTCTGTTGTTTAAGTTATCCTCTCTACGCATATCTGTGTGGGGGGGTTTTTTGTGTGTGGTTTTTCTTTTTTTTTTTTTTTTTTTTAAATAAAAACAAAATAAGAAAAAAAACCAGCACATTTATCATTTCCTTTTTTATTCCCTTGTAGTGGCTATGACGTTCCCCTGAACCCTCTTCATTTGGTGCCTTTCTACGCTGGGGCCCGCTTTCATGATTTCCATCACATGAACTTTATTGGCAATTATGCTTCAACCTTCACGTGGTGGGACAGAATCTTTGGTACAGACTCTCAATTCATTGCCTATAGAGAAAAAGAGAAGAAACAGCAGCTCCTAAAGAAAAAGAAGGCCAACTAAGCTTCCAGTGTAAATCTACTGATGTTAATACTGGCATTCTACTCTTGCTTTTCTTTAAAGCAAAATGATGGTCAGGTATTAAGCATAAATCTTGTTCCTTGGCTACTAAGTGGTAGGGAAAAACTGCTAATTACACTGCAGTATCTTCCTAATGGGAATGCTTTCTATTTTATACATAAAAGTACTGCATATGTATATTAACTAAAGACTTAAGGATGATGCAGAAGATCTTAGATCACTTGGGTCCACTTGTGTGCAGGAATTTTATTCAGTGGTATCTTTAATATTGCCCACTTTGGATCTAGGTTAAAATTATAAATGTGCACCAAAATTGGATGTATTTTTTTTTAAATACTTATTTGCAAATTTGCAATATGAAAACAGCAGAACATATGAGCTGCTATCAGCACTATGTTATTTACATAATGGGTAAAATTCGCTTAAAACCAAAACATCTATTAATAAGGAGCTTGGGTGGGCCATTTGGGCACTGAATAATGCGATCTGTTAATACCAGAAGAGCTGGCTGAATGTTAGTTAGCAGAGACATTCCTGATCTTGATTTATTACATTATTTTAGATTACAGATAAAAGGTTCGAAATTTTTATTTGAAGAAACCATTTTTGCTGCTCTCTGAAGTTGCTCTGTCAGTGTAATTAGCATTTACATTACATTCCTTTGTGTGTTGTAATTTGCTGAACTGACTTGTTGCTATATTTGCACTTGTGACTGATGGAATAAATGTGGTTTTGGTTTGAGGTGTATTATACTTTTCATATGTTTTTAATACAAAGTGACAAAAATGCTAGGATGTGGTATATTACTCTGTTAATGAAGAACGATTATTTTTAAGTGGCTTTCTAAATAGTTTATAGCTGAAATGGTTTTATAGAGACTATAAGAAGTAAAAGCTTGAGAACATCTTGTAAATTCTTTGATTTTATGTTTTGAAGGACTTTACTACACTGAGTAGCTCTAGCTCTTAAGCCGAGTTAGGCTACATCTTTTACTAGTCAAGAACCTTTAGATGTTAAGCTTCGGGTTTGTACTACTGAGAGAAACAGAATGTAATGTTGTCAAATCTACTTGCTAAATAGTTGTCTGTATTGCACAAAAGTAACAGTGAAAAAACTTAGGGCTAACTCCTCATAAAGATTTTCCACCTTGCATTTTAGTTTGTCTGCTGCTCTTTGGACTTCAAATACCTCTTTATCTGTCCTGGAAATCCTTGAAAGAGGTTGGCACTTTTCCTGCGCCGAGACCCTGCAAGTCCTAATGCTGCTTCACGTGCAGTCTGGCATGGTCCTCAAAAAAGCGAACCAGAGGCGCTCATGAAACTACAGATTTTATAGGAGTAGTTGCTGTGTTTTGTTACAACCCAAAGGGGCTGATTGGGACATTACTGGAGATGTGGTAGAGGGTCAGGCTCTTCTTTTGCAAGTGTTTGGTGGTACCTTTTACCTTTGATCCCTACCCCTGCTGAGTACAGTCAAGTGAGATTTGCTTTCTTCCCCTTCCTTTTGCCTTTCTTTCAAAAAGGAATTAAAAACACTTGGCTACAACATCCCTTTATTGCTCAGGGCTATCAAGGACTGGTAGGTAGTGTTTCCCGAGCCCAGACATGCCGCCAGCCCGAGCTTGCAAGCCCTTCTGGTACTCACTGTACCAGCACTGCGTGGGCTCTGCGCACACCAGTGATGAAAGACACGCTGCCCCATGCAGTAGCGAGGCTGCTGAAGTGGTTGGGCAGCTTAAGTAGCTGAATTCCCATTAGGTTTTAACAGGGTTTAGCACAACCTGCTGGATGACTCCTCTTTAAAACGCGTTTCCTGTGGCACTACCCCTGATGCTGTGTGGCGTGTGAGGAGGCGAGTGCAGGCGGGTGCTGGTGGTCCAGCGGGCTGGCCGGTGCCTGGGTCTGCTGCAGCCATGGAACCTCGGGAGCCACGCGCTGCGTCCGCTTGTCCAAGCGACAACCTCTTCCATTGCAGGATGGGAGGGGAATACCTCCCATACCTGCCCTTATAGGCAAGACGGAGAAAAAACAGTGGTTTTAATGACAGCTGGGGAGTGGAAGATGTTTGTTTTAGGCTCTTTGTTTGTTTGCTTTTTATCAACTTCCATCTGCTCATTTTTAGTTAGTTTTGTGTTCTGATCAACTTCTCCCTAGGGTGGAAAAGTAGGTAACAGAAGCAGTAATTTCTGTAATTGCTGTATTGTAAAATACAAGTTTTTCATACCATTTTAGCTTAGAACTCATGGCTATTTTTCTTGAAATGGAAGGTGCTGTCCTTACATCGAAGATGACTGTTCTTAAGTATCCATTAATGATTTAACTGCTCAATTGCATATTGCCTTTTTTCCTAGTATACAAACTGCAGTAGCTTTTTGCGTTGCTCAAAGTGTTCCATCTACAAGAAAATCATCCCTTTGCTATGCTACTTGTGCAGATTCTTTTTATTTAAAAAAGAAAAACAAACCACCTGACAAGACCTCATCTGTTCATCTGTCATTCACATTTTGAAATTCTGTAAGTGAAGGATTCTCTGATGTTAAATTTAGATGGACTGCCACAGTGACTGTCTACTTGTTAGTGCAGTGCAGTTCCTACCCCACAGCAGTAGGCTGCAAGGCAGGCTTTAAACGCTGTTTTCCTTATACAAAGCCTTTGCACCCAACCTCTTGCCGTGTGAATAGTTGTAATGCTGGGGGATGGTTAGTGTTTCATTGCCTCTCCCTCCTCAATAGCTGAATAATTTAAAATACTGACCAACTCCACTTAAAAGTGTATTAGTTTTTACAGGTCTAGAATAGGCTTCAATTACACAGTAAGTGTGGGTTTACAATTTATTTTTCACAGAATCACAGAATCACAGAATGCCTAAGGTTGGAAGGCACCTCCAGAGGTCATCTAGTCCAACCCCCCTGCACACACAGGGCCACCTAGAGCACCTGGCACAGGGCTGCATCCAAGCGGGT
>JAUBNY010000987.1:934947-946227 GCA_032275445.1 Crypturellus soui | reverse complement strand
AGCTTCCAGGCTTGGGGGCTGGGAAGTGCTTCTGGATCCCAAAGGTTAGGCTTGGTCTCAGAAACCCAGTCTGAAAAGGAAGAGCAGCAAACTTAGTACTTAACTCCCCTTCTCCCCTTCAGAGCCCAATAATTTATTTGAAGGTGCATTTTGATTGTGGTGTTTATCCTAATGTACACACAGATCAGCTTTGTGTATTCAAGGGACCGGAATGCTTTTTAGTTTCCAGAAGCATTAGATAAAACAGCGGCAGCCCTGGGAGCAGGACGGCGCTGGAATGGGACTGTGCTCCACAGCAGTGGTTGTCGTGTGGTAGACGAGAAGTAATAGCTGTGATCCTGGTGGTATTAGGTATTAATGACTATAATGAAATTTGTTCGGAGGCAGTCTGAAGAACAGTAGCTCTTGCACGTGTTTTTGTAATCATAGGGCCCATAAAGGTCTTATCCGCAAAGAAAATATTTCAGCGTCTCAAATTTTAGCTTTTGGGCGCACTGCATGAATATGTATAAAAGCACAGGGAACTAAGGGGCAGCGCTTGAATCTGCAGCATCTTTTCCAGGCTATTCAAAGCACCAAGCTGCTCAGAAACCCTTGCCAAGAGCTACTCCCTTGACCTCGAAGGGAACGTGGCTTTATGGATCGCATCTAAATCAGATATGTGAGTTCCAGGCAGTTCCCTGGGTTATGAGGCCAGGGAGCTCAGGGGGCAGGGGGCAAAGCAGGTGCCCCGCAGGGAAGAGCCCTGGCAGCCAGCTTAGCAAACAGGCAGGGAAAGCTTGGGAAGCCCCTGCTCCCTGGCATGTTTTAAAGTAAGAGGCACACACTCCTACCGAAGCCAGTGACCCTGTGGAAACGCCCAAGGGCGCTCCTCTCTCAGCATGGTGGTGCCTCTGCCCCGGCCTGATGCACTTGTCTCCCTTTCACCCGATAGACTTGACTCTCTTAGTGAATTTTGCCCTACAAATCCTATTTAGTAGGATTTTTGCAAAAGAGTTTTCTGAAGGGGATTATTTCTTGTGTCTTCTTCAGGAAAGTGAAAGATTAAATGAGAAGAGGCTTGTTTTGAGCTTTATTATATGACATGATACACTCACCCAAATAAAGCCACATTCTGTCCCTTGCTTTCCAGCTCCACGCTTCCAAATCGTCAAGCCTCCACACCAGATGCCCCTTTGAGTGGATGGTGATGTGCAAGATGTTAAACATTTGCAGAATCTTCTGCTGGTTCTCGTAGTGTCTCAAAAGCTAGACATAGCTTGCAGGGGATTTCCACCACAAAAATTAAGACTCAGAGGATGTTCTAAATTAAGTCAGTGAAGATCTGTTGGCCTGTGTGCTGGATGGCATTATGAGATGCCAAAATAAATTCAAATTAATCTGGAAACTATTTGGTAATATTAGTTGTAGGATTACATAAATTGCTTGGAAATTATATATATAAAGGAAACTTAGAGAAATATTTGCTTGGAAAATAGGGTCTAAATGAAAAAATAAAAAATTACATGTAAGACAGCTGAACAAGTGCCACAGAAGAATGAAAATTTTACCCAGTGTAACTTTATTTCAGCACAGTAGTTAAATTTGTAGATATATTCACAGTTTCCAAATTAATGTCTTACAAACCTTATTGTAATCTTGAGAAAATTGAAGCCAGGATAAAAAATAGAAAATAGAAAAAAAAATTAAAAATAAAACGATTGTAAAAAGATTGCAGCAAATATTTGTCAACTGTGTTGATTCAGATAAAACTTCTTGCCTGTTTTATATGCCTTTAAAAATATAGAATGAAAGCTCATATTACTAATAGATACATGATAAATTCTACTTCCATTTAAGTCTTTCATTTCTAATCATTTCCATTAAAAAATAGAGATTTTCGGGTATAATGTTATACTTAAAATATTTTACTGGTTGAGAGTTTTCATTAGTGTATCCACATGACTGGAGCCACAGGCTAGTAGAGAGGGTTATAGCAAGATCAAAAGATTGGCAAATGAAGCTAGGCAAATTCAGAAGCAGCAGCGTTCAGTATCTGCTCAGTGATGCTTATTCAACTTTCAGTAGTTCGTGTAGCTGTATAGTAAATTTTTCATCATATAGATTTTTTTAGCAAGACTGCTGTCTTTCTAGTAGACACATTTGGGCCGCTTGTGTTCGCTGGCTGAACCAATCCTCTGTGCTTTATGGATATGCCCTCTAAGGTGGCTGTCATATTTGGATTAATTATTCCCTGAGGTATTAGAAGACCACTCTGCCCTTACAGCTTTTGTGCCATCATTCGAAGAACAATTTTGGATGCATTAATTACTGGATTCTGGGAATTCAGTCTTGGCTTCTGTGGGTAGTATCTCTATGCCATTAAAAACATGTGGGTATTGATTTTCTATGCATGTTTGCTTCTGGGTCCCCTTACTATCTATAGTCTGAACAGCAGGCGAGCTAGATTTTAGTTTTGACTCAAAACTGAATTTTAAAACATGCCTATCATATGTCATATATCAGGACTTGCTGAAATGCTGTAATAATGTTTGATGTTAAGATCAATGAAAATACTTAAGATGACTTTCTCTCCTGCTTCAGGCTTGCAAGGGTTTCATTTTTCCCAGAATTACTGTATTCCTAGAATTTACTAACTACATCCTGGCATACTTGCATAACATTTACCATGTCAGCAAGTTCAGTTCCCTTAAGATTCAGAAAAAGTGCTTATATTGCAGGTCTCCATTACTCTCAAATCCAGATACTTTCACTGGCCGGGAGAATGTGATGTCAAAGCTAGGAGCAATTCCTCCTGCTCCTCAGGAGTTTTTAGTTGTTCTTTCTCCATGATCTTGTTTTATTGCAATGTCTCTGACTAGGAGGTGCCTGCTAAAATCCTTAAGGACCTATGTGCAACAGAAGACACAGGACTCCAGGTTAGTAGATGTCAAATAAATAGGTCGTGGTACTGCTAAACCTGCTATCTAAAAGATGAATTCAGGATTATGTTAATAATGGAAGGTTCTGTGGTCACAAAACTTTCTCTTTTTATCATTTTGAATTATCAATCTCATAATGATCAATCTCATAACTCTGGGCCTTTGGACAGAAACTGTTGAAGGCAAAGAATAGTCCAGGCAGATCTTCCCTGAGCAATTCTTCTCCTTGAAAGTCTAAGAAACTTTTCCAGTGCTAACTAATCATCTTTATTTACAGAGAAGTGAGATTCTTCCAGCACCATCTTTTTAAAGGTTGCATTTCTACTTTTCAAGCATTTGGTTTTGCTGAAACTGCTTCTCATAGTTGGATAGAACAACGAGCAGCTGTGTCCAATAATCATCCAAATTTTGAAGATATGCATCTTGATGTTTCTCTCCCCAAATAAAAAAAGAGATTACCTATAAATCAGTGATACATATTCTTTTTTATAGTGTCCTTCTGATAGAGGCCAGAAGCAGAATGAAACATTTTTAGAAGGTCAGTACTTTGCTGTAACTTACTTTATTGAGATATCTCCTTAAAGTGTCCCTTAAAAGGTTATTTAAGAAAAACCCACTGCACATGCATCTTCACAGTGCATGAATCCATATTAGATTTATAGGTAATCTCTTTTTTTTTCTTGGGGAGAGAGGTAAGGGGCTTCTTGAGAATGAAAGAGCACAGATGAGGCTAAAAAGTGCAGGCAAAGACTGATGAGACAAAACTGCAGTTCAGTTCATTTTCTGTTTTCATTTATTCACAGTTCCTCATACTATTAATTCTATTGGCATAAATAATTGCATGACAGTATACACATATTATTGACCAAACGTACACTTTGGTGGATACTGCTCAAACCGTAAAAAGGCAGGAAAAGTGGAAATAAAAAATAAGATAATTAATATTTTCTTTTATAAATATCCTAGCTTGAATACTTGCTGCTTTATTGTTTGAAAGTCAGATTAGGACCTCTTCATTCTCAGAGGCAATATTAGCTCATGGAGACTCTGCACACACAGTCGAAGAAGATAAAAAAGCTGCACCTTCCTTTTAATCTTAAACAACTTCTTCTCTGAGGTCACCAGACACTTGTATTACAGATTTCCACATCTGAGTGGATTATTACGAGGGGGAAAAGTTGAAAAAGGGATTCTGTTTGATTTGCTCTCCCTCTCAGCTTCTTCCTGTTCAGTTAAATAACCCATACTTCTCAGCTGTACTTCTTCCACAGTCAGGGTCGCAGTTAGAGTTACTGAGATCAACATGCTGCCAACACAGGCATGTATGTTTGTGCTTTGATATTGCCGAGATATTTCTTCAGGCTGGTGTGTTGGACATGTGCTACGGGACTCCTGGAAGCTGAGGTCAGGCTGAAGGTCCACGGCAGCCAGAGCTGGCATTGCCGCAGGGCAGCTAGCAGAGGCAAACCCACGTGCAGCCAAGCACAGAAGTGCTGAAATACACTGAGGCAAGGGCTCACATTCATTTCGCTTATTTCTACAGCTTTCCTTTCTTCCCCCGTCTCTTTGTCATGCAGATCATTTGTTTTCGGTGAGGTTACAAAGAGGGGAATCGAAATGGAATGAATGGAAAAGACAAGATGGGAACTGGCCTTTGTGGAAGAGCCGCTTGACAAGGGGGAATTTAGAGAAAAACTAGGGCCTAGCAGAAGTTGTGGCATTGCAGCAGCTTGCTTGGGGTGAGGCACAGGTGCCGCTTCCAGGATGGCCGGTGCGCAGGGACGCTGCTCCCGCCCGGCTCCCCCAGCAGCAGCAGCACTCGATTGACTATACCTTTAAAGGAAAGCAAGAGGCTTTTTCATCAATCAGTAACAAAAGTGACTCTGACTACAGTCACTCAAGCTCCACCTAAACGTAAAAGGTGAAGGTGAATAAAAGGTAAATTAAGGAGGGAAGAAGTAACTTCTGGGGACTGAACCTCCCTTCAGGAGTTGATGGACTTCCTCAGTTGATGAACTGAGCACTGTGGGTGTCCTTCAGGTCTGGAGGCTGCCTGAGGGCACTGAGAACCCTCTCCCACCATCCGGCACGAGTGATGATTGCGCCTTTGCACATCAGAGCTGGCTAAGAACCCCTCACTGGACATACAGGAGAATTTCCTGTATGGACATCCCAAATCTGCTGCCAAATGTTGCATTTGAATAAATCATGCTATCTGTGAATTTGACATGGATCCTCTACTTGTTTTGAAGGCACTCGGACCTATAGCTGACAGACTGTTCGTGAATCTGGTGCTGCCAGAGTTGGGCCTGTAGCTACCACAGTATTTGATATTCTTAGCCCCTCTAACCTCTGAGGTTTGTCTGGAATGCAAGGAGACTCATAGGAGATAAGGAGATTCTTACCGTACTTGCCCTCGCTTCAAACCACAACAGCCTTGTGCAGATGAAAGACCCCAAACCCTACAATTTGGCTGCTCCCATAGGTGCTGCAAGTCCAAGCCGTGTTATGTACCTCAGTTACCTACTGCTTGCCAAATGTGAGAGGCATATAAATATAGAAGACATCTTGAATCGTTCCTGCATGACCAGGGAGGACTGGCAAAGAGGATTTAGGCACCCTAAAGTAAAATGTGTCCTTTTTTTAGCAAAGTCAAATATTTGGGCTTTTTACATAGGGACGGGAAATGAAAAGTAAAAAAAAAAGTAATATTGGGCAACAAACCACAGAATAAAGAAATACAGCATTGTTATTTATCTGAGGAATCAACAATTATTTAAATATGAACTCACTTTTGTCTTTGGTCTGGAATACACTCTGAAGCCTAAAATAATAATACAAAAAATCTTGCATTTTTCCAGAGAATGTTTTCAAATATTTTCCTTTTAAAAATTGCAGGTCAAAAAAACCAAAAGATAATAATCTAGTTATGCAAATCCTTCCTTGCAATGACTTTTCTTCCCGTCAAAGCTTTTAATATCTGAACTTAAAAGCTGAAAAAAGAGTCCTAGAAAAAATGGATGTTTACTATCTGGGAAATCTAGACATAAAATGGAGAACTATGTAAATGTGGCAAATACCCTTTAATTAGTAGCTGATGACCAAGACTTTAAAGAGGCTCCAAACATCTGTGTTATCTGTTGTTGCCAAGACCACAGTACTAATGTGCCTTCACTCGGGAATTCATCTGGGAATGAAGTAGAACCCACCTTGTGGGTCCAACCACCCCTGCTGGATGGCATCCCCCATCATAGAGAAGGGACAGACAAATTTTTGGTTGGGAGGTGACCCTCCTTTGAGTCTTCCCTTAATTCAGCACTGTCTGAGAGGCCACCAACTCAGATACTGAAGTACCTGCTCGGACCTCATCCTAAATACCTCTAGAGAGAGGTGCCCTGAAGCGGAGATGTGTCTTCCCCCCTCCCACTTTGGTAAAGGGCAGGGTAACAAGGGATAGCAGCAAGATTTTATTTTCCACTCTCTATTTGGAACCATTGACTTCAGTGGAATTATTGAATTATTCTGGGTTTAAATGCCATCCTTGGGAGTAGCAAATGACCTTGTGTCCCTTTCCACCGCAGAGATCCTCTTTCCCAGCTTTTACACACTGCGCAACGGCACTTTGGCATGTGCTGCTCCTGCACATTTCTCCCACAATTACCTGCTTCCTCTCCTGCGGCCTTTTCTGTCCTGTTCTGAAAAATTCGCATACCTGACATATTTCGAAGTGCCAAGTTCTGGACACATCTGGATATTAGATTCACCCTGAAAAGTTAGCTGCACTTTTTGTAATTAAAGCTCTGCCATAGGAAATTCCACTAAGTTTTTCCTCTCTACATTATCGTTTTGCCTCTGTTATTTTATTGCTTTCTTTATTAAAAGAGAAATAGAAAGCATGCAAAATGCTGCAGAAACTTAGATGGAAGATGTCATTTTTAGAACAAGAATGCAAAGTCCTGTTCTTCCACTTAAGGGCTTACGTCCCTCACAGCTAAATTCAGTGGAAACTGCCATCCACTGCGGCAGATGTAACTCAGTAACTGACAATAGCCCTTGGGGAACAGCTCCGTGAGATGAACAACAAGAAATTGTGTTTGTCAGTAGACTCTTGCTGTGAAGACTTTTGCGTGAGCACACGGTCGTCAAAGTTTTTCTCGTTAAGTTATAGTTTGAGCAGTCTGAGAAGCCTCTTGCTTGATTCCAACTGATGATTCATACTCAAAAATGAATGTTTTTTTTCTTTTAGCAAAAATAAAGCAGACATACTTTTATTTGTTATCCTAGAAAGAATTAGATTCTTTCCATATGCCTCTAAAGAAAGCATTAATTTATTCTGCTAGCTAATCAGATAGTAAGCTAAAAATCACCTAGTTTTCTATCTATACCTTTATTAAAGGTTTGATTCAGCAAGATGCTGAAGTACTTATCTCACCTCAGTTCTTGAGCAGCCCTATTGAACCAAATGCAACTATTTACTCAGCTAGTGGTAGGCACAGGCACCACTATTTTGCTGAATTAGTGATCAACATCTTGGAATAAAAGAGCTATAATTACCCAGGAACTCAATTCACACTTGCTTCCTTTCCTTTGTCATGATGCTTAAATCAGCTGTGCTAATGAGAGAAGTTATCATCATTAATTACTCATCATCACCTTCCCTGCTAGAAGTTACTTAACTCTCTTACTGCCAGATGAAGCCCCTTTAGAGTTTCATGTAAAATTATACTGGTTACCTTAAAACCTTGGTCTTTGCTACCTTGGCTCTTTTAAACTGAAGTAAATGAGGGAGCTTGTGCCCCTCCTTCTTTAGCTTAGCTGCTTGTGGACTTATGAACTATGTGTGTGTTTGCATCCTGAAGTACAGTGTAAGTAGTATGTGTGGGTCAATAGCAATTCAATGTGGAATTTGAAGGGGAAAAATGTATTTTGAATATTGATTTTAGTAATAACAAATACAAATGTATAATGCAACAACTAAACAAAAGGCTACACCTTAAAGTAGCTTTTTCAGTCCCATAACTAGGAAGTCTGCTTTTGAAAGCAGAGGTGTATGGTACAGGTACCACTTCCCGTTCTGATCACATTAAGGGTTCTTTTCTTTCTTTCTAGTGGAAAGCCCGTTCTTCCCTCTGGCAAACTGACAGATGGGGTAAGTGTGTGGCAGTTTTCTCTCTTTTTCTCCTCAGTGTTCCCTGCAAGGAAGGGCTTGGCAGGGAGGTGGGATCACTCAGTGCTGCAGTGCAGCTGGAAGCCAAGGGCCCTTGAATGTGGTGCTGGGACATGTACTCGGGCTTTGGAGGTGGGAGTATGCTGTAAATTAATGTTTGCATTATGGATTTTTGGCCACTTTGTACTTTGAAATACTCAAACGTATTGTGGGCCATAGCCCAGCATTTGGTCTTGCAGGTAGCATATGTTCTGTATATATATTTTAAATATGTTTATATATCTAGCTGTTGCATACCTGTACCCAGAAGTAACGTGGGGAAAGGTGGGACGAGGGTCTGGAGCAACCTGAGGTGGGTGACCCTGGTGCCCTCGGGCTGCTCTGGTTGCTGGAAGCCCAGACCTGGGAGGCTCCGCTTCGGCTACCTGAGTTGTGGCTCGGAGCAGGTCTGTGCTGCTAAGGCTCCTCCACGGGGCAATCAGTCCTTTGGCTGTGCGCGTGTGTCAGATTGTGTCTTTTCATGGCCATGGGGTTCGACGCAGTTAGGCTCTGCTACTTTTGTTTAATTAATTGCACAAAGTTGAATGAGAAACTCTGGGATCGCTCCCTTTTCGTCAGCCTGGTCTCTCTGCAGAGCCTGGAGGAGGTGGTGTCTGTTTGGGACAAGAGCTCATGTCCCCTCAGAAGGAGGAATGTGGGATTCAGGACATCCCTCCAGTGCATTAAAACAGTTGAAATTCCTAAAAGCTTCAGTAGATCGACCCTGTGAATACCACAGAATGCAACTCAGTTGAATGCCTGCTTTTAAAATGATACTTCATTTATGGTACTGAACTTCTTCGTAATATGTATTGTGTTTTTTGGGACTGAGCAGCCTGGAGGAAAACCATATTTTCACAAAATAAAAAGCACTGAGAAAGGCAGGTGAGAGAGATGTAGCTGCACAGTCCCCTTCTGCGAGCCCCTTGCCTGGGCTTTACAGTATCCAGAGCACTAGATGGCAGTGCGATACCTACACACGGAGACTCCCACAGATTTTGGTGGGGGAAAAAAAAAAAAAAAAAAACTCTTTCAGATAGCTGCTGCAGCTTCTTGCACAGCAATAACTTTTACCTTAACTGTTCTACTCTTGTGGTGAATAAATCTTTTAATCCTGGGGAGAAAAACCATAGGACAAGTTCAGCTCAACAGAGGTCTCCTGAGTTTGTTCCTGGTTGTTTAATCAGAGTTGCACTTACATTTATTACATTATCTAGTAATTATTTCACATGTTGAACTCTGTTCATATGTGGTTTAATGTTCCTCATTAAGTCTTGCACCTTCTATGCGTGTTTGACACTAGCTCAAATAGCTTTGTAACATCCTTCCCGTGTATTCCCCCTGGAATACCCCAGGCATTGCAGATGTTCCATTTGCACTTCCTTTTTTTCCGATGAGCAAAGTCTATGCAATAGCACAGGACACAAGGAAGCTTTGCTGCATGTATATTCCAGGTCCACCTCTTTCTCAGGCTTTTTTGGGTGGTTTTCCGGAGTTAGCCCAGAGCTAGAAAAGCCTGTAATAACATTTGACTTTGTGCACTGTATTTCATGTATTTTCTGTTCAGCTGACTTTTCCATTCAAGTATGGCTGTATAAAAGGATTTAATACATATCTAAGAGTTGAGTAAAGCTGTGTAGTATGCTATGAAGTTCTTTCTCTTTTATCTTTTGTTTCTTTTTTTTATTGTTTTCACATATGACTAAAACCAAATCTGCTGTGGTGCGCTCATAGGAGAACTTTCAGTTAATTCTGCCCTAGTACTGGCAGAGTGCTACCCTAGCATCAAGAAATAGAGAGAGAGGAATCACTTTACTGCATTTTTTGAATTATGAACCAGAAAGCAAGTTAATAGCTCAGTCATAACATGCTGAACTTTTAATCTAGGTATCTAAGTTTTATTTTAATTCCTATTCTTCAAAGCTTTCTTTAGTGCACATTTAGGATGAAACATTCCTTAGTGAAATTCTGGTTTGAATTTTTAGTGAGTGAAGGAGCAGAGAGGAGCTCCAGGTGGTCTCTTGTGGTTCTGGGGTCTGGGTATGAGGAGCTGCTCTAACCCAAGGCAAACAGTAATCCCATATGTTCCACAGGAATGTACTCTGCCAAATATCTTCCTACATCGCATATAACTGCACAGCTTCATTTCTCAGGTCTTCATTTGCTATCTACCCACTAATTCTTCTAGTATTTTCCCCATTATAGCAATCTCTCTCTCACTATTTATTATTTCCGTCCCGTCCACCCATCTGCTTTTTTTAGCTACCTTTTCCTTCCTCCCTCACTGCTTCTGTACAGATCCTAGTCACAGGGATCTGGAACTTATATATTGCCTTGCAGGAAATTGAGACACACTTAACATTTGCTCCCTCCTGTAAGGACTGATTGGTATTGCCCTTTCTTTACATCCATGTCCCTATCAGGAGTTCAGCTGATTATTTCTGTTCTCAACAGAGTACGTGAATGTGTTTTTACACAACAAAAACTGCAGGAATGCTTAAAACCTGAATTGCTGATGGTACCTCTTCATTCTTGCTTCCGAATGTGATGGAAGCTCCAGAGTTGGGATTCTCTACCTAGCCCCTTTTCCCCTACCCAAGGGCTGCTGCCCTCAGGGTTTTCTTCTCAAGTGAAACAGAAAGCAAAAGTGAAATTAAGCCCTTATGGAAAATGCCTCCCCTAACCAGGCAGTATGGTATGAGGTAAGAGTCAGCTGGAAGTTCTTCATGAAGTCATTTTGGAGCCTTTGAGTGCTGAAGGGATCCCTGGATAAACTCCTCCATTCCTAGTGCTACACATACTATAGAGCATCTTGCAGTCGAGACAATTTATTGTGTGATATTATCAGCAAGTCACAAATATGCTTTTTTAAAGGTTATTAAATATTTTCCTTTGTACTTTAACCACAGCTGGTTGGAAAAGGTATTTTGAACATCTGTTGTTTGATTTATGCTTTGATTTGACATGTTGACAAAATGATGTTTGTCCTTTCGGTTTCTGAGTGAGTGATCTCTTTGAGGTACGAGGTTAGCAGCCTTGGGTGAAAGATACCTATCTCTCACTCACAAATTCACACCTGCATATGGAACAAGAGATTAATGTATTAGAGACTGACTTAATGAAACTGATTTTCTTTCACAAGTGAGGAACCGT
>JAUBNY010000987.1:894733-905024 GCA_032275445.1 Crypturellus soui | reverse complement strand
CGTATAAAATAATGTCATATCATTCTACAAAGAAAGACAAATTTAAGGTAATGCTCTTGAAGCAGTTTTGATATTTGATTCCAGTCAACTAGTCTGAACACTTAACTTTTGAACATCTTATTGTCAGAGGTCAAACTTTGGCCCACAACTTCATCCTGAGCACTGTATTTCAGTTCATGATTTCATTAGTTCCAGATCTCTAACTTGGACTGCTGCACCTCAGGATAATGACGCTTATGTTTTTAGCTGTAAGAAATTCAGTAAAAATACTAGGTAAAAATAATAATTTATCTAGAGAAGAATATTAAAAAATGACCAAATACTGTCTTGATATTATTTCAGCTGGTGAAAATATTTGCTAAAGGTTTAATGTATTAGTCTTGAAGAGTTTTTGCAGGAAAGTGGTAAGTAGCCTTTAATTATCATTCTCATTTTTATTGGCTTAAATTAAAGAATAACTGTCAAGCAAATACAAAGTTAATTATTTTTGTGGCCAAAAATATACAGTTTAATCATCGCTTTGATTCAGCTTGTGCTCACAGCTTCCATCCCATAGATAACTGGAAAAACAAAAAGTGATGAGATTTGCTTAACCTCCGACTTAATATCACTATGTTGTATCAGTAGGAGTCTTATTGGAGTCTTAGGAGTATCAGGTAGGAGTCGTATTTTTACTTTTTCACTCACATTATGCTGTGGTTGCTCTGAGGTAGCTACTAGGTCCTAGTAGTTTTCAATCCATGAAGTGATTAAAAAAAAAAAAAAAAAAGATGAGAATCTGCATCTGTGCAGCATGTACTTTTCCATTATTCAGTTGGCCTAAGAGCAAGGGAAGATGTTTCAGATCTCAAAGGTATTACATTCAAGTGGCTGGAGCTGAGTCTATACATGGTATCATGGAACTGGGACCTAAAATACAGCATGTTTTCCTAAATTTCTTAACAGCTTGAACTGAAACTGATATTTCACATTGTGTGTTTTTGAATGGCCTGTCATTAACAATGCAGCAACATATCAAAGCTAAGATGATTTTTTTTTTTTTGCTTTTATACATGGGTAATTGTTACGTTTTTCCATTATTGTTTATGAAAATGGTGTAAATAACACAAAAAGGTTTGATATTTTTCAATGTATGCATGGTTTTGAAAAGTACAGCCTAAGGCGGTTGGATTTTAGAAAATGGAGTATTGGTTCAAACTAAAATTGTTTATTGACTTCTCTCATGCCCAGGTTCTTTGAGATTTAGTTAAGGTGCTGCGGTTCTAGCAATATCCACATCTGCCTGTATAAAGCAGACTTGGACAGGGTGCAATAATGTAATAGTAGTGTCAGGTATGCACATAGCTTCACCAATATTAAACATAAGTCATCGAGGAATTGATGCCTGTCATAGCTATACAGCTACCAAGGATTAGAGTGGTTTTTACGTTTATACCTCACTGAATTTCAGACAGTTCCACATGATGGATATCCAGCTAAAGAACAACTTGTTTGATATTTAACTTGAGTCTCATTAGTTGCTGTGTGATGGGTACATTAGGGCTTCCTCATCACTAAAAATATATGAAGGAGTTTTGCAGTTGGAAAACTAGCACAATATCTGAAACCTTTTTTTTTCCTAAGAATAGAGAGAGGTAGGAAAGCTTAACTTTCTAATGTTGTTATAAATCTTCCATGTATGAAACCTATGAAAGCAAGTTGTATTAAAATCTTTGGTTCCTTTAACGACCTTGCTGTAAGTTCTTTGGTTTCAAAACTTAAAATATCTGCTAGAGCCCAACTACAGGCATTAGAAGCTCCATTTGACATTCTTCTGCTTGCCTAATGAAAATACTAAAATGAAGAAGATATTTTTGCTTACTTGACTCTAGTCATGTGCAAAAAGCAGAGCAGGTGAAAAGTTAATGCAGGAAGAAAAAGCAGGAGGAAAATCTTAGTGTGCTTCAGAGCATACTAGTTAGCAAAACAGTGCCATACCGGGACAATAAGGCTAGAGTGATACTGATCTTGGAATCAACCGAAAGACCCTTTCCTGCTGTCCTAGTGATTTTGCATGAGGTTGATTTTAAGATTAACAGTCATATCAAAGAGAAATTTCACACTAACATTAAGCCTGTGGTATCTGCATGCTGCTACCATTCTAGATCTCCCCCAAGAGACATACTGGGATGGTAAAGACATTCCTGGAAATAGTTAGGAATTTCAAATTTAGGAAGAAAACAAAGTATCATGGTTGCATCCTCAGAATACACCTTCCAAAGCTTTAAAAAAATGACAAAATGATGCTACTTCTTCAGGCTGAATAGTACTATTCATTTTAAAAGAATTCAAATTCTTGCTAGAAGGTAGAACAATAACCTATCTATCTAGTATGTAATTGACATTAAAACAGTTTTAAAACAAAGTTGATTGTTTTAATACTTCAAGCAGGGCTCTGTGGGTAGCAATTCTTTATGTTATAAGCAAGCTTTCTGCCAGAAATGTATTCCTTTTTCCTTGTGTTCTTGATGTCACCTGAGATTTCCTCTGCATGCTCTATTTGCTTAAATCTCAATTCAATTTCCATTAACAAGTAAAGAATTAATAGGTGCCTTTCTCAGCCTCACTGAACTAAGTTCAGCACTAAATTTGCTGCTTTTCCATCAATGCCTTTAGATTGTATTCAGAGTTTCTTCTTCTTTTGAGTAGTAAATCAAAAATTGTAACCCTGTACAATATTTTTTACAATTATAATTTTATATTTCATTATCATAGTGTGTCCCTAAGTATTTAAGAAATAAGACAGCTGTATCAGCCAAAGGTTAAAGACTACGTGCTAATGCTGGAAAAGCGGTAGGTAGCCCTTTACAGCAGGATGCTCAGCTTTGCCCCCTAGCTATCTGTTTCCATTTAAATTACGTGCCAACGTATACATGCAGTTCTGATTTTTTACCATGAAAATGGGAATAAATCGCAGGCTTTGCTTCATTCCCATCACTTGCTTGAGGCTCAGCATACCATTTGCCACATGCCATTTTTCCTGATCTTGTGTCCTGACAAACCTTGAACATCTTAAGATTAAGCATGAGTGATGCATATTCAGAACAGGGAGGTCAATCCAAGTTCAAACATTTCTGAAAATACAATGTTGGGGACAGTGGATCCTCTTCATTCAGTAGCAGACGTATCGGTTTTCAGAGAATGAACTCTTGTCCGTTTCATATGAACTAAAATTTCTGAACAGTGAGTGTCCTAGTGAGGTTAAGTGTATAGCAAAATTAATACAATATTCTAGAAATTCAGTTTACAAAATGGATTAATGACTCTAGATCGTGATAGGAGCATAAGTTGCTAGTGAGTCTGGCTGCTGGAGGTGATCTGTGATCTGTGCTTTGACCTGGAATGTGGGTAACTAACATTAAACTTGAATTATACCTTAAAAATGTAAAAGTTCAGGGGAGGATTTCTGACACGTAGAAAAACAATAAGAAAACCTTGAAAAGAAGCAGTGAGAAAAACGATCAGACTTTTCCTCTCAAGTGTATGGGCTGACTTCTTTCTTACCATTTCACTACTTTTTGCAGAACTGGCAAAATGAACATAAGCCGATCAGAGCAAACAGGTTTTGGTGTTTCTGATAGCATTTCCGGTATCTTCCACATGCATTGTTTGTTCATCCACAATACTTTCTTTTCCAAAATAGTCCATCACAGTAAGCAGCCCTCATGAGTTTCAGACGGTGTTAACTGCTCTCTTGAATTTCCTCGGGGGTTTTCATTCAAAGAGCAAAAGTTCTTTACAGAACTGGGAAAGCTTTTTCACTCCCAACTGATGATGGCATAACCAGCAGCTCTGGTGGCATAACACAGCAGCGTTATAGAAATGAAGGCTGCTTTCCAGTTGCTATGGTGGAAAAAAAGTTACAAGTGTTTTCTGCTGCTGTCCTTGTGGCTGCGTCTCTTTTTCATGGTTCTGCTTCAGCCTCTGTGACCTTGCAGCTGCTGCAGCCATGCTGCTTGGGCTCAAAAACACGGCTTTAATGTTTTTTTCCTCAGTACTGTGAAGACCGTGACCTACTGCCTTGTTATGATTTTTGTTTTTAGGATCCCTATAGAATCTAATCCAGTTGTTCACATCTGGAAAGCAGAAACTGTGCCGGCTAAATTTTGGGGAGAGGCAAAGAACAAGATCAAGATTTGAATTTTAGTCGCTTCTAACTGCTTGCTTAAACTCATTTTAGTGGTTTGCATCAATTTAAGCACCACAGAAAGAGGAGGGCTGGTTTTATTTTTCTCCAGGCAATCAAGTCTAACCCTGAGGAAAAGACTTTTAAGATCATATTGCCTGTTTGATTATAGAACAACCGATGCAGGAAACCAAAGAAAAGGTGGCAGAAAGCCTGGGAGCCAGACAGATCCTGTACGTGCACCTGGTTGCTCCCCCAGTGCATCCTATGGCCGTGGGCCGCCCGCCCGTGGGGGCACTGCACTGCAGCGGCCGCCGCAGTGGCCGTGGCCTCCCCGTGCCACCCTGCCTTGCCACTTGCCACGTGTCCAGGCTCCCTGCCATTCCCGGGGGAGCGGCGGAGCGGGTCTAGTGGAGCTCGGGCTGCGCTGTCTCCCCCAGCAGCGCATCTGATGCGGCTGGGGCTGGCACGCTGCCCTATCACCCCCGGCCATCTACTCCAGGAGGCCACCTACCCGACAGCCAGAAAACACAGCCGGGAAGGTGACACCCAGTTATCGGTTCTCGAGCAGAGTGAAATTCAATGAAGGTGGAAGATAGAGTCGATACGCTTTGCAAAATAAATCTTGAGGTCGTGTATGATTGAAATGAGCTAGCCATACGGAAAACTCCATCGCAAGCCACAATTCTACGGCTGTCAGATGGAAAGAAAATACACCCGTGTTAAAATACACCTTCATCCAGACTAAATAAATCCTTTTTTTAGACTGCTGGAGGTTTCTGCTAAAGTAAAGTGTCCCTACTGAAAGTGAGTCAGACACCTCCTTATAAAGCTTCCACAGTGGGAAAGGGCTTTACAGGGGCTCAGCCCATCAGCGGCTGTGCTCCAGCCTGCTAGTACCCCAAATTGATACACGTAGCAGCAAAAATATTTGCCTGTTTTTTGGCTTTTTATTTTTTTTTTGAAATTATTTTTTTTGGTCTTGTTTGATTTCGGAGCCACCTGTTGATCTAGCACCAAGTTTTCTGAAAATGTTTCTTTGCATCTCCCCTTGTTTCTGGGGGAATCCATTAGTTATAGTAGGGGACTTGGCATAGTGGGATCATGTATTTTGCTATAATCTAACTATTTTCACTGTGCTAATTTGAATTTAATACTTGTAATTGCATTGCTGGCCATCAGTATGCTACCACTGCAGCACACCGTCACATAATTCCCCAAGGATTACAAAAACAGAAACAAGAGGGAGAGATGATTTGCAGGCTAGAAATCTCATGTGGTTGCTCTTCATTGGCACTACGTGCAGTGTGACGCACTTTATAAATCTACCACGCTAATGAAAGTTTATTTATTAGTGTGCAGCCAGTGAGATTAGTAATGTTCTGGGCAATAGTATTCTTGGTGAGGTAGTGAGAGAATTAGATGTATTGGCAAGCAACCTGGACCGTGAGGGAGTTATACAATGAGATCTAGGAAAATTAACAATTTGTTGGTAGTATGGAAATGACAGAAATATTTCTAGTCAAAGACAGTCAAACATGAGGTATTTGAAGGCATGGCTCAACGGCAGATATGGGAAGTAAGATTGTTACAGCTGCTTAACCAATGCCACAGCCCAAATGCTCTAATGCTTTGTATGTAAGGTTGTAGAATTGTTAGTTGTCAAGCTGTAGAGGAAACCCAAATCCTCTGAAAATAAATGGATTATGATATTTCTTAGCAATAATAAAGCAGTGTAACTTTATAATAGTAGTAATAAAGCAGTGAGTAAACTTGAGAGGAAATGTAATATATTAAAAATTATAGCGACCAAGTGAAATAAACTATGTAGTGATATGCACAATGAAGCAATAGAAACATTAAGGTACTCAATTTCATTGTTTTGATGAGGAAATTGGAGACAACTGGGCTAGTAACTCTAGTGTCTAGTGTAGTTATATTTTATGCTGAAATATAGTTAATTCCTGCCCAGTCTGATGCTAGTACTAGATGTTTCAAGGATGGATTACGTATATATTGTTGGGAACTATTACATAGGCATTAACCGCACTGATCTGTCATACATCGCATATTTTGGCAGTTTATTCATTGTGACTAATTTACACGTCAGCATTTCCTGTTTCACATTTTTGTGTTGATTGCTCAACATATTTTTGACTTGATGTAACAAATTCTGACCCCAAATCCCAAACTCTTCTATGCATTCGCTTGTTGTTTGTGTGTTAAGATGAAGAACTGTGAGTTGCAGTCAGAAGTTGCTAGATTTATCTTGAGGGTAGTTTCTATTCCTTTTTATGAGACTGATTTTACGAAGAATTCACTAATTTGTAACACTTAACCATCTGATTCTTATGAAAAATCTGTAGTATATAGAAAACATCTCATAAATCAATACTCCTTGATCATAAGCTGCTTATCTGATTGAAATGATGATATATGCAAGTTCATCATTTATTCTAAAATTGTAAAGATGAGATTCAAATATTGTTTGTATAAAATGTGCATAGAAACAACTTTAGAAAGAAACAGTTAAAGTAACAAGAAAGAAAATAAAAGCCAAAGCCGTCCTTTTTTTATTCATGTATTTTTGTCTCTTGACAATGAAAAAACAGTCACTAACATTCATTAATATTAAATTTTTCATATCAAAGTGTGCTCTACATGTTAAGATTTTTCCACATGTTAATATTCCCTCTATTTTGACAAGAAAATCTCAGAAATGATGTTTCAACCCTGACTTTTCAAAATTACTTAAGGTTATTAATGAATTTTCATCTAGCAGTGTTCACTTTCTCATGAAAGCTGGAAATCAGAAATACTGTAGTCACATAAACATGAGAAATATAAAGAAAATATTTCATTTTATTCTTAAATATATGAATAAAAATGGGTTATAGTATATGTTTGCATATATTGTAGTGGATATTATTAGGAATATGGAGTAATTGGGGTTCATGGAATTTCTCAGGTGTGCTGTTTGTTATTTTTACTTTGTACCTTTATTAATGCAAAATTTGCTGAGTGAGGGTTTTGAACGGAGTCTATATAGCACAGTCAAATGCTATCCCCAACTCATTTGCTGGAGACAAGTGACAGAAATAGCAACTTTAGGTCTCTTTTTAGAAGTATGTTAGAATTAGTAGTAGTAGAGTTGGAAGGTAACTCTATAATAAACACCTCTGATGGCATATCTTTTTGAAACATAACCCTTCAGAAGACCTGAATGCATTTCTAATATGAACGGTTTCTACCTTTCCTCTAAAGCCAACTCTGTGAATAACCATTATATCCCTATTGGCCTGAATAGTTCAAATTTGTGAAGGAAATCAACCCCATTCTCAGAATCTGAAATTTTGGCTTTTTGCTAGTTCTTCATAGTGGCACTTTGAGCTTTAGCAAACTCCTTATGAGTAATAAATAGCTGAGTAGGTTTCCTTGCCAGTTCTGGGACAGTAGGATCGCAGTGAGCTGTGCTGATGGCTACAAGGGCCTTGTGTACACGTGGAACGCAAACAAGTAACAGAAATTAAAATCCTGTCTGTGATGTGATAAGAAAAATAAGCAATTCTAGTTATTTGGGGAAATTTCAGGTTATTACTGCTTACTAGATTGAAAAGGTCATTTCAATCTAGTCGGTATGGAGCAAGTCAGTAAAATTCAGCTATTTGGACAGGCATTTTCCTCTGCATTTGGTTTTGTTAAAAAATAATTGGGAACTGCCACTTCTAAAAGGCCTGTGTTCTTTCATCCAGAATTTTGTTTTAGGAGGAAAGTAAATTAATGAGTGATTTATGCAGTCTGCAGTTGTACAGTTTAAAACGAAACTCTAATCTGAAGTTTATAAAAGTAAATGTATACAGGAGATTCTGTCCTTCAGAGGAAAACTGTGTCACTGAAATGAACAAAACCAAAACTATCATTGCCAGCGTTGTCAGTTTTTTATCCCTTGCAGACTTTCTGAAATGCTTATCCTAAGGCAAAAAAATATACAGCCCTGTATATAAAAATTCTAAGAACTCTTTAAAACGTACACATGACTTTCAGTAACCTTTTTATCTCCCAGGTACTATAATCATTAGTTAGATGGAGGAACTCAGTTATGAGTGAACTCAGACTGTTTAATAATTGTGGTGGGATTGGACAGAAGGACAGAGTTTTGGGTAGTGGGCACAACAGAGCCAGTTACCTTCCTGTCACTTAACAAAGAAGATGGGCTTTGATTTATTTTTCTTTATTTTTTTCTTCAATCTTGATTCAAAAGGGTTGGCTGCAATGCTTTACTGAATATTAAGGAGGATTGTACTGTTAATGCAAGCAGTTAAACCCAGTGTGTCATTTTCCTTCCCTAATTACCCAGCTTGCTTGGTGAGAGACGTCTACTATAGAAGTATTTTGGTCCCTAGATTTCATGACTTTGGGATTTTTCTCTTTAACAGTGAAACCTAGGATTGGCCAGGAATGGATGAGTTATTTTTGCTTTGCTTTGTTTTAAATAAGGTCTCAGATTCCTCCATGGTTAGCTGCTTCCTGAAGCTGCCTGCGTGCAGAGCCGTAGCTGCTCTCCCAGGAAGGCAGTGTGGGCAGAGGGAGGGAGCCTTGGCAGAAAGAGACACGGAGCAGGATCCCCGGGCAGGGAGTGCCCAGGAAGCAAATGCTGTCTGGGCTTCTTCACTGGGGCTGTGGCACACACGGCAGCTGGCAGGTCCCCCCGGAAAGTGAGGCACACACCTCGGAAGTCTTCCTGTATGTGTGATTTGCTGCCGTCTGGTGGAAGATGGATTCACCAAAGCAAGTTCTTCCAGTCGGCAGTTCTTCCATGACTCGATAAATAACAATCATTAAAAAACAATAAATAAAAGCAATACATGCCCTTAGGGACAGCAAGTCTCCTGGGACTGCCAGTTTGTATTTTCACTGCGTCAGCAAGGATGTAGATTTGTAAATATCCCAGACTACCCGAAAGGGCAATAAGTTATTCATCTTTTGTTGTTTTCTTACGTAATATACTTCCTTATTTTCAGTAGAGAAGGAAATATAATGCTGAGAACCAGTGTTAGAAGTTGCCTACTCAGAGTCTTTCTCATAAATACGAGTGAGTCAGAAGTTGCCAGTTTGTTCAGGAAAAGCTATGTAACACCACCACACGGAGATGAAAGAAGTATATTTTCTTAAGGACGTCTTGTCCTACCAGAGTTTTAAAGACTGATTAATTATAAAGGTCAGAAGTTAATGTTTGTTTTCAGGATAAAACTCCGGTTTGGGAAAGGCTTGAGTCATTTACTGTAGACAGTGAAGGCTTAGATTGCATTAATTTATAGTTTGTATTCTGACACAAAATTGTTATGAAATGGGTTTCCAAAGTGATATTAAATTGAAATGATAGTGTCAAAGGAAACATGTGTAGCGAAGCCTGTGCTAAAGGAGCTAAGTTACATTCTGGCCTCATTAAAGTCACAGGGGTTTTAGTGTTGCCCTCAGTGAGGTTACGATTTCCGCTCTAACCTAACTCTAGGAGACAGCTGCCTGTCTTAGACTGACAAATCTGTCTAACGTTTCCAGTAAAATCTTTCTCGGTTTCTAGTGAAATTCCCTATTCATGTATCTTATTTCTAGCATCTTGTTAGCTTTAATATGTAGGAAACTCTCCAGCTGAACTGCTTGTTTCATGTCTGCAAGTCTCCTCAGTTAATTTTGCCTGAGCTTAGCTGGTTAGTGCAATCTGAGGCTGCTCTGATGGATCTGAATCCATACCTGGGCTGGCAAGTCAGCAAGGCAACACAGGATGCCATGAGACCCGCTCGAGGCAGCATCCAGAAGCTGGGCAGGATATTCCATGAAATCTTTAATGGTACTGGGGAACCTGTGTTTTTGGCAAACAAATTAAGTCCCTTGTATAAGTCTATCCAGAGAGCACTCCAGCTGGGTACCTGCCGTGCCTTCTTTTGATTTTGGTTACAAAAAACAAAACAGGTCCATAAAGCTATTTTCAGCTTTTGTTACTGTATATTCAAAATGCTTTTCAGGGGCTGTAAGGTAAAGGATTTAGGGAGATTCCAAATTTGCCTTCCTTGATACAGGATCATGTTCAAATGTATTTCTTAATCTAACTACTGATAAATTAAGCAA
>JAUBNY010000987.1:844867-863533 GCA_032275445.1 Crypturellus soui | reverse complement strand
CCCTAGAGGAGTCATCAGCCCCTGCGGAATGCGAGGGGTCCTGTCACATCAGGGATATGGAGCCCACCCGGGATACCCGCTCCGGAGCACAGAACTGGCAAGACGTCAGGCCTGCCTCCCGCTTCCCTAAGAGCTGCTCCTCGCTGGGGCAACCCAGGTGAATTTTGGTGGGATTATTCCACAGTTGGTGTCATCCCAAAGTCCCCACCAAGGGCTCTCGGTGCCACCCAATGTCCCCTGGTTGTTGGTTTCCATCGCCTGCATCCAGAGGCTCCCCTTTCTCCCTCCAACACGCTCTACCTAGAGCTGTTTTCATCCCTGTAAGGTGGATCCCTCCCGTTTCACCATTCGGATCTCCAGGGAGTGTTTCAGCAGAACTTTGTTCAAGGTATCTTCTCTGGTGCAATTAAAATAAATTAATAGCAAAAAAAAACCGTTTTTTTTTTTTTTTTTTTTTTTGCAAAGCATAGGACATGTCTTCCTCCCACAGGCTGTCACTGTTTCAGTCATCCTGATCAAAGTGTTAAGCAAGACAACGTCTAGATGTAGCCATGCCCTGGCCAGGTGCCTCAAGATGCCAGGGCCCGGCCCACCAGTGTGATTTCCGTGTGGTTCTGTGGGTGTTCGTGGCCCAGTTCGCATGCTCGCCTCTTTATTGTGGGAGCAGCTATTACAGTGCAAACTCATGTGGCTTGCAGCCGCGTTAAGCTTGAACAAGCCAGGCTGAAATCAGACTTTTGAAGAGTAGCATACTACTAAGAAAGGGCAGCAGAGACAAGCCTGAACAGAAGGTGCAAGAAGCAGTCTTTAAAAATCGCTGTCAGTCACTTCTCCTTTACCCCTGGTAGTGGTTTTGTTTGCTGCAGCTTCCACTGTACCTCGTAGGAATTATGTCAGTTCATACTGGTGGCCTGCAAACGGCACGTCTGCTCTAACAACTGTGTACCAGGTTTCTTAGATCTCCATCCCGCCTTGCTTATCTATGTATTTAAGGTCTTCTGTCTGCTTTTTAAACATAAGCTCTTTGAAGCAGAAGTTTGTATAATTGCACCCAAATCAAGTGTGATGTGACTGGGCCTTACTACAGTCTATATGTATTTGCATGTGTCTGTTAGGTAATAAGTTTGTAAGGAAGCTATAGGAGCTGAGCTGTAAGAAAGTCTAAGTTAAAAAAAATAGACTTGTTTTATGTATTTACATGAGTTGACTTTGAACCTAGATGGAGTTCAAAGCATCTGTCCTGTCAAAATCTGACTGTTCTTTACGCACAGCAGGTGCTTCAAAGAAAATTGCTCCTCTAGTACATTTTATCTTTGGGCTATCTATTTCCAGATTGATGCACAAACTTTGTGAAACAGATGGCTACACTGACAGCTTGCCAGAGCTGAGAGACCACAGTCAGTCTTCATAAACATGAACAAAATCATTATGTAGTTCTGCACATAGTATCTTTAATACCTGGTACAAGTCATTGCTATTTAAAACTGAAAGTGATGGGTTTTGTTATAAAAAAATGCATTTACAAAATAGGAGTAAATTGTCATGTCAGTCCCAGCTTAAGAGCTCTCTAGGTAGGACCTTAGATAACCTCTCTCTCTTCAGCCCTCACAAAAAAATAAAAAAGAAAGATCTTGTCTCTAGAGCAGAACCATGTAATCTAGTATGTTGGCAATCCCTTACTTCAGTTCTCTGAAGGGAGGAAATGGGATTTCCTGACACGATGTGCCAATGCAAAAAGCAGCCTGTGCTACTAAGGGAGCCCTGGCCCACCCAGTGCCAGGAGGCCCATTTAAGAGTTTTGCTGACATCCTTTTCTGTGTGAGATATGCTGCTTCTTTAGCTTATTAACCTCTTTTGTCTTCTGAACATACTTGATAAATAGGAAAAATATATTGCAGGTATTGCTGTGATATGACTAGATACGACTAAGACCAGTAGTTTTTTCAGTCCTTGGGAAGCAAGGAATAAAAGATATAAGAACTTTTGCTCACTGTGAATTTCAAATCTACATTCAAATGTGGATTTTTTTCTCTACAGCTCTTTAAACTAGCCACCTAATTTGGAATATTACCAGGAAGAAACACTACCCAAATCCCAAAGTCAGAAACATCAAGGACATAGTGCATTGTCCTTAGCCAGGTTTTGAGCTGCTGAAACTGAAGGAATTAAATATACTTTGCAGCAGTATAGGGCAAAACGTTTATTCCTAGAGAGAGGCAAAGAACACTTTGTGTTCTACAGTGTTTGCTCCCTCTGCCTTCTGCTCTCATTGAGACACCAGGATTTTGAGGCAAACAGCCAAGATGGATGCAGTTCTTCACCAAGACTGAAGGCTGTACATTAACGAAGGACAGCTTGCTAGACACTACTGTGAGACCCAGAGTAATCTCAGCATTTGGACACTGTATTTATTGGTAGCATAAAGAAATGAAGACTCAGAACTAGGAATTTCTGAGCTGAATGAAGCCTCATGTGCAACCTGACGGAGACTGACCTTGTGCAGACACAGTGGAGGTTTCTGGTGATCTCGCTAGGCCGTGAAGATCTTTTTAGACGGATCTGTCTGCAGGGTGAAGCCTGAGGCTCCCTGGAGCTTGAGGGTGCAAATTGCTCTCAGGGGAGGGGTCTCTATTGAGCTTTAACTTTGAAATTAATGGGTGAGAGCTGTCTCTTAATAACTAAGGGGATTTCCAGGGAATCCTGTTGGTACCAGCTTGGACATGGATGCAGTCCTGGCCCTGCTAAAGCGCTCTTGACTACAAGGATGCAATTGATGATAATTGCTTGTTTATGCAATGTTCCACACATTTTTTTTCCCTCGGCTTCAATATTGTGATCAGTTCTCTCCAAGCCAACACAAAATATCTCTGTGCAGCCTTTACAGGTGCCTGAATCTACACCAGAGAAATGTTATTACTGTGTTGATGAGAATCGATTGGCCTGGGAATTATTTGCCAGATTTTGCAATACCTGCAGTGCCTGCCTCTAGCTCTGTGACCCCTTAACTCCCATTACCCTTTCAGCTCCAGGAGTTTTCCTGCTAAGGGATTTCTAGCACATCCCAGTTCATTACCTTGGAAAGAGAAGCATTACTGAAAATGGCTAATAAAGAATGTAGCTAAAAGCACCCTACTGGGAGGTACAGGAGTATGGTCATCCCCATCTTACAGATGAAGAATAAGTCCCAGAGTTCAAGGCTGGCCACCAGACCTCCCTCTGCCAAGCGAGTCCTGCTTGTATGAGCAGGCTGCTAACTTTAATTCCTCTGCTGGCCACTAATACAACAGAGTCAACTGTCAAGATAGGTCTCTTAGGTAATCATAGTGGAAACCTCTGAGGTCTATCTGTGTTAAAAACAACAGTTTAAACCTTACCCATAAACTTGCCGGCAGTCACTACAGGTTTCTGCAGCACCAGTTTAATAGTCGCTCCGGGTGATACTTGATGTCAAAGACAGCTGCTGGGGCACGAGTTTCTGTATCATCTCTGCCCTCAGCCCCTCTGCAACACCCAGGGCAGCAGCGAGGTGCGACGGGGGCGGTTGCACTGAGATCCACCTCCTCTGTCTCTGCAGTGGAAGCGCAGAGGTCATGGTGACCAAAATTTTCCATGCTGGTCAGTGTCTAGCTGGTCACTGCTGGGGTACTAGTGAGATGCGGTATAATAAGTGTTCAGAAATCAGGGCACTGATCTAAAAATAAAGATTTCAGACAGATCCTACAGTTTCAGCAGTTTTAGTTCTCTGTATTTTCCTTTTTTTTTGCATGCATTGTTTTTTTCAAGTTTTTCTTCACAAGAAAGAGAACTTTTTAGTGAAGAAGAAAATATTTGTATAATATTTTGAAATCTACTGCATGGTCTTGAATGAAATGTCAAGATTCTGGCAAAGTTAAAAAGCCTAGAAAAGCCTCTCTTGCAAGCACCTTAAGTTCTGAGGGAGCAGTTGTTACCAAATGTTACCAAGAGGATAGAGATTAAGAAAATATCTCCTGTGGGAAATGGAGACATTTAAAGTCTGCTTCAACTGAAATACTTTGATAAGTTCGAAGAACACTTGGCTCTATATATTCAAGTAATGAATGCTATGCAGAAGGATAATACTTAGGGTAGCATTAGTCTGTAGAGTTTTAGTACATTTAATACTTTTTTGTTAACTCTGGCGAATGAGTGTGAAGCCTTAATACTGTACTGTGGGTAAGGAGGCAAAGTGGAATACGCCAAGGACCTTTTGAAGGGACTGAAAAGTAAAGATCTGTTCAGAGTTTGTGCCTATGTGAGAAGTGTATCTAGCAAAGGGATTCACAACATGGAGTTGAACTGAGCTTGCTCTGGGACCAGACTGTATTCAGCAAGGCAGCCAAGAGGGGCTATGCAATGTCACACATTTGGGAAAAGAAACACAACAAATGTATTTTATAGATGGGGTGATGTACATCAGAACCAGAAGGATAACAGTACCACTAATAGTACCAATACTTGGATAAATGCTTTGTAGATGCAAGTGGACACAGTTCCAGTGAAGGATGTGCTGACTACCAAACCAAAGCAGTTGAGTTAGCCTTTCCTTCCAAAGAGGGCACTCGAAGGGACATAACACAGCACAGTGCCAGGATAATCTTGAGCAAGTCATAGGTAAAGTAGGAAAGTTCAGGGCATACAGAAGTAAAACTCTCACTAGAGAGTTTATAAACTACCACGTGTGACCAGGTGTTAGTTTAGGAAAGACACGATTATAAAAGAGATAAAGAAAATAAATATGCACTTACAAGAAAAATCACCACTGAAAGCTGTGCAAGTCAGTCAGGTAAAAGCATGGATTCTGTGGCTATTGAAAAGGGCTTGGGGTAAATTGTACAGAAAAAAATATGCTTAATATACTTGCTCAGGCTAGTAACCTGAGTGTGTTCTTTGGATATCCAGAGTACAATTCTTATTAAAGAGTTTGAGAAATGAGAGTTAATTAAGCTGCAGCCAGGAAGGATGTGGAATATGGCATCATTAACCTTCCGCTATTCCGCTTTTGCTGGCAGTGAGGTCCAGGAAGAGGGCTTAACGCGAGAGGCATTGGAGAGTTTTAGGAAACAAGGAGCTGCTCTGGAACTGCTGCCTGCCTGAATCAGGAGGTCTGGGAGTTTGTATACAAGTGTCAAGATAGTCTATTGCAGCTGCAGACTCGCCTGTGAAGAAAACCATTGGTTAGGCCAAATATTTATTTGAACTGTGTTCCTTTTAAAATCTATCTTGAAGACTTGGATTATGGGGCTTGAACTCCTCGTTTGGAGCCAATTCATAGCTAGAGCGGACGGGGGCTGAACGCTGTGTAGGGAAACTTTAGAACAGTGAGAAAATTGTTCTGCTTTTTGATACGGTGTTTTACTGAGGTCCTATATATAAGTGAGGAGTTTATTTATTTATTTTTGTTCTTTTCGGTGGTAGAGCAGAACTATAACAGAATATTGTCCTAAACGAACCCAGAAGCAGAAGGGCTAGATTTGTAGCCCTGACCTGTGGACGAACTGTTCTTTGGCAGAAGGACTCATGTTCGACAGGCACATCCTATGTGAAGTACCTAAGATTTCAGCCATTTCAGCAAACTGGGAGCATAGGTGTTTGCAGAGTTGCAAGCCTGAGAGAAATCCACGAGAAATACCGTGCTGAGCCCAGAAATGAGTTGTAAGCTAGACAACTGCTGTCATTACTGATATTTACAGAGTGAAGCCATATATTTTTGATTACTATACTAATAGAACAAAATATAAGACAGTGAAGCTGATGGTGTTGACTGATGGGAGCCAGAAATGTTGTCCTTGCTCCTCTGGGGGCCAAATTTACACCACTCTGTTGAACAATGTTCTCATAAATAGCAAAAATTCATCTCTGTCAACTGAGTGCCTTCATGGATCTATGTCTGATCCGAGGAAATAATTTGTATCACAGCTTCTGCCCAGCTAACTGCTGTCAGGCAGTTTGATATGAGCTTTTCTAAGGCCCTTCCTGCATAGACGCTTCAAATCTGCATTAAAGCTATGAACCCATGTCCGGGGTGCTCCTCAGCTCCTGGATGCGGTGTTTGGGTTTATGTTCTTCACAGGGTGTCTACTTAGGCAAACCCGAGTGCTATTTTCTGCAGAGTGTGGAATCCCCTGAAAGCCCTGCAGCCACTAACATGTGTCCAAGGAAAAAGAGTGGGAGTTGAATTTTCCCAGGCAAGGAAGATTCCTGAGCCCTGATCTTCACCCACAGCTAGAGGGAGAAAGACTTTCTCCCTCTTTCCTCTGGAAAACTAGGTTCTATAAGCATAAAACTTTACAACGTGAAAATTTTCAATAGATTCCGTCTAAACAGGTTAATAAACCAGGGCAAACAAAACTACATATTCTTGGTAAGCAGATCATTTACCAAAGTTACCTGCCCAGACCTATGTGTGACCATGTTATGTTATCACCTACAAAGGCATTTATACCTTTGTAAGGTAAAGATTCTTGTGCATGTTGAGGGGTAATCACAACAAGGCTTTGGAAACATGGTTTTATAGAAAGCTGTGTCACACAAATGAACATTTTCTTCAAGAATTTGTAATCTAAAAGGATAAATAGAAAAGTTGAGAATACCACTCCTTAGTCTGTTTGAATTTTTCAAATAAATATTTAGCTTTGACTGTCCTGATAACAGGGAACTCGGTGCGCTGTAAGAACTGTACTAGGAGAAATGACGATGCAGATGATACAAAGTGAAAGGAATGGAAAGCTCATGGGAGGAGATGATGACAGTTGGATCCAAGAGCAGAGCTGAGAATTTGGCACTTAAGGCAAAACCTAAATGAATTGTGAAAGTCTCCTGCAGTAAAGGATGCAGCTGTCTCATGCTATCCACCTAATCTTCTATCTCTAGGAGAAAGAGGTCTTTAAGGAATGATGCCAAAGTACTTCTCCTTGTCTTGCATGTGTTGAATAACACTCATAATATGGAATTTGTCCAGTATTTCTCTTTCTAAATATCTTAAGTCAGTCTTCCTCAGACTTCCTGCGGTCTTCCTCTGTGGGAAAACTGTCCATTGGCCAACCTTATGGCTGGGGAAGCCATACACAAGTTAGGTCCACCCATGTGCCTTATTGTTCTTACAGTGTAATTAAAAAAAAAAACTTATTGACAACTCATATTCTGCTTTTCCTTGTTGCTTCAAGAATTTCTTTTCTTTTTCTTCTTTTTTTTTTAATACAGTAGTGATCGCAGTGAGGCCTAAGCTAAATGTAGGATAAATCATATTCACAGGAGTACAGCTGGGTCACAAAGACCTGGGTAATTGTGGAGCTGTAACTGAAGACTGGAGTTCTCACAGAGCTGAGTGTGCTCTTCACCATACCGGTCCAGCTATCTCATATGCTAGCATACTCATATGCCTACCCCATGCAGTGGGTATTTCTGCTGTTGCCAAGGTGGTACATTTGCACATATGGTATTGATCATATGGTATGATCATTAATCACATCATTAATCAGAGCTCTAGGACTGTCTTAAGCCATGCAAGGATGGTTTGTGCTAGTAAATACTACTCTATGATTCTATGATTCTGTGAATGATGGCTAATTCAAAAGCAGGTGACTACAGCAAGTGGTACTCCCTGAGCTTTGAAAACTCACCCCTTCCTTTTTAAAAATTCAGGTAGAAGAGGAAAAAAGCTTATACAATTCAGTGACTCCAGAAGGTATATTATTTATATAACTTTTCAGTTTATACATCTGATTGTCTGGAATCAAGTTTCTGGTCTTCAGATGTATTTAAAGCATTATGACGGGAGGTGATCTTGTTTTGGCCAGCATATTAAGCTTTTGGCCTGTTTAGGCACAAAAAATGTGTGAGTAAATAGCCACTTTATTTATTATTTTTGATACTTGGAGAAACCCACAGAACGCATACAGTATTAATACCATTTTCCATAAAGATCTCCATGACAAGATATAAAAGACTCTGAACAGAGTACAGACTGGACGACTGGAGAAAAGTAAAATGCTGTTCACTTGCAAATCTTTCTCCAAGGCTACGTAAGAAATGACTTTTGAGAGAAGGATTGGCTAGAGAGCAAGTATTCTATTTGCAAAAATATTTGAGGTTTAAAATATACAACAATTCTGCGCTGGAACACACACATGACCTTTTAAAATTTCTTGTAAGTAGAGATTCGTTATGGCATAAATAATTGGCTGTTGAGAAGAAAACTTTCTTGGTGTGTGGGGATCCATGCTCAAAGACTCTCTCCTTTATCGTATAATACTTGTGTCTTCTATCTTTCCCAATATTGGAACTATATATATATATAAAATGGACAAAATAGCTCTTATAGAGCAAGGATATTTGAGCTGGGTAGTATTTTGTTTTTGCAACCTGAGTCCCCCCCAAACTCAGCCAGACAACAAGGCTATGAACAATTTGATCATATTTTGGATTGATTTGATCAGAAAGTCTGTTCTGGAAGTGAAGAAATCTAGTTAGCATCAGTGTCATTAAAACTTGCATTTTTTTTTATGGTAAATTTCTTGTGAATCTTTTAAAATTCTTGAGTTCTAAAGTTGACCAACCTGATGGTGATCACCTTCTGGAATCATAGCTAAGCTAGATTTAAGAAAATATTAGATTTAAAAAAAAATCTGACTCTTTTCCTTCTCGTTTAACATGCCTTGAAAAATATGGAGGGCTTCTGCAAGCAAATTACAATTAATTAGTGCAGTCCAAGATCAGAAATCAACTAAACTAGGCTTACTGAATTTAGTGTTGAGGTACACCACCCAGGATTTCTGGTATATTTCTCTTCATCACTACAGTCAAGAAAAGCTTCTCTCTGATTGTTGACTGGTGTAAGTTTTCCTATAATCACACGCTCAGATTCAGCATCCCAAACACTGATGTTTTCTGAAGAACTGTCTCCTAAAAATATATATAAATCTGTCCTTAACTGTGGGTGTGGAATACTTTGCAATTCTGGCTCCAACCTGAACTTCATTACACCTAGTGATACTCAGGCACTGACATATGAATACACCCTCGCTTCAGTATCCTATTTCTATCTGGCCCAGTTAAATCTTAAAAAAAAAAAAAACAAATATTCCTAAAGCAGCATAGTTTTTCTTGATTCTGGCGTGAAATAATTGAGCCACAGAATGTGGTGGTGTGACTCTGCTTTCCCTGCCTTGCCCATGTCAAGCGTCAGCCCGCCACATGTTTTCGTGACACAGTCTTGTAGGAGTCAGCAGTGCTCTATAGACTTTGGCCCGAACAGCTGGATGACTGACTGAATCTGCTCACTGACTTCAAATCACATGTTATCAGTGAAACCTTTGCTGCTGTGTTTCCTTTCATTGTGTCCTTAAGCTGACCATTTCCTGCTCATGTCCTTTAAGCAGAGAATATACAGAAGATCAGGGTCAGCCCCAACACTGCAAACGCTTCACTTATGGTTCGGGAAGATAAAGCTGTTGTTTTAATAAAGTTTGAGCAAACATAAAATTTGCCTACACTTCTTTTCTTTTAATGCAGTCACAAAGAACTGATCATAAAAATTTCCTTCATCATCAATTTTTAGCCAATATTGAACTGATTTTTTTTAATGTTGTGTGTGGTTCCAGCTGTGATAAATGCAAGCTATTGCAATCTGGTGGAGGAACCAGAATGTTTTTTAATGACCCTACACTGTAATTGAAGCCAAGGAAATATAATGATTCATCCGGGGAAGATAAATTATTGACTGGAAAAATGCCAAAGCATTTTAATTTGCAGCTCCAACATGTCTCTCTTGGAATCCATTGTGAACTGTCTGGACTATGAGATATTTTCCAAATTGTTATATAACTTCATAATTCAGAGTGTTTTTTCACCCTTCCTCATCCAGCATGCACATACATATGCTTAATTTAGACAAAGAATTACTTTAAATAGCTACCTGAAATGCCCTTTGTTAAAACTGCATTGGGAAAAATATTATCTAAGTTTTGTTTGTCAACAAAATTCAAGATTTTGAGTTCAAGTGGCAGCAGGTGTCAGAGGGGCACTTGCCACCACAGCTTGGAAATCTGACAAATTGTCAGAACCACTTGGATTTCCTAGACTGTTATTAGCCATCTGTTTGCAGCTCTGGGTGCGTCAGATGCGTGGACTTGACCACAGCGTTCATTAGATAACAGAGGATTCCAGCCAATTTAGAGTTTGTTTTGCTTATTGTTTCAAAAGGAAGATGCGTCATGTGGTGCGGGGCAGAAGTGGTTCTGGAGATTTTGTGGAAATCGTGATATACAGTTTAGGATCCGGCTGCCAGAATCTCTGCTAGGCACAAGGTGACGGAGAGTCTGTGTACTGCTTGTCTGTGCTCACTTTCTAAAGCTGATTTTCCAAAATCTCAGAACTTTCTGCTGTGTAAATATGCTGCTGTTTTCCTAAGCTAAATGTATGCAGTCTTTGAAGTAATCGGATTTTATGAATTATTCTTCCAAGCCCTTCCTCAGCTCTCCATGCTGCCCATATTCAGCTTTGCTCCCCTAACAATTCTCAGTGAAGCCACTCGTTTCTAAAAAAGGTAAAAAACTAAGAACAATTAGGATTATGTTACATTCTTCTAGAAAAATACTAAGGATTCATCATCTTCCTAACTTCTACAAGGCCAAACAAATTCTAGAAAATAAAATAGAACTGCATTTTTGATAGCTCTAACATGTGTTCCTTTTGTTCTGATGTTAATTGGAGTTAGTCTACATGCCAAGAGAAGTCGTGATGTGAGAAGGATAAGATTAAGCAAAAATAAATGCTTTGTTTATATTGTGCACTTTATTAGTTATCTAAAGATCTATTCTGCTATCTATAAAAATAGACGGATATTAATAGTGCCCTTTCTGTCTAATCTGTTTTTTTTTTCACATTGTACTGATGCAATTTTAAAGAAATTAATGGCACACTTTGCAGTCCTGAGATGTCTTATAAATAATATTTTACTATAGTAAACTAGAAAAAAAAGGTACGATTCAGTTTATTTGATTTTCACTTTCTGTGCTATCAGATTTCTTGCACTTCTTTAAGTGTTGGCAAGGAATATGATCTAATCAATTTTATGTTTTTCTATTTCTAATAATAAACTCCCTGCATTAGATAATAAAATGGATTGGAATACACACGGCATTTTGGAATGGGATCCAGGCATGTTCTGACACCTCTTTCCAATAAGTGACCAGCACACACTACAATCAAGAACAAATTAAGGCTAGTTACTGTGAATCAAAATGACTCCTTCCTACTACTTCCTTCTTCTATGATTATACTAATGCATTATACTAATGCAAAATGAATTGCCATGTTCACCATAAATTTTGTTGGAAGACTGGGCAAGAGAATGCTCTTCTGTTCAAGAATGTAACATAGAATATATTTGCGTGACTCCCCATTCTACTTCTACTTTTTGCTATAATGCATCTGTGGAGATCAGAGTCAAAAATTTTTAGGAATCAGTAAAACAGAAGTTTATGTATTTTATATATGTGATATATAAAACATGGCACAGGAAATTCTGACTTCAGAAAACATAATTCCATTCAGAGTTTCTGCTAATATTGTGACATAATGTTTGAGTAGGTTTAATTTAAAATTAAAGAATTTTTAAATTGACTTGTTTTCCCATACCTAAAGGCATCCAGGTTTTAATTTTATAAAATGAAGGGATAAAATCTGCATACATGTACATGTATGTCTCTGCACACTTTCTGCCTACCCCTCAGTGCAGTTCTTTTTGCAAAACTCACATGGCAGGATTTACTGAACTTTGTGGGTGGAATGACCTGCACATTTCTTCGAAGTGACAGTCTTCATCACTGAAGTCATTCTCATTTCCAGCACCTTCTGTGCATGTTCAGCTTCTTTTCCATTCACAGAAACAGGACTTGGGAAATTTCCGTACGGCTGCACTATTAATGCTGTGATAGCAGAGTGTGACCATTATGCTATCAAATAGTAAACCAGCTATATTTTCTCTGGAAGAGAAAGCAAACAAGGGCTGGAGGAGCAAACGGAGCCTGAGCAACTGGGCACTTCTTCTCAGCCAAACACCTGGAACCTAATGCTTTACCTAGGTGAAGTGTGGAAGGCTGAGGGGAGGAGAGATGGGTCTATATTTTGGTCATTGGTATCCCATCCTGGTCCATGCGGGAGGATAAATTGGGCATCTGACGGATGGAGGAGAAGAGGGTCAAGCCGGAGAACCTGTGTAACAGTGTTGTGTTGTAGACATGCTGAGCTGAGCTAAGCTGTCCACCGTGCAGAAGTGGCTGTCATGATGATGGTCCTTGTCAGCCTGATGGGGTTGTTCTGAACGGAGCGTAATGGGCAAAGAGAAGGAGGAAGGGTTGCTGATATCCTAAAGTATGAGTGCTGGCATGCTTAGCTCTGAGTTGAGTTTGCGAGTCCTTTTAATTTATGATTTCCTTATGGTTTTTACTGTTTTCTGTTTATGTGAGGAAATGCAATTCATAAACCTTCTGTCCACATTGGCAAATCTTTCTTGCGGAGAAGGGAAAGATGAAGAGGAAAGTGCAGACTGAGCTATATTTCACCACTTATGTTTTTCATCTTTTTAGTATTTCTCAGTCTTGTTATGTGACTTGTATTTATTTTGGGTTGCTCCATATAATAGCAGAAAACAGCATGCATGATTAACAATTTTTAGAGGAAATCAGAGGCAAAAAATGCTCTCCACAAAATTTTTGTAGGCTGTACTAATATAAAATGTGAATTACTACTTTTATCTCTAGTCTTTTGTAATAATCTAGGTTCTGCCAGCCTGTTCTAAATAGCAATGAAGAAAATTAGAGGTAAGCACCTAGTATTTGGATAATTGTGCAACAGTGTTTAGATGTCTTGAGGGAAGATGTATATACCAGGAAAGAAATAATGAATGAGTTCTCACTTTTATGACCTGTGTTCTGAAGCTGAAATTGAATCATTCAGTGAATCTAATGTAGGTGACTCTCAAATTTGCTTCTTACATTTCTTGAAATTCAGAAAAGTTTATTTAAATCAACACCAGACAAAAAGTCTCACATATGAGTTTCTTTTACCTTACCTGAATGGATATAGTAGTATATAGTTGTGTTATTTCATAGGAATCCACGGATGTGCATTGACTTCAAATTAATGATCAAATATTTGATCATCAAAATGATCATAACAAATATTATTGATCAGAATTGTATTTGGACACTTGATTTCTAAATTAATAAGAAGAAGTCATTTTCTGGTTTCCTATTAGTGCCATTCATATACCAAAGAATGTACTGTCTGTATCCCAAAGCAGTTGAAAAACAGTCCAGAGAAAGAGGAAATAAATATGTATAGACAGAGGTGGGAAGGATAATTTAGTCTTTTTTGAGTGTATATATGTTAAAATTAAGTAGTCTGCTAATTAGAGTTTTTTTAAAATATATATTAACTAGAAATTTGTCTAGTTTTAATGACCTATTTAGTGGAAGAATCTGCCTTATCTGGAGCAATGAGTGTCCAAAATCCCCCTAAAATCCCTTTAAATTAGTTAAAGATAACTAACTTATAATATATTCTCCTCTCAAAGAAGGGTGATTTATATTTTCTAGCAATAGAGGAATGTCTGAGCCACAGAATGAATCTTACAAGCCCTGTTCTGAAGAAACCTCTGCCAATATGGGATTGTCACAGTAATATTTCCTTTTCCCTCTGTTTTTTTGCATTATTTGGAAGGGAGGATCACACAGCATAGGGAACAGCGGGTGTACCATAACCACTACTGAAATAGCTACAGTCTGAGAAACTGTGAGAACAAGAAGATGGAAGATATTCAGATTGGAATTACTGATGATTTTCCCTTTGAGGCCTTAGTAAAAGTTCATATTGTTTTTAGTTTTAGTCATCCTAAGTTTCCAGTTTTTGCTGCAACTCGTTTTCCCAAATAGATGCATACTCATTTAATACTACTGGTCACCATCTGTGTTTGAATGTTATCCAAACAAAGCCAGTTAAGTACCTGCTACTATTAGCTCTTTTTATGCGGCAAAATAATAGCTTGATTTGTTAGCAGCTCATAAATATGAATGCAAAACTTTAGGTATTTTACTCTAAAGTTCGGGGTTTAAAAACAGTAAAATAAATTTTATTTGCAGTCTTGGTCGTCTCAAATCTCCAAAGGGTGTGCCACTTTATGGGAAAGAGCTAAGTTTCATTCCTAAAAGCAAAAAAGAATTCCTAAATACAATTCAGCAGTTTAGTAATCAATGAACATAAAAATGAACATAAAAACATCCCAGTATCTAGTGTCAAAAGGTTTGTCAGCTTTAATTAGACTCATTTCCAAGTTATGACTAATATTATAACTTGGCTCTATCTGTCAGGTTGGTCTGAATGAATACTAAACTAGTCATGAATATGAGAGCTCTGCTGGAAACATTTTGGGGTTATATTGTTTTTAATTGTTAAATTTACAGTAGTGCAAAAGTAAAGAACAGACATATATATTTGATAATCATGCTTTCTCTCCTAAATTAAATCCATACTGAAGGTTTTAAAGTTTATTAACATCTTCCAATAGTCTGGACTCTGAGTGTGTATGACCATAGCATAATAATAGTAAAGAAAAAGAACCAAAATGGTCAGGTGTTATAAAGGTCTCCATGTGATGACTTTGCTTACAAGGATATTTGCATACCAATGGGTCTGTCTATGCATAAACCATACCCACTGATGAGCAAATTATTCACAAACGTGTTCTGTGAACTGAATCTCATTATCCAAAATGATGCTGATTCGAAGACATCTTACTGTCTGTTCTACCCTTACACTCCTTGGAATTCTTATGGATAACGACTGTTGTCTATAGCAGGTAAACTTTCATAGCACCTCAGCTCAGAATATGAATTTCAGAGCTATGTGTATTTTGTTACTCTTAAGTAATGAGGATGGAGTTTCAGTCTTGGATTTCTTTCTTTTCACAAATTTGAGCTGGAGCATACTCTCCAGCTCCATTCTCATTCTCAGTGGATTTTTTTAGTCTCCTTTTGTAGTTTAATTACATACTTCAGCCTTCTCCCTGCATATCTAATTTCATCAAAATTGTTAGTAATTCTATCTTGACATATGCCTATATAAGGGAAAATACACTGACTGTCTGGACTTGTTGGTGAATTGCAAAACAGATGTCAAATGTATCCATTTAAAAGAGTCTGGATTCTATGTTTAAAATGTAAAAAAGATTATTTAAATTGTCTGGTTAATTCAAGTTCCCTGAACCAATCCCAGTCATCTTGTCATTTTTAAAAATCTTTGTTAAGATGAAAAGGTTCTCATCCAGAAATACACTGGGCAAATTTGTCTCAAACTGACAATAATAGCAGCTGCTTTTTCTTTATGATTTATTTGTAAAACCGAGACATGTTTGGGAGCTTGCAACAGAGAGAAGAAAACATATTACACCCTTAATGGCAAGTTTTCCATTTCGTTGTATAGCACCACTTAAGGGATTGCCTTGTTCCCGTGCAGAAAAACATTTGCACAACAACCATTTAAACTTAAAACTATGGGACAGGGATAGCTGTGTTCCTCGTTTGCCTGAATGCAATGTGGAGGATGAAATAAGCGTATGTGCACTGTATGGCTAGCGGACTCCCTGTGGACACCAAAAAGTAATCTCTGGTCACAGACCATGATTCAGGAACCATGGGACAAAGAATGTGTTTGAACCATTCAGTTCAGCTAAGATTTCAGATTTTCATCTAACTTGTTCAGGTCACTGTTCACTGCCTAATATTTGTGGTCCGCAAGCAGATGACTGAAGAAGGGAAATCAGAGATTTCTCTTCCGAACACTCCTAGGCGTGAGCCTTTGTACAAGTACTCATGAGACTTCTTTTTTTCCGCAAGCATCTTGGCTAGCAAGTGCTCACATGTTTTCTGAAAATAAATACAAAAGGTCATAAATACCACTGAGGTGAATTCATGGCTGTCAGTATAATACATATTTCTGAGTACTTATGTCGTGGTATTCACCCGTGTCTGAAGAGTAACGAGGGAGCTCTTGGAACTCAAATGCTCCTCAACAGCAGAAAATCGCGCAACAAAAAATATCTGTTGTGGAAGGGTTTATGCTTCTACATCTGAATCTGCCACGTATGCAAAAACAGAAAACAGCAAAACCATTGAAGTAAAATGTCACTGTGCCTGGGAAAGGCTCAAGTAAAGCAACATTAAAACTAAATTATACTTCAACCATACTATATAAACTGCTAAATACTACTGGAGGACTGGATATGTTACAACTGCAGCTGTTGATCTATGATACTAGGCCTTGTAGTTTTTTTGTGAGGAACAAATAGACTATAGAGCTAAAATATAGCTAATCTTTAAGAAGTATGATACTGTACGGCTCTCATTTGCAAAAAATGGAATCCTTTGACTCAGCAAAGAAAATTGTTAGAGGGGGCTCTTCACCCAACATCACTAATATGATCTCAGAAAATTATTTTCAGAAATATTAATTTAAATAGGATTTTTGCCTCTGACAAGTTGCTGCATATATTTTTACATGATTGACTGTAGAGTGTCCAGCAAAGCAGGCAAATAGTTCGGGAGACCTCCTGGACCTCATTGGCTAAGTACTCATTGACTCATTTTTTTAAACCTAATGGATACTTTGTACAGATTACTGAGATGCTATTAGAAATTAAATTAAATGGGAAATTCATAAACTCTTTAGGTTTCATAATAACTTACATTTCATAAGAACCTATTCATACATTTGTGTGCCCTGATTTAAGCACTTCTGTCTGTAAATGATGGGCTGTAAATGAGAGAGAGGGGCCTCCTGCTTCTTTCTAATAAGAAAGGAAAATTAACTGATTAGTCAAAAGACTTGAACTGATTTAGAGAGGTGCAGCTTACTTGTATCTCTTGTATCCTTAATAAATGATTTGAAACTTAAAGAATAGTATTACTTATGTGTCTGTTTTATGAGAGCAGAACAATTCAAAATTTGTAAGAAATACTTGGCGAAACATACGAAATAGGGAATTCTGTAGCATTACGGGAGAGTAAGGATGCTACACACAGCAAAAATCAGTTGTGGTATTTTTCAGAAGTTGATTTAATATGGACTTTCATCTACAGTCCTATACTGCTGTAGATGAATTTGCTGAATCTCTCCTTAAAGCTTAAATTCAATTATAAAAAGTAAAAATTACAAACATAGGGGTGACATGGAGAGAATGATTTACACCCCATAGTCAGATAAGAGCAAAACAATAGCTTCCTTTGGCGTTCTTACTATTTTTTTTCCTGTTAATCTACTTATGGCCTGGGACATCCTTCTTTGAATAGCCTTTTACCACTTCTTAGCATGTCCTTCAACATATGCAGTACTGGTATCAAAAGTTCATTGTTTTAGAAACATTTTATTAAGATTCACAGCCTTTGAGCATTGTATTGTTATCTGCCAAAACAAAATGACAATCAAATAGTTCCTCCTGCTTTTTCTCTGTCCTTTCACTTTTTAAACTTCCTTGCTTTTCTTTATTACTGTTACTCTGAAATGACTTTATCACACTGGAACACAAACAATAGATTAGGTATCTCATCTGGATTAGCTTCACAGCCTCTCTCTTTTTCACCCTAAAAGCTCAATGACCTGCTAAAATACAGTATCAGCTGAGTTTTCTTTGGCCAGCTTGGTTCTCTTGACTTGACACCAGCAAGACCAAGCTATAGGAGATTGTCAGCACAAGGGATATCCTTTGGAAAACAGGAGAAGTTTTTCTTCTTCAGAGTGAGCCTTTTTTTCCAAACTTTTTTTCTCCTTTGTATTTTTGATTCCTCTTCCCATCTTCATAGAGAGAAGAATATAAAGTTGCAAATAAAGTTGATGTTACAGTGCTGCTGTATAATAGAACAAATATATATTGACCACTTCAGAATGAAGTACGGACCTATTTCAAAGATAAAAAGTAAGCAAGTGTTATTTTTAAATGTTAAAATTCAGACTCAAATTTAGGAAAATTATGCTTTTCAGTCTGCAGCATGTTTAGAAAAACTGGAAGATAACTCCTGAAAAATCTATTAGTTTCAAATTCTCATTTTAACATTACTTTTTTTTCTTCATTATAGAAATGAGTAATTGACTAATACTGAAAAGTTAGCCTGTTACTATAGCTAGATAAAAATATGTGCATGGAAGATTTTTTCTCGGGGGAAGACATACGAGCCTTTTATTGTGGGAAAGACTGTGATTGCGCTGTATATATCCATCTTTTGCATCTGCATTCAGGTAAAAATGTTTGTGTGGCTAATTAGTACGTGTTCTGGGATAATGACAAGCACAGTTAAAGGAGAACATGGTGAAGTTCTGTCTCTTCATTGAGGATACCTTCTTTCCCCCTTACAAACATAAATATTCTGTTTGGTCCTGAAGACAGGCTCAACTCTTTTGCTAATATAATGTCACTGATTTCAAAGGAGTTCAGGAAAATACTTAGCTTAAGGAACCACACTGTGATGAAGGTCTGTGAACCTCTTATGTAAACCTGTAGGGGAATTTTATATAATATTTTTTTTAATTAAACTGGAAATGGGAGTGTGTTATCACAGGCTGTCCTGCTTGGGACTGTATGGTGCTAGACATGTG
>JAUBNY010000987.1:702015-735233 GCA_032275445.1 Crypturellus soui | reverse complement strand
CTTAAGTTTTTTACCTCATGACTGTAAAGGGGAGTCAAGTTAACAGAAAGATAAACATGTATAGAAATGCTGATTTTAATTTTGGTAATTCACCAATTCAGTATATTATCACCACCAGGTATTTTTCAGGCTCTGGCTCTTATATGTGTTATAGGCACTATATATGTAGATATTTGGACTTGGGTCTAAGTCAAAAATGTTTATGATCTCAATTCTCTTTGGAGAGGGAAAAGTTCAGATTATCTGTGTATTACAAGTGTGTGTTTACCGGTGCTGTGGGCAAGAAGTGAGAGTTGCCGGAAAGCCTGAGTAGCTCTGCACTCTGTCATTTGCAGATTTCCCTGTAATTCTTAACAGCACTTGACTGTGTAGGTAGGCCAAGCCAGAGAGGTGTTACATGTGGCCTACATAATTAAACACTGAGGGAAATAGCATCCTATAGGCATATAATCTGCCTGCTGTCTGCTTCCACTGCTACTCTTTGGGAGGAGGAGCAAAAATGGTTTCTGCTTCCTTGCTGCCCAAAGGCTTCTCAGAAGTCCAGGCTTCTCATGGTGTAAAGCAAGCAGCAGATTGCTGCGTCTTGGTGGCAGCTGAGACTTTAGTATATTTTTCAGTTAAAAGTGTGGTCAGCTTATGCTATATAGCTTTATTCATTAATTCTTAGAAAATGTTCCTTATTTGTTATTTACAGTCCACAGATTTGTGACTCCATACAACTTCCATATATGCATGAATGTTATTAGTACTGTGGAGAAAATAATCCATCATTATGTGAAAGATAAACACTGAAATGTCTTCAAAGTGTAAAGCTATTATGCTTAAACTGTCTGTTAGCCTACCTTTATGATGGGGTAATTTGCAGTTTTAATAGTCAGGGCTAGCTATGCAGGAGTCTGCCTTCCATTTTACTTCTTGCAGGGCTGCATTTCAGGAAACTTCTCTTATGACCCACATGTATGTTTGTTTGCTTTCCACAAATCACTTTTTGTGACTTTGTTCCTGCAAATAATGAATGTGAGTCAAAGTGAGATTTCATTGGAAGAAATACATTGTAAGCAGGAAGGATGAGGCAGACAGCATTATACGGCAATATGCATTTCTCATCTGCTGAAGGGAACTTAGTTGAAAAAATGTAGGTGAAAATATTATTTAGAGCAGAGAGGAGCAGCACTAAAGCTGGAACAATATTTCAAACCCCCGTGAGACTACATGGATGCAGTGTCGTCCTGTTGAAGCTGTATGTGAGAGAGAACAGCAAGAGAGGTCTCTAAAATTGGTGAGCAGGATACTTGGGGGTTCACAGGTCTCCTGAATTCTGCAAGACAGCGCAGGCAAATTTTCTCCTCTTCTGGTGATTCCTTACTGTGTTTCTATAGAGTAGTATTCTCCTTTTGGGCTTCCTTTTGATTCTTTACATCTGTGTTGCAAACTATGGTAGAGCTTGACATTCAGCCCTGGGGACTGACTGGGGGAATCCAGTGTAGTACTCTGCAGCTCAATGAAGTTTTATTCATTGTTGGGTTAAGAATAAATTATGGTTAATTATGGATATAGCATTTTCGCTGAAAGTGGTTTGTACAGAAACAGTTATTTAGCACTGAGCAGCTTTTGTGTATGTGTCATTGCTGTGATTTCTATGTTTAAATAAATGTAGGCAACTTTATTAAAAAAGGGAGGAAATTTTTTTTGCTATTGTTTAATTTCTAAAGGACAGAGTGACATATTACTTCATCTGTGAAAATTTTTTGGGATGCTCCCTTCGCTCTTCGCTATAATAACCATTTCGATGTTAGAGATTATATTTAATGCCTGGAACATAGCTTATGCCTGATATTACAGTGCAGTTGTCATATTACATCTTAGGCTTATTTTAGCAAGACAGCCTTTACAGCTGTGTTGTCTATCTTTTGTCATAAACAGTCTCTTCCTTTGTCTCTTTTTATTTAAAGATTTTCCAGGCCATTTATAATTCATTGAGATTTTGATGATACAGTGGTTCACCTGCTGGTAGCCGTAGCTCTGTAATTTGAAAGTACTGCAGATCTGATTACACTGTCAGTCACAGAATAATATTCTCAAATTCACATCTCATAAATCAGCAGGTGAAACAATTTGACTGAAGGTCAGATAGATGACTGACTGAAGTGCGACACCCTTAGAGAATCAGTTTTGATGGTGAATAGCAGGATCTTCCAATGTTGTATTTAGTGTGAAGAATTATTATTAATCAGTCAGCCAGCAGCTAGTAGCATGACTGACAGGTGAGATATGGGTGATAAAAGCTTCAGTAATAAAGAATATCAAACCATTTGGTATTTTAGACTTTACATTTACTTTGCTTTACTACCAATATCTCTACAAATCACAGTTGAATGAGGTTCTGTTGAATATAGGATTTAAGTTTCTGTACCAATATAAATGGGTGACACTGGGTCAGATCAGTTCCTTATGTGTGCAGTGTGCTATTTTAAAGGAAGCTGCTGACAAAATTATGGTGCTGTGCCAATCATTCTGGGCTAGCTTTTGTTTTGGTTTTGTTTTAGTTCTTACAGGCTGCGACTATGGGTGTCACCTAATCTTTCTTTTTTCTTTTCTTCCGAAATAAAATTGCGTGTATAATTTTCCAACTGATTGACAGCAATGACATTTTTAAGACTGCTGTAATTCTGGTTATGTCAGCAGATAGCACACAACTGAAACGGTTCATGTAATAAAAACATCCTCTGTAAAACAGAATGAATGTCAAACTGGCTTAAACTCATTATTTTGAATAAATCATAAAAAAGCTAGTCTGTTTTTCATTCTGCATCTGCAGTGAGTTAAAAGCATTCTAAATAGACATTGGAAAGAGGCATTCTTCTCTATTAGACGCATTCAATTTTATATTTTTACTGTATTTTGTTTCTTTCAGCCTGTGGAGAAACGCTGCAGGAATCTATAGGCAACTTTTCTTCTCCAGGATTCCCAAACGGTTATCCTTCCTACACACACTGCATATGGCGAATCTCCGTGACCCCAGGGGAAAAGGTATTTTTAACATTCCCTCAGAGAAACATACATAGTACTTTTAAAATACATTTTTGTTTGGGTTTTCATTTAGCTTTGTTTTGAAAGCTTCAATAGAAATTGAAAGCAAATATATGCCAGAAAACAGTCTCTTAAATGATGCTATGAACTTTATGTCATTGATTTGACATTGGCCTATGGTATTAGAACCTCGATATCTTGACCATTGCTGGTTGTCCAGGTAAAAGGAAACCGTGTTTTCCATCTGCTACACGTTCACATCATGAAATCCTGTCAAAGCAGAATGCAGTTCAGCTGTCGAGTCAGCGTAAAGGTGTAAGATCCCCTATTTCCCTGGACAGTCTTTGCAGGGAGAGGGCTGGAGCTCCCTGACAGAGCTGGGAACTGCGGTCTGCAAAGGGAAATTCTTAATAGGCTCAATAAGATGGTGTTGAGTAACACAGTATACAGTGGGGAAAAGAGAGCATCTTTTTAAGTGTTCCTTGTTTTAAAGTGCCTTGTTTTAAATTACTGGTTCAAACATAAACCTACCTCAAAATAAATAAGGATGGAGCTATCACTTGAGACAAAATATGCAGGAAAAATAATTTCTTTACAAGAAGCAGTGGGCAACATTAAGTAATCAAAAGAAAAAATAGCTTTAAAGCTGAAATGGAGAACCTCACACCACCCTCAATATCATAAAAGAGTCCAAAGAAGAAAATCCAGCACTTGCCAACATTCAGCAAGGCATTTCAGTTAGTTTTGTCAGTATTTTCCCCTTCTATATTGGACTTGTTTTTTTTCTTGATCAGATCACTTTTTATTCCTTGTTTCTTTCTGTTCAGGGGCGTGGTAGACACTAGGAATATTTCTTTGAGATTTGCTTATAGTGCTTGAGGAGCTGTAAGAACAGTTGCCACCATTAGGAATAAAAGCAGTCTCCTTTGGAGTGTGTTGGCCCTCTTGTTGGCAGGAGCAAGAAACAGGAGGAAAAATAAGCATACTTGGTGCTCAGACGATGTGTGTGGCTCTGCAGGTTGGCCGGCAATAACAAATGAAAACAGATGAGTAAAAGAAGGCTTGCACAAAAGAGACAAATTAACCTAGTTAGGTAATTTTATCCCCACTGCCTGTTTTGCTTCTTAGATAGATGGTGCTGTGATAACAACAAAAATGGCTTAAATTTCTTTCTATGTCTCAGTTAAAATTGAAGTTTAGTGCTCATCTACAATTGTTAGTGGGTTTTGAGAACGAAATTAATATAAAAATTCTAAAATTGTGTTTAAGGATTTATAACATACTTTTTGTAAGCATATCTGTTGGCTTTAGTCTCACTGTAACATATTTGTAATCCTGTGTCCTGAGACACCACTGGAGCCCTGCACTGCACATTGCACAGACGCTTAGGGGAAAAAACCTGCTTTGAAGTCAGTGACTTAAGAAGATCGACTCCTTTCCCATCTTACTCTTCAAAATATTGGGAAAAAGTCTAAATGCGATTTTCTAAATTTAATGTGACTTGTTATGTGGTTTCCATGGGAGACTATTCTGACCTCCTCTCTTTCCACAGAATTTAGAAAGAAATAAGTAAATGATATTTGTGATAAGGCCAAAGGTTTTTTTGGGGGGGTCAATCCTACATCCACAGGATATTGTCCTCCTTGAGACAGAGTATCCTATTTGCAGCAGCTACTTGAAGTGAACAGGAGACAGCAGGATTAAGGTCTAAGTGTTAACAGATGTATGTACCATATATGTTATACCCAGATATTAGGCTTGATTCCATGTTTACTGAGTGAGTGATGGTAACATATCCACTTCATAAAGGGACAGCAAAGATGGTTTTAAATGTATCTTTTTTTTTTTTTTTTGATTGTTTGCTGTTTTGATACTGGTAGATCTCAGAAATGTTGTATGGGCATTGCAGTATGTGCAAGTACATCACGTTGTGTTCTGAAACTTCAGCGAACATTTTAGCCACCTAAAAATATACTGAAAAAGCATCAGCCCAGATTGTCTAGCTCTTGCCTCTTGTGAAGATTTTGCATGATCCTGCGTGAGCACAATTTGAAGGGCTTTTATTCTATCCATGCTGCTTTTGCAAGTACAGACACTTATGCACTTTGGTAGCAAAATCAGTGGAGGACAGGGCTGCAGCAGTACATAGTGGCTGCAGCCATCATTTGTTGATAGGGATCATAAACTAGCAGTCCAGCCTAAAATATGCGCATCCTTGCTGCTAAAACAAGGCATTTCATTCACCTTTTACTTTCAGTCCAGATTTGGGACCAGATGGTAAATAGTTGTACACAGTGTATCTATACACAGAAATAGCGGGGTGGTGTCAGTAGCACTGTATGCCCTCTGCCAGGGCAAATCCCTCCTCCTGATGTGTGGGGAGTTTTGCTGGCACAGGGAGTTGTAACTGTGCCAGTGGTTTTTTTTTTTTTTTTTTCTCCCATTTTTCCTTTTTAATAGGTTATGTTATTTTCTATTTTTTCATAACTTTTTACATGAATGCTTAAGCAGGACAGCCAAGGGCTTGGTTGATATAGGGAAAAAAAAAAAAGTGACTTAGGGAAAATGCAGTTAGTATTGCCTGAGCTTTGCTATGCATTTTGTGCATTCTTATCTAGGCAGTGGGAGATGCAGTTTATTTTCTTTGCTGCAGTGGCATAACTGAATCTGGGTGATCAATAATTTCTTAATTGTGCTGACAAACACCCATTGATTGTTTTTCCTATGAAGTCTTTCAGCCATCCTGTCCCCTTGAACTCTTGCTCTGCATGGTCTCTAGCCCTGTTTAATACTTTGTTGAACTGCAAAAGAGTCTTAAATATATTTGTTCTTGTTGGGTTCCTGAGCAGAAGTCATGCTGTGATGGGGGGTGGGTCTTGTCTATGTGCAGCCAACTCATGAATTCCAGTCAATGTTAAGGAACTGCTATATCATCAAATACCTTGGCACACCAGAGTCAGAAGAAAGCTGTGAAGGTTATTTCATATCGTTTCAAAGGCAGGGGCCATTGAGGAGACTTGTTAAATTTTAATGACTTCCATTTAGGTATCAGCACTTTGGGGCAATGACAAGATCACACTCAAGTACAACCAGCTTTTTCCAACTCTATTGTGGTGACTAGGGTTTTGAAAAAGGCAGCTTTCCAAACAGAAAACAGAAGATTCTGATGTTTCAACTGAGTCTTAAAAAAATGGGGACTTGTGGCTAGGCTGGAGAGAGACCTCCAGGCTGCAAACTGGAGCCAGTGGAGGAGGTACAGGATGGGACGTGGCTCCCACAATCTGCTTCCAGCAGAGCCGACTGGATGAGCTTCCCTCAGTAGCCGGGGAAGGAGAGGTGGCTGTAACCCGGCTTCTGTGCCCCGCAACGATGCTGGCAGCAGCTCTCCTGGGAACTCTCTGCCTGTGCAGTGAGGTGACGTGGACACGGGTCGGGGAACAAGCAGCTTCTTGTTACAGTCACCTGAGGACAAGTAGGGATTTCAAATATTGTAGCCAGATATGAAAGGAAATACCAGTGTGTACTTGGAGAAACAGAGCAGAAAAAGAGAGTCAGCCTTTAGAAGGCGCCTGACCTGCAAAATGCATGAGAGGAACAGAAATCTGATAGTAGGCAAATCCTGTCTGAAGGACTGGTTGAAGAAGAAAGAAACTGTCTGCCAAGGATAGACAAACTTGCTGCATGCCTCAGGGCAGAATATACAGGACCCCTCTGCTATCTTCTGGGATGGCCTCAAGTAGCACTCAGAAATGCAGAGTGCACAGAAATAGAGATAAGCATGTGGGTTGTTGTACTTTTAGCCAGACCTGCATATTTCTTTTATGCAGGTTTAAAAGTATGTGGTTTGAGGATCCTGATAATACTTGTGTATTTATTTCTTCAGTAAGCATCCCCAAAGGAGGATTGTGAGGTGCAGTGTCCTGTGGGGTAGGCATCTGGGAAAGGGTACATATAAGCTGAAAGTTGGAAGCATGTAGCAGTAGGTGAAAGCAAAGCAATGAGTTGAGAGTCCCTTTCTGGTAAGAAATAGTAGGGGAAGTCTGTGCCCAGGAAGTAAGACAGGGTTCAGGTTCAGTGAAAAAGAAGGGGTGCAGCCTTCCCCTTCCACTCCCAGTTCCCCGTCTGGCCTGGTTTTTAAAGGCACTGATTTGCTATATCTTCCATTAAAAAAAGCTGTAACTGCTCCCATTCGCTGAGTACATTCACATGAGAACATTACTTCTTATTTAAGTTCAAATTACAGCTTATGAATGCATCCCCTATCCACATAATGCAAAGTATTATTATTGGAACTTTTTTTAGGATTTTGTTTTGATTTTCAAAGTTCAGAGAAAAGGGATCTATAACCAAACCTGGGTAATATGACTATTGAAAAATATCTTAAAGTAATATAAATATTACCTATAAATTATATAAAAGAATGCACATTTTGAAAAAAAAATTCTCATATAATTTCTACTGCAAGAAAGAGAAGGGATTACACAGCATTGTGTCTGATTTCAGTTCAGTCCATTTTGCTCTTTGAGCTCAGAATAGAAGCCTGCAATATAATTTGTCAACTATTCATCATGACAGGACTTAATTTTTCAGAGTACCAATAACAGTCCTGGACACTATTAAGTTGTGGATAAATGTTGTGGAATTTGTGAAGTATTGAACAAACATAAAAGCATTCCTTGGATATGGATCTGAGATTAAATTATTGCCTCCTATTGTGGCCCTAAAATAATCATAGGAAGGGGCCCAAAGCTGGGGAGACGGACTGTATCTCCTACACTGAAAGTGTTCCAGAACTGCTTGCTTCCAAGGGTGCTCCCACAGGGAACATAGTGCTAGAGATAGGCTGCAGTCTGAGCAACCTCTTTGCTGTTTTTGTGAATGCAGGAGCAGCTTGTGGGTATAAATATTTGGCCTAACTCGAGCATCAGAACAGGTAACCTTTTATTCAGTGCCGGCCTGATGGTCCTTGGCGTGCTTCCTGTCCCGTACCTTCATCCCACAAGGATGTGGCTGCCAGCATAATGTGCCTTACTGTAAGGGACCTCTGCCCATTGGGCTTTCTAGGTTACCTTACAAATGTTTTCTGTGTTCCTCTGAGAAGCAAAGTAAAGGAGAAAGCTGATAGAATTATCCGTGAGCTGGATTCTCCACATAAGCAGTCAGTGGTTTGTCGGCACTTAGTGACAGGAATAGATGAGAATGATTTTTAATATTAAATAAACTAATTTCCCATTTTCACTCGACAAAAAGATATTTGAGAATAACTACTTGTAGGTATGCACTTACAGACATTATTTGTGAGAAAAGTAAGTGAAAACAGCTCCTAATGTTTTGCTAATGTTAAGACACTCAGTTTTTAGTTACGAAGGACTGTCTGCATTTTGCACTGTTAGGGAAAGAGCCTTGATGGTGACACTGCACTGTTCACACTTGGATGGCCAAACCACTGATCTTTATTTTACATTTAAATTAGGTTCCTGTATAGCTACTTTTATCTTTTAAACAGAATAACCTGAAAAATTTCTGCCTTTCTGGTTTGATATACTATACTATGTTTTCTTCAGAGAGAAATATGGTGCCAGAAGAGATGGAAGTAAATGATCTCATCTGACTGGCCCATTGCTTTGATCTTATAATTGCTTGTTGCAGTTGGGCTAAGGATATATTCCTGTCCTTCTAACTGGCCCTCATTTGCTTCAGAGGGTGAGTTCCTAAGACCAAAACTTAAAAAACAATGACAAGAAGAACAAAAAAAGCAAAACCCACAAAAAAAAAGTTATGTGTTCATATATTAGTAAGGAAGGCTTTAATTAGTCTGAGATATTTTAGTGCAAATTGAAGGACTGATTTGGAGGAACATGCTTTCTCTTTTCAAATATGCTTAAATCCATCGAAAGGATATGAATTGGAAATTATTTTATAATACAAAATTTGAATTATTCTTAATCTTCTTATTTTGACTCATCCCTGAAGCTGCAGAGCATAATGCTAAGACTGTCCCAGCCTGTCGGGGTCCAGCCTGTAGCTATTGTGGTACTGATCCCAGCTCAATCCCACTCTTACGTGAGAAGAAGTATCTGGCAGTTTTAGTTGTATTTCTAAAACAAATGGGATCGTGTAATGGTCTACAGAAATCCTAATATTATGTATTGAAAGTATGCCTGTTTATGGATGCACGCAGTAAAACTGGGAATCTAAGTTCAAAAGTTCAAGGAATGCCCAGAACCTGGATTTCTGTATTAAAACCTTCTTTTTTTACATTAAGATTCTGCATGGAAAGAGACTGTGTAGTGCCTTTTTAATGGTATTCCTTTCACATCACTGTCCTTATATATTGTCACTGTATTACTTGTCTGAAAGTAAAATATCCTACAGCAGTAAAAGTGAAATATAAACCAAAAAAAAACCCCCAAAAAATTGGATAGCTGTCAGTGATAGTTATAAAATGGGAAGGAAGAGAAATTGGCAGGAGAATTACTGAATACCATGCTTAAATATATTAGATCAATTATTTTATTATTATTATCATCCTTCCCATGTATATGTTTCTCAGTTAAGTGCCCTGTAAGCAGTTCAAATTGCATCGTCCATCTTAAAGCTTCCTCAAGTATGTAAGATTAAATAACTACTTTTAATATTCCCTTGCAATATAGCTTTTTATATGCTGTGAGAGTAATTGAAGAGTATTTAATCAGGTGTTTAAGGCCTTTCATAGATGGCCACTTTTGGTTCTGCAGAATATTTTTGGGGTAATTTTCTAGCACTCATCGTGGGTGATTTAATTAGATGGCTTGCTGTTCTCCTCTCACTGCAGATTGTTTTAAACTTCACCACGATGGACCTTTACAAGAGCAGTCTCTGTTGGTACGACTATATTGAAGTAAGAGATGGCTACTGGAGAAAATCACCTCTTCTTGGTATGCAACTGTTGAATGCTGCACCTTCACTTCTTGCCATTCTCACTCAATTCGAAGATCCACAGGATTTGGACCTTACTTGCTGCCTTCAGTACTCTTATTTCCTTAGATTCTGAAGATGCAGCTGAACTAAGTTAGGAAAAACATCAAATGGCCTCATGTAAATAGGACTTAATTTCATTTCAACCAACTGTTATTCAACTTTACATAGGGACAGATGAAAACTACTAAGTGTGCAACTTTGTTTTCCTTATGAATATTAAGATAGGAAATTGCCATATTTTTTAATAGAAATGTGAAAATAATAAACAGACAAATCTATATGAAGAAATTTGCAGAGCATGTGACATGATGCACAGGAAGTGAAAGCACCCATTCTAGAGCTGACCACTTTTGTTTCTATTCTTATTTAATTGTGAGAGAAGAGGAAAACCTTTATGCTTTATGTGGAAGATGTGTATAGCAATAGTAAATTAAACTTTAGAGTGGTACGTCATGCAGAAAACTGCAGCCAGTCTTTATTCAGAGGCCAGGTGAGGAGATTTCAGATCTCATCACGCCGCTGTTATTAGACCTTGGTGTACTGTTTCTATAGCTGCTTTGTAGTTTATTATTGAAGGAAAAAAGGTCATTGGTTAATTCTAGCTCAGATTGCAAGCAGCGTGTGCTAAAATAACATGGACCTTTTCATAGTTGTTTTTAAGCTAAAATATCAAGTGCTACATTTTTGGATTTTAATAGTTAAGTTAATAAAGTCCAGAAGAATTCTTCTAAATGATGATACCCGTATATTTTTAAACATATTTCAATATATGTGTATTTTTGTGTTTGTAAAAAGTTTACATATGTGCATTCCACATTCTGCAAGTGGTGTCTGTATTCGCTGCCACCTGTAGCTTAGAGACTGTACATCTTTTTTGGGGAATACATCTCCTCAGAAACCAAAATCACTATATTTAAACAATACTAAAGATGATTACCTTTCCCTTCCTCAAAACTTTTAGCTCTGTGGGCTCAAAATGAATAGCATTAGTCTAATCCAGAGGCTCCTTGTCATCCTGTGATCTGCTGTGATTGAAACTCGGTATTTCAGACCACAGGGAACACGAGATACTCCAACTTGGTTAGTTTTGTTTGTTTATTTTTTAGAATGAAGACTAAATCTATTTACTAGCATTCTCACTACTGCAATTAAAAATCAACAACAACAAAAAAAGGGAAGTGGATACAGAGGATAGTGTGTTTGTTGTTTTTTTTTTTTTCTTTCTTTCTTTCTTTTTAAACAGTACTTTTTTGGCATTTAAAAAGAAATGAGCAAAAAACATAAGACAAAGGACCGGACAGTAACCATCCTTTTCTTCCTTTCTTTCTCTCCTGCCCAGACAAACAGAAATTTTATCCATGTAGGATGAATTTAAGAAGATTATATAGTCTAGGGTTATTTGGATGTTAGTTTTTAAATTGCTTTGGTGTTTAAAGAGACATGGTGATGTTGGGCAGTGTTATTGTGACCTACATCATTTTCCTCCCTTAAGATTTGCTTGCACTTTACCCCTTTAAGACTGTGGATGTGTATGTATAGAAGCAATCCATAACAATATGCTTTTTCTCATGATTCTGCTAAGGTTTTATCCTTGGACTCCTGAGCCTGCAAGCAGTGAAAATACTGAAAGCTTTATAATAAAATCTTTGTGTACATAGTAGGCCCTGATCTGCAGAAACACATGTGCTTAACTCTAAGCATGTGAATAGCTTCAATGAGTTGGTTACACTACTCCCGTTCATAATGTTAAACACATGTATAAATGTTTGCAGCATTTGGCTGCAGAGGCGACAGAAAATGCAGTTACTGGTTGCATGTTTTTAGGCAGGTTTTGTGGTGACAAACTGCCTGAAGTCCTCGCCTCTACGGACAGCCGAATGTGGATCGAGTTCCGCAGCAGCAGCAATTGGGTCGGAAAAGGTTTTGCAGCAACTTACGAAGGTAAGTCTCTTTGAACATTAGAAATGACTTGCTTCTGGTAGAAAATATTAGCCTGTTACCTTTCAGTATCTTTAAAAGAAGGCAGGAGTAACTTGATATGAAATTGTAATTTTATTACTAAAAGAGATAGTTGAAGGCATAAATTCACTAGATAGAACATTTTGCCATTTTTGTGTGGTCAGGCTTTAGGTGATCTCCTTTCCAGAGCCCCCGTGATGTTCATGAGTATTTCTTGCTTGTCGTTCGATTAACCTAAATGTGCATTTTCTTTGTCTCCCAGTGTTTATTCTTCACAAAATCTTGATTTGAGCTTTTCATATGCTTTAGAATTGCCCAATAAAAAGTCCTTTCACATCCTGACTTCATTAGTGAATCAGTATTCTCCTGTTTAAAATATATAGTTTCTTAAAGATCAAATCTCCGGTGGTAAACCATATACTTTAATTGATTATCTGTTCTAATCTTAATGAAAATATTTATTTACATTTACTGTTTCTTCAAATTCAGTGTAAGCTTGAGTTCATAAGGTGTAGGTAAAAAGATGAACTTTTACAATTATCTCTTTCTAAAGGTTAGTAAATTTTAATTAGGAATATATGCTAGATATATTTCAAAGGTGAACAGAATATAAAATCTCATAATTTTGATCTTTTAAATATATTTTCAAAAATGTATAGATCCAGATTATCAGTGATGCTAAAAATTTAAAAATATATATATTTAGGGCTATTAGAAATAATGAGTTGTGATTGTAAACTGAAAAGTATGTAGTGATTTAAATAGATTTGATTTCAATATTTTGTCATTGGCAGGCTTTAAATCCTTTCCAGAATAACCAATCATTTTTTTTTTTTTTTTTACTGTGAGTGTTTTTTATTTATTTATTTATTTATTTTACTTTTTTAGTTTTTGTTTGATTGTTTTTTTAAGGGGCATAAAGATGTTTTTGACGTGGGAGTGGAAAAATGTCATTGTTGATAATATACTTGGAATTTTATACTTCTATCAGCTATCTGTGGAGGTGAAATCCACAAAAATGAAGGCCAAATCCAGTCTCCCAATTATCCTGATGACTACAGACCAATGAAGGAATGTGTGTGGAAAATAACAGTGTCAGAAAACTACAATGTTGGATTAACCTTCCAAGCATTTGAGGTAAAACTTTTTAACTGATACTAGAAAACCATCTAGTGGATGTGATAGTGACATTTAAGGGAATTCTCATTAAACCTGTGAAGGAATTTAAGAGTTCTTTATGAAAAATAACTTGCAGAATTGAATTTTAATGGCTCTGAGATATTCCTTTTTGCAGATTTTTTCAAGAAGCTTATTTTTTTTTTATCATCTGTGCTATTTGATTTGAAAGTTTCTAAAGTACTGACAATAGTTTAACAAATACATAATCCAGTTCGCCAAGGCTGCTTTAGTACTCTGTCAAATAATAGAGTAGTTGTACTTCAGTGCTAAAAAACAAAGTCTATCCAGAAAGAAGCCACTGTTTTTTGGCTTCTGTTATGGAAGAGAAGAAAAAAGGCTATTTAAATTCAGACTACAAACCTATATTTACAGAAGAGAGCAGGGTGGAAAAAAACTGAGTCATATTTGATTCTCTAACATACATTTCCATATAAACATTGTTTAAGAATGTATATTGTATAACTAAGAATGGTAAACTATTGTATAACAAAGAAAAATTTTCTAGGTTTATGTATGCTTATATACTAATCACAGATATCACAAATATATATCTTTCAACTTTATCATCTAAAACTCTGAGCACAAGTTAACAAATATTTGGGACCGTATTAACAGTTATGAATATAAACAGTGAAGATTTTTAGAATTTTACAAATTCTGCTTGAAATTATTGGTCTACCTACATGGTATTATCTCTCTTGAACTGATCCAGGTTCAGTTTCATCTTGTCCTCGGAAGAATCAGACTCCCATTTCTTACCTTTTGAGACTTTTCTCTGATCACAAAATTACAGGCTTTTTGCAAGTGTGCGAGCGGTACGTTCGTACCTCAGCAACAGGAAAGAGTTGCAGGCATCGAATCAGGAAATGAGAGTTTGAGATAAGTTAATCGTTAAGGCTGGAAGAAGAAGAAATGTTGTGCTCCAGTTCTTCCCACAGACTGTTTAGTATTAGAGCGCTCTCTAGAAGTGAAATGTGTGGACTTGCATCTCCCCAGCGAGAAAATTGAAGGAGTGTGGTTGAGTAGTAGTCTCAAGTATAAAGGAGAGTTAGCATTCCTGCTAGATGTGTTTTGAAGGAACACATGGCAGGGACTGGAAAGGCAAAGACTTTTCCAGGGAGAGTCTGAGCTGTGGTAAAAGGTGCTGCTATTGAGCGTGGGATGAAGCGCCCCAGAAAAGCACAAGGCTTCTCTTCCGTCCATCTGCTCAGTGTTTCCTGTTGGCTAGTCCGTGTGGCTCCCTACTGCAAGTGAGGGTTGTTTTGGAACTTGCTCTTAAGTGCCCTGCCTAGACATTTACCATAGGGTCTGATTCCGTTTCAAGTCCAAGTGGCTGAATATAGGTGTTCCAGGGCTCTGTTTTGGTACTAAGTCCCTTTCTGGACTGAATCCTTGGTGCATAGCCCAGTAAAGCAAAAACTTGTTTAAAAATCACAATTTTTCATGCCAGCTTAGATCAAAAATTGTAAATGTCAGACCGAACTGTTACTGCAGTATGTTTGTGAGAAAATTACTTCTCTGTCCTTTGAAAGGTACATTTAAGTAAGAGGAATTCTCATTATCCATATGTAATGCTAGAAAAAATAACTGTGTCAATAACCTCCTCTCTGAAATGAAAGCATCAGAAAAGCTGAGAATTTCAAGCTGAATCTGAGTCATCTTGTTTTGCCTGCTGTGGGCAATGCATTTTCCACTGAGGGTAGGATTGCCCTTTCTTACTTGGCTGCTTGATGAAGAACTATATAGTATCTAGATGACAGCAGAAATCATGTTGTGACTGGTAACTCCATATTTTTGATTTATTGTTGTTAGTCATCCTTTTTTAATTCTTAAATGGGGAGAAAAAAAAATCTTTTGGTCTTTGTGTGTTTTTAAAAAAAAAATAAAAATAAAAGCTTTGGTCAGCAGCCAGCCTCCCCAGCCAGTTCAGAAGGTTTGTAGACACTACAGGAGGTATGTAGAGCTGCCCTGCTTTAGTCTTCCTCATTTGAGTAGCCCTGTTAATCTAATCGCAGATTATGTTCATTTATTCATTTTATGTAAGGCAGTTGATCAGATCATCTGAAGGATTAATATTAGAGATTCCACTAGGCAAGTTTTCCACTTTTTCTAGCTAATCTGTAAAGTATTGACTGTATCAACAAAAGAATTAACAATGACAAAAAGTCTTTTGAAGCTTTCTTCTGCAATGTGATTGCTCCTTGCATTGTTCCTCATACCCCTTTCTTCTCCTAGACATACATGCACGTGCAGATCTTTTCAGTTAGGGACTCCTATTAAATGAAGGTAGTCTTCATTTTTTAACCAAATATGTTTTAGTCTACAGTCTATTATATATTTCGTATTATATATTTGTATTTTGTGTTTTCATACCTGGAACTATATACAAAGAAATTTAATTTTCTTGTGAAAAATGAATGTTGACAAGGTTGCTTGACTTGCCTGAGTATGGATATCATGTCCAGTAGTTAACAGTAGAGTGTAATTGCAGTAGAGTAATTGCAGTGTTTCTGCCTTTCCCATACCAGCATGAATCTAGCAGAGCTAGGACAGGCTTGACTCATGGTTTCCAAGTTCTGGAGGAGTGGCCTCCCTCCCTATTTATTTCTTCCGGACAAACACTTCCAGACTTACCACAAGTGTAATAGATTATTATATGGCACTGTTCCCAGATGACAATATCATCCTGTCCTAAAATCTGAGGTTCAGATAAGCAAAACATATCTTAAATTCATTGTTATTCAATCTATTTAATCTCTCAGTATAATAAAGTTGATGATAATGGCATCATGCAGAGTAGTACTACACACCACGGTAAAGTGGTCACCTTTTGGAATTGTTTTATTGGAAATCAATAGCACTTCCTAAGTTACTTTATTTTTAAAGTCTTTGAAAGTTTAGCAAGTTACCATTATCCAAAATAGATTTTTATCTCTCTTCTGGAGAAATAAATGGTGATTCTTGGAAAAGGAGCTAGCATTTCATTTCAGTGGGAGTTGGATACGTGCCTCTTAGAGCTGCACTTAACCTTTGAAAATACTGATTGAACCTGGGAAACATTGAGAAAACAAGTGTAAAATTTAAAATTTTAAGTTGGGAAATGACCACCAGCTTTTGCTGGGGAAATGCAAAATCCCTTCATTGCTGCTGCTGGTCTTTAGATCAGCTCCCGTCTTTTAGTGCGGTATTGTTTCTACTGAGATAACAAGGGCGAGTTGGTTGCCTTCAGGTCAGAATGTGATGTCACATATTTAAACTTTACTCTTTAGGTTAATGAAAATCTGGTACCAGTGCTAGTGTGCCCAGGATTTATCAGTGCTCAGGTAGCTACGTGCCTGACCACAGTCACCGAAATGTGCTGCTGCTGCTGAAGTCAGTTATATGTAGCTTGCACCCCCTGTCTCTTCTTGTTCATCTCCCTAGCCCTGGACCAGAGCTATTTGCGAGCAAACAGCTGAGGTATTACAGTAAATGACAGTATGGATTGCGCCAGGGAAGGGAGTGTGATAAAATTGTGTGTAGAAGTGTTTGAAGAATTGGAAAGTTGGAGAGAAAACAGACAAAATTTGACTGTAAGTGTCATGTTTCATTGGCATTAAAATGAAACAAAATCAAAAAGCCCTTCCCCCAGGTTTTCCCTCTTATATAAAAGAGGCAGAAATCCTAAGGTGCTAAATAAAAGCTGCTTAGGCTGTAGTGGTTGCCGAGCTTAACAAACAGGGCACAGTGTCAGCAGCTGTGGCACTAACTGTACAGCTTCTGTACAAGAAAAGTTCTGTCCAAGGGCAAGATGTGAATTTTGTGGGGTCGGATCTGATTTTGACTTGTCATTTTGACACAATATGGATGTGCCATACTGAATTTGAGCCTTCTGAAACCCCTTCCCCCATCACAAATTCAAACCTACCGCATGAATGATTCAGCCACTTACTTGAAAACACTTTTCATAAAGGATTTATTTTGCATGCTTGGGTTTGGTTGATTCTTTTATAGCTAAAATACTATGTTACTTAAGAAACATAAAGTAATTCTGCAGTAAAATGATGTAAATCAAAAGGTTTTTAAGTTTGTTGGGAAAGATTCTCTCTCTGTAAAGTCAGACATAATTATCTGGGCTCTGGATAGGATCATCGTCGAGCTGCTGCGCTGTCTCCTTCCGTGCAGTTCCTGCTCCAACTGCCGCTCCAAATGCTCTTAGAGAGATGGCATAAGACTTGCTAGCGCAATTGGAAGTGTACACATGGGTCCTCATGCGCTCGTCTGTGCTTGGCTGTCATCTAGCAGCAAGTTGAGACGAGATGCACGCGTTCAGTTGTTCTGCTTTCAGTAAGTTGTTCTGACAATATGCAAAGATTCACTCGTTGACCCAGAAAGGCAGAAGACGCCTGAAATCGGGAATCATGCGAAGAAACCTGACACAGTGGCTGTGGAGGGGAAAAAAAAGATAACATCCTCTTTCATCCTTTGGTCGCTGCTTAACAGATGATAATTTTAGAAATAGGTTTGGATCAATTCTGCCTCTCTAACTATTCAGATGCCCCAAATTCCTAATACACTGCTAGTATTTATAGTTACCCTGCAGCATCTGTGATAAATGCAAAATTTTCCCCTGTATTGAAATAAAAAAAAGAAAACAAAGTAAGTAGAATTAATCATTGTCTAAAACAGTACAAGTTAACGCTATCTAAAAACCTTACTAATACAATCAAATTTAAGCTTTTTAATTATTTTAAAACCGATTAATATTTCTGACCTGATTTGCTGGTGAGCCTTTAATCTTGTATGCTAGGCTGTACTTGAGAAAAAAAGGACTTGAATTCCTGCTCTGAATTCAAGTAGAATATTGGCAAGTTTAGAGGTTTTGCAGCTGTTTTCTTTCAGTTACTCTAGTACCACACCTAAGCTGATGAGAACTTCCAAAAATTTCTGTTCTGTTTATTAGCTTATTGATATTTGAAATTAATGGTCAAGTGCTTTATTTATTTATTATATTTTTTTTACAGATTGAAAGACACGACAACTGTGCATATGACTACTTGGAAATTCGAGATGGGACTAATGAAAACAGTCCTTTGATTGGGCACTTTTGTGGCTATGACAAGCCTGAAGACATTAGATCTACCTCTAATACCCTGTGGATGAAGTTTGTTTCGGATGGAACAGTTAATAAAGCAGGGTTTGCTGCTAACTTTTTTAAAGGTAAATGGTAAAGCATATTTTGGGAGTTGAGATGTGCTTATCATTTGGTCCTGTAGTGGAAGAATTATGATAGGTTAGAAATATTTTTTAATGTTTTCATCTTACAAAAATCAGTCCTGTACTATCTTCAATATATTTTACTTGTAATTTTATCAAATCAAAAAAGTGGAATTATTCCCACTTCCTTATAAAATATGTCCAGAAAAAGCTCATTCAATGAAGATTCATATATAATACTTTCTTCTGCTCTTCTGAGATTTATGCAATCAGTTTAGCTTTGAATCACTTCTGAAATAGATCTGATCTCATGAAATATGTCCTGAGTTTATTATGTTGTCAAGCATAGAATGAAATAGTATCATCACAATAGGTCTTTGCTATTAAGATTTTTTCCTTTTTTTTTTTTGCCTAAAAAAAACAAAACAAAACAAAAAAAAAAAACAACAAAAAAAACACCACAGCTGAGGATTCATATAGTGACTAGTCTTCTGTTCACCACAGGCTCTCGCTCCAGGCTCTGCCTATCCTGGAGAGGAACTAGATTGCGAGAGCCTGAGTCACGTTGTCTGTGACCGCACTGGCAGTAGTTGCTCCATGAGGAGCATCTAATTCCCACCTGTCAGGGCCGGTAGCAGTGGTGTGGCCCTTGTATGGCCCTTGACCCGCAGGTGACCACCTGAACACACTGACTCCCTTTGAGCCACAAGCTAAGGGTTGTCTTGCCCTAACTGTGAGGGATTTTCTCACTCTAATCATCATTTTTCTATGGCCAAATGAAAACCTTGAAGGTTGCACATGCAATAGTGGGAGCATGGTTTTATTCTCAAGAAATTACTGGCCCTGGTGCAAGGAAACAGGTTTTAACATTTTAGGAATATTTCAACAATGAATCTCATGGGCATACTTTATAGCTAGTAGAGAAAGTGAATTATTCATTTTCCTCCCCCATCCCTGTTGCATCTTGTTCACTTTAATATCAGTAGAATGAAAACCTGGGATTTGAGGATTCTGTTAATCCGTTTTTGAGTATGAATTCAGGATAATGCAGGAATTGATTCTGTAGGAGATGAAGTGCCCTTCAAGTGACCCTGCTGTGGATTTTCAGTCTTTCTTTCAGTAGTTTATACAACCTTTAGATTGCTGCTGCCTAAATTATTGTATGTTGGCAACAAAGTGCTTATAAATTAGGTCTGCAGCTGTCAGTAGGTTTTGCTGTTTTTTTTTTTTTTTTTTTAAGGAGCATAAGTCTTATTTTCTCCTTTGCATATCTTAGCATTTGAAAATGCTCTAGCCAGAAACCAGTGGGTTTTGCAGCCCACTATAATGGCATGCGTACAGCTTGTGGGGTTAATATTGATTCAGCATTTGCAACTGGGGAAGGTAATTTCTGAGCACATTTTTGCCTTCTTTCCTGTCTTGGCAGAGGAAGATGAATGTGCCAAACCTGACAATGGTGGTTGTGAGCAGCGCTGTGTAAATACTCTGGGCAGTTACCAGTGCGCCTGTGATCCTGGCTATGAACTCGGTCCTGACAAGAAGAGTTGTGAAGGTACAGTACTCTGCCAGCTTACAGTGCCTTCAAGCTCAGAGTGTTATGGCCTGAACGAAACAAGGCGCCCCTCGTATGCTCTGTGTGAACAGTGCGAGATCTACAGAGCCCAACTGGGAAGAGAGATACTTCATTTTAAGCAGCAATCCTGCCTGAACACTTGAAGTGCAGTCCCTCTCCCTATGTAAGGAGAGGATTGCCAGCATAGTCGTGTGCCACTATTTCTAAATTACAATATTTAATTAGCCTTCTGATTACTCATGACTGTAGTGCTGCGTCTGGGGGACTTTCTGTTCTGAAAAGCAGATTCCTTTATTCTAGCTGAAAAATCAAAAATCCCCCCAGTTCCAATCAGATTGTGGACTTCTCTTGGAGGAAACCAGTCCTAAATTTCAGAATGCACAAAACTGATTTGGATAGTATTTTAGAGAAATAAAATCCGCACAGATGTGAGACTGGGCAAGTATAGCATTGGAAAACATTGAGCTTTTGCATGCCCTGCATATTTCATATCAAAGGAAAAAAGGAAAAGCTCTTGATCATTACATAGCAATAGTTATTTGATCTTTATTTCCTAAACAGTAAATTCAGGAATAGCACAGATTAGTCTTAGTTCATCAGATTGTGCTCCAATAGTAAGTGGAGTTTGAAAAGTGAAGTGCTGTCTATTATGGTGTTCTGTAGTTTGGAGTTCTTTAGATGTTACTCACTTTTTTTTTTCTCCAAATATCTGGCTTTGCAGTCATGGTTCATCACAATTTGGGGTATTTTTGCTTTGTTTCTTTGCAGGGTTGACTTTTTTTTTTTTTTTTTAAGATTTGATTTTTGTTGCGGAAGGGGAAGGAGGCGAGGTACAGATGATTTGAAATTTTTCGTGCTCTCAGCAAGTCCTTTATTCCTCTGCCTGCCTCAACTCTAAGAGCAAGCACATTGACAAAGCAACGTGTTACAAAAAGTGTGTTATGTTAGATGTCTGCATAGAAGGCAGAGTGCAGAAAATGAGGCTAATCTAATAGGGGCCATCAGGCAGAGGTAGGTCCTTTGATCATCAGCCCAAGTTTATGTAAGGAATTTGGCTTAGTCTGCCTGGTGCTATGAGTCAGAATATTAGGGAAGATCAGAAGCCTTTCGGAAGACTCTTCCTTCTCCCCTCCCCAAAGCTCCCGGGACTCAGACAGAAGGGGCTCTGGCAAAGGGAAGAGTCTTTCCAAGGACATAGAGAGCACAAATCCTGTGCCGTCCCACACGATGTAGCACTCCATGTAGATATTAACTTGGATTCCCGAGTGACAATGACTGTGTTGTCACAGACGGCAATACAGCCAAGTTGTGGTTTGGGAATCTGAGAGGTGGCTTAGCTGTTTTATTTCATGCCTAGTGCCAGATTCAAAGCCTCTAACTCAAAATCTCTGCTCCATAAGTCATTGCAGTGTTGCCATGTACTGGAAGTTTCTTCATACTCAGCTGACTCAAAGCTGACTCCTTGATGCAGCATTGTAGAGGAAAAGGCCTTAACAATTTTTCAGTACCTCCACGTTTCCCAGCATTATCGCAAATAGCCAGTTCTTAGTTATGTTCAAATAAGCATTCAGCTTTAATACCTGGAAGGAGGAGGAGGCTCTGCTTGCAATGATCGGCTCCTTATAAAGAGATTTGTGGAAGATTTCCACTGCTGTCACAGTACCATAATGGTATAAATGCAGCTGAGTGTTACTGAGCATCCCTGCAAATCTCATTATTTTCTCATCCCCCATCCCCTGTGCAAAAAGATTTTTTTTTTTCTCTCCACAGGTGCAAAAAATTAATGTTTATCCTTTGCTCTCTGAAGTGCATTCACACACAAAGTACGCTATTGCTCTAATGTACAGCAAAGACCTATTCCCAAATTTACGTTGAATGTGCATTTCCTCTATTTCCTGAGCATCCATACTTCAGTAATAGCAGTTGTGACTGAACGATAGGTGGTAGCTATCCCAGAGAAGTGACCCTCTCTAGTGGCTAAGGGGAGGCATAACAGTATGAGCCGAGGCAGGTAGAGCTGATTCTGGATCAATATCCAAGCAAAGGAGCTGGGAAAATGCGAAGTGCATCTTAAGTAGGCCGCCTGCCAGAACATGAGGAGGTCAGGGGACTTGCCTAGGGGAGGCTGCTGGAGAATAACCAGAGTCTCTGGGGAGAAGAGAAAAGAATGGATGCGATAACGTCCTGTGCAGTCCTGAAACTTACCTGCCCACAAACCTGCGAGCTGTTTGAGATAGGGGCCCTCTCTTTCCTTTTGCTTGCACCAAGCATGACAGAGAGAGATGCTGATTAGTCTGTCTGGGTGTTGCAGCAACGTAAGTAATGAGAGAATTGACTCTCCTCAATGTGCTTCTGTTTATAGTAAAATACTGTTTTCAGTGTTTCCATTTTCAGGAATAAAGCTCTCCTGTTGATTTTACAGCTGCTTGCGGAGGACTTCTGACAAAGCTAAATGGGACTATAACCACACCAGGGTGGCCCAAAGAATATCCTCCGAACAAAAACTGTGTGTGGCAGGTGGTTGCCCCAACGCAATACCGAATTTCAATGAAGTTTGAGTTTTTTGAGTTAGAAGGGAATGAAGTAAGTAACCATAGGCAAAGAGCTTTACGGCCCCGTGTACATTAAATGCTTCCATGAGTATTCAAAAATAGATGTTGTCTAATAGCCCTTGCTCTCTGTTCACTGACAATTTCCATATAAATTCTTGTTTTCATTTTGAGACTGTTTCTGGATTCTTTCAAAATACAAATGGAGTGAATATCTCTCTTTTATACAAGTCATCTAAATGTATATGTGTTACACGAAATTTGAAAGAAATGTTCTCTGCTGAGTCTCAGCTGACTTTTTTTCATCAACAAAGCAAAACAGAACAAATGGCTGAGACATGCTGGAAAGAATTCAAGAGAAGAAAATCTGGAAGAACCAAATCATATTGAAAGAATAGGGCTACAAAGGATATATACAAGATTTGGTTAGTGGTGAAGGAGCATTTAAATCAGAAGCATCTCAAGGGTGAACATTTAAAATGGCAAAGGCACATTTAGAGCCGTACCAGAAATAAGGCACAGTGGAATGACATCAGTATATTAAAAAATGACATTTTTCTGAAAATGGATCCATTTGGAGCATGTCTCGGTGCGTGTATCATCCGCACATTTCAACTGCTGCACAGCGCAGGACGCCTGCGCCCCGCAGAGCCGCTGCCCCGGCCCCGTGGGGAGCAGGTTCCGCGCTGGCTCCCACCACAGGGCCCAGGCTTCCTTTGCAGCTCATTAAGAACTCGGCTCCGCTGACACTATTTCCAGCTAACTAAGTTGGTAGGAACATACTCGATCTGAGGATGTGCACTGTTTCGAGCATTGGGCCTGAAGTGGCAAAAGCTGGAGCGTATAAATAAAACAACACAGCCGTGCTGCTTGATCAAATACATCCCCAAATTATATAAAAATATTATATACACATATATATTATTTATTCATAATGTGTGCTGAAGTCCTTCTAGTCTGCTTGTAATGATTTGTAATATGTTACAGTCATGTCCTGTTAAACTCCTTGTGAGAACTGCAAAATCTTTCACAGATATTAAGAAATAAAATCTTTTAAAATCCCACAGAATTGAAACTGAATTATCATTGGACTGAGTTATAAAACGCACTTTCTTAGTATGTAAGCCAGATTTGCAAGTAGATACCTGAGATGTAAGGAAGTTTTCTAAGGTCATGCAATACATAATTTCAGCAGATAAAAACAAACAAAAAGCACACACAAAAAATATGTTTTATAAACATATTTTTAATATTATATGAATGTACTTTCAATGAATTGTCACTTTCCAGTTCTGCAGAGTATAAAACAATTACAGTAATGATAAAAATTTAATCATCTTCAGATAGAATGTCTTATATCCTAAAAAAGAGAAAACACTGAAGGTAATTTAATAATTCATAGGTAGAGAGAGCAAGAAATGCCAAAATATCATTTTATATTGTTCCCTTCCAGCTCCCTGACATTTCTTTTATGACTATAAATACTGTGTTTTTTTAAAATATAAGTTAGATTTAATGGAAAATCTAAGCTCTGCATGAATCCTCCCAGGCACTGTTTTTTCTTAAGCTGTTAGTTGCAGACAACTGGGACGTTTTTGATTAAATGATTGATAGTTGAGCCTAAGAAGCTTAGAAGTTTTGTGGGTAGATGGCTTTATGTTGTTGAAGGGATTATACACTGCAAGTATTATCATGGTAGTGGCCTTGCATAAGACCTTTCTATTACATTGTGTTACTTCATTTTATTTTTAACCTTTTAGTGCAAATCACATGCTTTAGTCTTCCTAATTATAACTATGCTACTGTTAAGGATATGGCTGTTTTAATCATGCAGGTGATGTACTCACAAGTAAATGTCTATGCCTTATGTTATAGTAAAAGCCTCAATTGTAAGTTTCTAAATGAAAAATAATAAATTTTGTTTAAAGGCTATAAGGTGCAAACTGTGTTTATGCTTGCTGGACACTTGGTTTATAGTGCCAAGATAGATAAAATTCTTGAAGGTGTATATTTTCAGATATTAGTCCTATGTCACTGGAACTTTTACGTTTTAGTTTAACTGGATAACTTGCTAAGCATTATAAACATTAGATACTAAAAAAGATTTTCAAAAGTGCATACTTTTGAACCTTAATATGTATTGCAGATATGCTTTAATGACCTTAAGACAGGCTTACACAAAGTAGGTGAGCATTTCTAAGTGTTTACAGATGTTTTCATGGGCTCAGGAAAAGTGAAGCAAAAATCATTAACAGCTCATTAAGTAGCATATGTCAGTCAAATTCTTACATTTGTGAATGATTTTTCCCAGGTTTGCAAGTACGACTATGTGGAGATTCGTAGTGGCCTTTCTTCTGATTCCAAACTACACGGTAAATTCTGCGGTACAGAAGTGCCTGAAGTTATCACCTCCCAGTACAACAACATGCGAATTGAGTTCAGATCTGACAACACTGTGTCAAAAAAAGGCTTCAAGGCTCACTTCTTTTCAGGTATGGAAAATTGCTTGTGTTTACCTGTAAGTGCATGTCTAGATGCAGTGTGTCCTGCCCAGGACAGTGAATGGCCTTTTACTATACAGGATGTCTTGTAGCTTTAACCTTGTTGCATGTATAAAAGCATAAGCCACTCTTAAAATACCATTCCGAATTGAAATGCCTAGTTGAATAGAAAGCATATGGGACATATGTATGTTTTTAAACAACAGCAGAGGTAAATATATTTTGAGAGATGAGGGGTAAAAAAAAGTAAATTTATTAGCATTTCTAAATTTCTATTAGACTCTTTTTTGTCCCAAGTTTTGTTCCTGTTTTTTTCAAAACCCAGTTGTAATGTGACATGAACTCCATGCTCTGTACACATGTGCTTTTTTCACTCAGGTTTCTTAATATATTACATTAGTTGTGAATTACCACATTCTACTATAACATTTGTTTAGCATTATAGGGTTATTCTTGCCAAACTTTGCTGCTCTTAATGTTTTGCAAAAGGAAAGAGCCTAAGACCTTGCTCCTGTAAAAAATTGTGAATATGTTTAATTGTAAGTGCAATCTCACTGAGGCAGATCAGATCTACAGCAGTGTAGTCCCCTCTGGGGACAGGTACTACTGAAATTAGGCACAAAAAAAAGCTGAAAATGCAAGGAAATCCTTGTAAGATAATGTGGGATTTTTTTTTGCAGTTACTCTCCGAGACTAGGTTATAATAATCTCAGTGGTTAGTAATGGTGTTTTGCTGAGTGTTTTTCTTTTGTATTTATGCTCATATATGCATGTAGGTATGTTATCTTGTGTTAAACAACCCTCCCACAAAGCCATTCAGGATTTGAATTTTGCCCCAAGTTTCCTGATAGCAATCAAAAATCTGAGTTGTGAGAATCTCAATTATGTTTAGCATGTAGCAAAATGTATTACTATGCACTGTGATTAGTGCTCATTTGCTTAAATGTTTTGTTATCAAAGCAAAAATGAAAATGCTATTTCATTAGAAAGCTTAACTGATGAATTGACTGACAAACTAATGTAATGTGAACCAGTAATTAATGCTGCTTAGAAAGTGGGGAAAATGTCAGGACAAGCAATTTGAAGATTTGCAACTTGCATTTTTTGCTGGTTCTGTTATTTAAAAAGAGAAAAAAAAAGTAAAAGATAAAAGTAGGTGATTTATCTCATACAAAGCAATTAACAAACACTTATCTCCTCTACAATTTCTCTTTCTTTCTCCTCTCCCTCCACAAAAAAAATCACTTTTCTTTGAGCATAATATTTTAGATCTGTTTTTTTATATAGTGATGCTTTTAACTCATAGAAGTTTTATTTTACTTGTAAAATGACATTTTAAATTAGCAAGAAGTTTTTGAGGTTTACTGAATATGTGCAGTAAATAACTATATGCTAAAGGTGTTGAGTTTCCTCTTAGAAACACTTATATAACTCATGACTTCATGTAGGCTTAGTAGTGCCAGGAGGAATTGTCATGTAATATATATTTTTTTTAAGAAGTATAACTATTGAAATGTTCCATTTCATAATATATCCTGGAAATTAAGTTTTTCTTAAATATATTTTCTGTTTCGACAATGTTTTGCCAGGTAAGGTTGGCAAAAATAGTCTTATAATTTGTAAACTTTGTAGTTCAGATATTATGGTTTATGCATATGTTGAATATTTATGCATTTAAATTCGGTTAAATTCTGATTTTAAGTGATTTATAACTTGATTTTCTTTCGTCTTTTAGTGATTTTTTTAAATGATATATTACTTTATGAATGTGTTCTGGGAAGAAATCAGGCCAGTTATGCATGCTGGAGAAGGACTGGGCTATAATTCATGGGCTGGGCTGCAATTCTGCAGAACAATTACCGCCCTTCTCTTGTTCATTTCTGAGTGAAATGTTCTTTTAAAGACCTTTCTTCCCTTAGGTGAAAACAAGTTTTTTACCTGGCAATTTAAAAAAGACTTTTTAAATCACCCCATTGATTACCAGAATAAATTAATGAGTTAGGATAAGCCTGAAATATTTTTTTAATTAACAGAAATGTGTGATGTATCCTGAATATGGAATAATCTGTTTCTAATTCCTTTCAAACAAAGCTAATTTGGTGCAAGTAGCATTTGTCTACAGGTATATAATTGTACTGTATGTTCCATAGTGTATTTATGCCATAATCTCATTTCGTATGAGTTCAGATACTCTGCATTTTAATTTTATTCTTTCTGATTTCTATTCTAGTTGTTACTGTTTTTAGTAGATACTTCTATATTATCTGGCTTTTCCTTTTTGATAGCATTTCCTCACCAAAACAGAAGTTTTGTGATGCTTGACACCAGATCAAAGTTTTGATCTTAAAGTGCATAAAGAAAGCGATTGTTATCTCTGAAGAGTTCATTAGTCACAAATCTCCATGCTATTAGAAAACAGAAATGTAGGGGTAAACACATGGACATAAACATATGAACATAGTGTGCTATTTGTCCATCAATGAAGAATCACAAATGGATCTGAGTCTTCACCATGGCTTTTGGGAATTGATAATTGATCACTGTTCAGCCGACCACGTGTTCTCTTTTGCCTCTTTATACGTTTGTCTTTATGAGCCAGTATTTATAGAACTGTGTATGGGGAAATAGGTATTGTTAGTTCTCAGTGTACAAGATACTTCCTAGAAGTCTTTTATGCATTTCATTAATTAAATATCAATATAAACAGTTTTAAACAACTACAGATGTAAGTACTGAGGAAAAAATCAGCAGAAAAATCACATGTAAAAGGCATGCTGAGACACACGTGATATGTTAGTCATATTAGCGTTAAGATTAAGTGGTGGAATAGGTTCTTTAGGCACAATCAAGGAAGTTTTCTGGTGACTGTTTTGGTGGTGAACTGCGTGGCTGGGCCTGCTGTTGAGGCAGTGTGGGCTCAGCTCCAGCTCGGAGGGGCGAAGGCAGCTTTTGGTGGTTAGAGCCCTCTGTGATAAACTGTGAATGCAAACAGTGACACAGGACAGCAGACAATCTGCATTAAGAAGGCATGTGCATTCATATATTCATATAAGAAAACATATGATCACATTTTTGGCTGTAAAATGATGTTAACATCCATCCAGGTGCTATTGGAAAGTGATTTTTTTGTTGTTTTTTTTTTTGCTTGTGTTTTTTTTGTTTGTTTGCTTGTTTTTCCCTTTTGTGAAATTGACATTTAATGGCACAAATCTCAAAAAAGCTCTGTTTGTGAGCTGCCCAAGGAATCTATCTAAGTTTCAGGGAGAAATTTGTGTGAACATAAACCTAGTTTCATTAGCAAGGAGCAAGACCTAGGGAGTAATGATATACGTATATTTTTTCTCTTTAATTATTTTGTTAAAATTTTTTGAATTGAGTTTTAAATTTCTAAACTGCAAGCTGCCAGAATAATGTTTTGTTCCTTCTCATACTTTCTCCCTTTCACTCTTTGTGGTGTTTTCAAAAAAAAAAATAAACCTAATCATTTCTTTTAATGGGGCTTTAGTGGTATGATTACTCAGTAGCATCATGTAGCAACATTTCTCAGTAGCAACGTAAACTGCTTCAATTTATCACAAGCATTAGAATTATTTTTTTTGCATCAAATAAACATGTTTCTTTTGTATGGTTGTTCAGAAGAGACGTTGTGTTCTGGTGTAATGTGGAGTTGAATTTTATTGGGATAGATTAAAATATTTCTAGCCTTGTGCAGATTTGTGTTGGAGCACAAACTCATCTCTGGTGCCATCCTGGTACCTTTTTTTTCCTACAGACAAGAAAGCTGCCTGCAAAGAGAAAATTTTTGTTTTTGAATCTTGCAAGGACTTGGTACAGGTCCCTTCAGGCCGAGTACGTATTATTGACAGACTGGTGGCCTCTGAGGGTCTCAGAGGTACGACCATTTGTACTCTGAACGATTAAAATCTAACAGTTTGTTCAGAATGGATCTTTCCCTGTTCTGACTGCTGAGATTAGGAAAGAAAGTATCCATTCAAAAACGGGAGACTCGTTTCCATCTGTCATCATAACAAATGGCTTTGTTTTTACATGGCAAAACATTTGTTTCTGTAACTAATACGGACTAATTGTTTTTTCATGAGTTTTGAAACTGGGGAACCGAGTTGACAGAATGTCTGTTCTGACTTACGAAGTGTGAGGAAGGCTTGTTCAACAGTTGCATCCTTGATTAACCTTGTACAAGTAATTATTGGTGTTTAAGTGTGTTTCAAAGCTTCTCCCTTGTACCTTCTGCCCATTGCTTTATTTAAATTTTATCTTGAAGAGATTGAACGCAGGTCTCTGTTTAGACTCTTAAAAGATTATTTTACAGAAAGCAAACATCTTTAATGTTAGAGTACATTTCTCTATTTTCACACAACTTGGAGGGTGAAAACGGAGAGGGCTGTTATTTAGCATTTGTGAATCTAAACTGTACTGGAATGTCCAACCTGAATGCATTTTGAGCTTGCCTTCCATATATTTTGTTATTTATTAGAAAACTGCAAACTAATATTTAGGAGGGGAAATATTGAAGATCTTCGTTTGTATTGCATATAATTTCTTATTTGCTTGTTACTAGTCTTGCCTTGCAGTCTGAAGTTTATGATAGTGCTTTCTTTTGTAAAGATAAGACGTTAAAACTTTTGCTTGAAGTTAAGTAGATTTACTACCTCAGCTTTGGACTTGTATTTCCAAGTGCATAAATAGTATGCTGCAGAGCTTTTATGCTGCTTTCATCACCACGGCAATAACTAATATAAGCTTTTGGATGATTCTAGGAGTTACATGTGCTTTCTGACTGTTTCTTAGCCTTCAGATCTGTTTGCATCCATGGAACACTTCCAAGCACTTTCAATGCAAACGGATTTGAGATTGACAGCACATTAAAAAAATGCAGTGGGTGCTCGGGTTTGGCTTGCAGGATTTTTCTGTAAATACATGCCATCATCCTATGTTACAAGTACAAGCTGAACAAATGAACAAATATCAAATTGTGAACAATCAAGTGAACAAATGTCAAATATCCCAAAGGCTTTGGTGAATGGAGCGCTGATGTGGATGTGATTGCAGTGCAGAGTCCCTTTGTCATGTTGTGGAATGGACTCAACAAAGGCAGGGAGAAAATGCACAAGTAACAAACACAACAATCAGACACTTAAATTATCCGTGTTTGCTTGTAAGCTGTAAAACTTACTTACCCACTAAAGCCTGAAACCTTCCATGTTACCTTGTTGGGAGATAACACTCGACTTTCCAAGATACGTGCAGTTGAAGGAGATAGGTGCTCTACATTCCAGCACTGCAACAATTAGGCCACTGGGATGATCATAAATTCTCTGCTTTTTTTTTTCTCTCATCTTTTGCACATTAAAATGGCAAGTTAATAAGGCACACTTTTTTTTCCAGTGTGTGAGTTATATATGTATATATGTCTGGATTTGTGTGGATGTGGGTACACATATGCATATATGTATATACATATATATGTGTGTTTACATGCCAGCAGTAGTCCACCGGTTTTAACAGACCAGCCTTACCTAAAATGACAAGAGCTGAATGACATAGAAGGGTGGCAGCTGAGGCCTCTTGCTAAAATGACAGCTTGTTAATCTAGTTTGGCTTTTCTCCATGCAATGAATTTATATCTGTTTAATGCAGGTCATATTTCCTCCCCTACTCCCGGCTTTCCTTCTAACACACTAAAAACTCTTTTAAAGGATTTTATGTTAATAAACAGAACTGCATGCTGTATTGTATCCTGAAATAATTAATGTCAGTTTCTTTTGTATGTTTTTCAATGAAATATTTGCCTCTGAGAGATTTTAATGTCCAGATTAACTAAAAGTAAAGCACATTGTTACTCTGCTAGGAAAAAGTCAACTTATTGGAAAAGTGTATGTTAAATCATTCTTTTCTTAGATCTTTTATGTGCAGAGCTTGAAACCTTGTTTGGCCTAAATGTTCCTTTTAACATATGACCATTAAATTGTGGACTGTGCATAAAGTTGAAATACTTTGTCCATAAATTAAGTTCCTTGTGCTTACTGAGATAAAACTAGGAATGAGTTATTTATAAAATCTTTACCAGCAAGACTAGTTGAAAGAGTAAACACTGGTAGCTCTTACCTCCTCTCTTTTTTTTTTTTTTTGCCTAACTTGTTTTACTAGTGTTCCCCTCTCCTTAAATAAATTAAATATCTCCCACGTCTTGGCATGGAACAGAATATTTGTGCCATGGTGCAAGGTTGCAGGCTGAGCAATGGTTGGATACAAGTAGGATACTATAAAACTTGTGGTGAGAGGACTGTGCCTTAGTTGGTCCTTTTCTAGACTGGGCACTGCTGCAGCCCTTTTTCTTTTTGGTAGCGCACACTGTTGCTGCCTGTGATGCTCACATGTCCCTGTGTGTGTTTCTTAGACAAGGATGAGTGTTCGAAGGACAACGGTGGCTGCCAGCACGAGTGCATCAACACCGTAGGCAGCTACGTTTGTCAGTGTCGCAACGGGTTCGTGTTGCACGAGAACAAGCATGACTGCAAGGAAGGTAATTAATTGTGAAATTCCAGAGCTCTAATATCTACTATTTATTATCTAATGCATAATTAAACACAGGGCTAGATTTTTCTGCTGGAAAGACTGGTGGTGTTGCTATTAGCTCTTGCTATAGGGGTGTGTGGGAGTGCTTCTCCCTGTGGCCAGACTGAAACAGCATCCAGCAGACTGCTTTCTGGGTTTATTTGAGGGGACATACTCAACAGTCCACATTCAAGTCCCTTCTTCCTATTTGCAAATTGTTCGTGGCTCCAAGCAAACAGTAGCTTCTGGTGTCTGAGGCAGAATTTAGGCTATCTGCAAATGAAGTATGCAATATCATGTTAGCTACTATAATTTCTGCAGGCTGTGCTCTAGCACGGGGGTAACTTGCTAGTAAGGGTATGTCCTTGCTGACTCATATTGTCACTGAAGTTGAAATCATATTTTCCTCCCCTAGAAGATTCCTGTTGAATAATTTTCTGATGCCTGTAAAGTACTTAAGTTAAAAAATTAATTAAATGCAGGAGGAGATGAAACAGATTTTTACTTCCTGTTTTCCTTATATTTTGGTTGTTTTATTTATTAGTAGAGAGGAACTTCTGGTGATTCAGTTATGGTGCAACGGGATGTGAATGACTAAGTTGTTCTCGGTAGTTGGTCTTAGCCATTTTCCAGTTTGATATATGTCTAGACGCTATGGTTTAGTAGTCTGAATAATTGCTCTGTAGCTGAGTATGGGTGTTAGTGGGAAGAGATGAAACAAAATACTTTAATGTGTTTTAAAATACTACTTGAAATTGAACTGCCAAGATTTTGTGGATTTTCATACTTGTGAGGAAAGCAGAACAGAAGGAATAGCAAACTATTTTATTATATTTTAATACTTTATATTATTTTATATTGCCTATTTCCAAAAGATGGCAATCCATTATAAACAACGACATACATTTTGTGACAACGGGTTAACAAATGTGCTGGATTAGTTGCTGCAAACTGTTTGCCAAAGTGGGTGAGCATGATGGTGCACACTGAAGTGGGTGCTTAGCTAGCTCCCTAAAAAGTCCCTGATTTAAAAAAAAAAAAAAAAAAAAGTTATTTTCTGGATAGATGTGAGTGGAGATTGCCAGATTAATCAAATCTGTTGTTTTTGGCACAGCTGAGTGTGAGCAGAGGATCCATAGCCCTAATGGCATCATCACGAGCCCCAACTGGCCGGACAAGTATCCCAGCCGAAAAGAGTGCACGTGGGAGATCAGTGCCACCCCCGGACAGAGAGTCAAACTGGTGAGGTTCTGCCACCCTCCCTTCTTCGTTTTCTTCACTCAAACCCGCTGCTCGCCTGAGCACTCCAAAAAACACCTACGTGGTTAAGAATCTGAAATCCCCTTTTCTGTGAAAGCTTGTAGAGTCAATCTCATAACTTAAAGATCTTCAAATTCTGTCTGATACAGCATTAATAATACTAATAAAATACTTCCACTTTATATAAATATTTTTTCTTGGACTTTCAAACCAAATTTACGTTTACTGCTGACAGTTTACTTAACCCAGTTAAACAAGGAGAGAATTGATCTCTACATGCTGACAAAACACAGAAATTGTGAGACTGCTTCATTTTGGGCGGAGATTGGTGTACAGAGACTAATCTTTTCTTGCAATTGCTCTCACACTGATAATCATTGAAGTCTCTTCCTGTAAAGGATAAAGTTAATCATTCGGTGTAATTAAGCCTATGAA
>JAUBNY010000987.1:682404-700690 GCA_032275445.1 Crypturellus soui | reverse complement strand
CACTAGGTTAATCCTGCTTTGGTGTACCAGACAGAATATGTAATTACTATATATCTTCACTGTTTGACAGTTTTTTACTTTTAAATATTGTTTCTTGATATCTTTGAATTTTCTATTAAAACTCATGTGAGTGGCTATTTATTTGGAAAGTTTATACTTAGTGTTTTATGATCTTTTATTGCTTGAAGCAGAAACTGAGTTTTGCCTTGAATTTTAGATTACTTGGTATGAGACAAATATCTAGAAAGGGGCGTTATTTTTCATGATTGTTTCAAGGCCTCGGCTGTCTGAGGAACAAATACATTTCCTGCTTTCTGGTTTGTTTGAATGTAATTTGGAATAAACATGCAAAGTATCTGTACAATTTCAATAGAAAGGCAATAGCATTCCAGATTTGCTATTAAGTTAAGGATATCACTGTCTTTCCAATTTTAAGAAAGCAGAATAATTTTATTATTCCAAGCTACAGGGTTGTAGAAGTAAAAGGAATCACTTAACTGGCTGTGCATTGCAGTTTGAAACATTTTTTCAGTATATTTTTACTTTACAAATGCAGACTATAATAATATATTGAATTTCTCTTGCCTTTTTATTTTTTTTTCCCAGACCTTTAATGAATTTGAGATAGAACAACACCAAGAATGTGCTTATGACCACTTGGAAGTGTTTGATGGAGAAACTGAAAAATCACCAATTCTGGGACGCTTATGTGGCAATAAGTTACCGGATCCTCTTATTGCTACTGGAAATAAAATGTTCCTCCGATTTATATCTGATGCATCAGTTCAGAGAAAAGGCTTCCAAGCAACGCACTCTACAGGTCAGAAAATCAGGATGTGGTTTACTAATAATTTCCCCTTCCTCCTTTAGAAGGAACTGGCATGATTTATTAGACAACTCAATGTTGCAACTAAAGTTAACAAAACATCTTAAAAACAGTGGGAAAAGTTTGAGATTGAAGAAAATATTCTCTCAGACTTAGGCATGTCTTTCTCTCCCTTTTGCTCACCCTCTTGCTCCGTCGTTCACTCTCAGACTTGGCTTTATGGTAATTTTAATTTAAGACTTTGAAACAAGATCCCATAAAAGACCGGCATAGGCAGTATCAGACATATTTCTTAGAATTCATGTTATTAGTTTAGAGCAGATTCAGTACTGTATTTGTAACAGCAATACTTTGCTGGGGCATGTCACCTTGCCTCTTACTCTCCTGTTGTAAGCTAAACAAAAGTCTGGGCTTCATATAAACAGCTATCAATTCCCTGTAGAGCTGAAAAGAGAAGACAAATCAAAACAGAATGCGCAAAACAATGCTGAAGACTTAGCCCCTTAAAAATATAATATTCCTCAAATTTTCCCTTTAATTTTTGTGTGTTATGGAAAAACACTGATTTTTAAACAGCGTTATGTAGTTGCCATGATACATTTCTTGGGACCTTTTACCGAGGTTGCTTGGTGCATAGTGACCCCTAGTGCTTTGTCTGTGAACCTCCAGCATTCCTTCTGCAGCGTTTTTCTTCTTGCGTTTTCAGCTATAATATGTCTTTGCATTCTCCAATCCATTTTTATTCAGGCGATATATTGGAAACAAATGGTTCTGATGGATTTATAACTATCTCTTCTAGTATGCTAGGTATTCCTGTCCGGTACCAGTTATTAGAAGATAGATGCAAACTAATTAGTTGCTCTCCGTATACGCACCCCCTTGCATATTGTCCCTAGGATTCCAAATTCAGCTGTAATGCTCCGCTAACAAGTTCTTATACATTAACAAAAGCATGCTTGTCTTTTTTTTTTCTTCCTTCTGCTTTGTTAAGAGCAGTTCTAAAACTTCATTAATTTAGTTGCTCTTTCAGAGAAAAACAGTATGCAACAGAATTTGAACACTCTTTAGCTCCTTGTGTCTGCAGCCTGAAAAGTGAAAAGTGCTGTTTTCTCCCTCTTTTTTTTAACCTGTCATTCAAATTATTTTTCTTCCTGAAGATCTTGTTTTACAAAAATTGCACTACATTTCCTTCCCCTACCAGTTTTATGTACTTTAACCGTGAAAACCTTCTGAGTGTGTATAATGGTGCATTTCTGAGAAAAGCTGAAGACTAAAATTGCCAGTTCCTTAAGAATGCTCAAAAAAATACAAAAGCTTGTCCCTTTAAAATTGGCTGTTTATTAATATGGGCTGTTTTTGCACAAAGTGTTCATTAAGTTAACTACAAGCATGTGCTGGGAGAGGCACTGTGAAACACGACTTGAAAGAGACAGCACGGAATTTGCGGCCTTGTCCTGTCGTCTCGAGCCAAACACAAACACTCAGCAGGAATTTTAGCCATATGCTTGTGAACACACACATTAATGAATACATATCTGACAAGTGTTCAGTGCTGTACTGTATATTCTTATTTTCTCTTAACAGATAATAGACTGTAAGCAACAGAAGGAGTGCTTTTAATCCTCTTTTATATATTATTTTAAAATATGAATTAGGGAATCTATTTGGTCTGCTGAATCATCATCTTCCTGATTTAATGACCTCTTTTTCTACTAGGTCCTACTGCTGATGTTGATTCCTCTTATGAGGCGGTTTTTGGCTTAAGATCCTAGCTTCAGAATTTCCAAATTTGAATGGATTGAATATTTCAGACCACAGGAAAAATCTGCAGTAGCAAAGGACCAATAAAGTTTCAAAAAATAGAGTCCTTAGAAAGGCTTTCCTGGACAAAAGCAAAACGTATAAAATGTTATTTTTAAAGTGCCGCATAGTTTTGGAAAGTGTTTCTGTTATATTTTCCCTGTCAGAAAAGGCATGGTCCATTTAGAAGGAATTTATAAAAAATGCTTCCAACAGAATATTTGAAAGCGTTGTTCAGGGAGTGATTCAGATGCTTGAACACCGCATCTGCTTCCCTTTAGACCCTCTGCTCTGTGTCCTGCCTCGGCTGCTGTTGCAGAAGGCTGCAGGTCTGCTGTGGGCCCTGTCCTACCTGCCCTACTCATTGCAGATGTACATTGCAGCCAGCGCAGGGGAACCGTGCAGGCAGTTCGTTAAACATTTTCTCCTTTAGCAGCTGGTTTGTGTCTGAAGCAGGGAGGAGTTTTTAATGCTGGCAACATTCCAGTTCAAAGTACAAAAAGGAACAGAAAGAATAAAAAGGAAAAAAAAATCAGTAAATGAGTGTAACAGTGAGGAATAAATCTGTGTGAAGAATCCCGATTTTATCATTTGCTCTTATCTGTTCCTCTTAACGAAAAACTTTAAAATTTCCGACTGAGCAACAGACCCTGCATAAATGGATTACTCCACTTACATAATTTGTTTCCTGATTATTTTCCTTAATTTTCTATTTATATTTTTTTCAAAAATATGGGTTTGCTCACTATAGTCACCAATGTCTACTTGAAATATGACTGTACACAGCATAACATGGCAGTTTGTCGTGTGTAGTGCAGGTGGAGTCAGCGCCACTGCGTTATTATTCAGACTCTCTCTTCACCCAAATTTAAAGCGTGAGTTCTGTAATTTGTTTCAGATTATGATAAAATGATCAATATGCATTTTATCAAAATGTAGACAGCTCTTTTTACTCGTTCATAAAAATAGTATAAAACCTTGTGAATGTCAGATTTTGGTTTAAGATCATTTGTAGTTGCTGTTTTTACCTGCTGCTGAACAAGCTGGCTTATGCTTAATGAGAAACAAAGGCCAAAACCAAATTATGCTATTCCTGTCGAAATCTTCATAGTTGTAAAGAAAGTAAGACTCCGCCTCCACCCATCTTTGGGAAACATAAGAAGCAATGCACTTTCTGGTTTGAATGTAATTTTCCATCTGCCTTGCAGTAGCACTTTTAATTGCCAGGTGCAGAGCAGTTATTCATTTTAGTTGGTGTAAAAGCTGAGGTCACTGAAAATGTGGAATGGAATACCAATAAATGTTAAGTACTGAATTCTTTAGAACAGAAAAGCTGTATTCTTTGTTGTTCCCCGTGTTTTCAATAGTTTCTGATCTCGAGCAAAGTGGCTAAAGAATGGTTTCTTGGACTGTACAGTCCAAGCCCATGCTATGGGCTTTTGGAGCAAATGTCAAGAAACTCTCAAGCAACACATTTTACTGATGAGTACAAGTAGAGATTAGTAGTGGAAACGTTGAGTTGACATAAGGCAACAGTCTTCTCTTTAGGACTTTCCTCAGGGGCATGGCACTTTCTGGTAGCAGCACCTTCCTCCCAGCACCTTCCTCCCAGCTGCCACCTTTTGCAGGGAAATACCTATTTGTGCCCATGAGCGATGTAGCAAAAGCACTGGCAGACTCAACAGCAGGGCCTCGTGTCGAGCTGCGTGCCTGCACGTGGCATGGGCAGGATCCGTGGGTGATGCCCGGGCTGCTGTGGGTGCTCCTGCTGGTTGCATCCTGCTCCGTGAGCTCAACCAAATGGTGTCGGTCAGCCCTGTGCAAAGGCTGGTGCCACCGAAAAGCAGGTGGATGTCCCACCTGCAGTATTTGCCTTGCTGACCTCAGATGTGTCTCTGAAGAATTCCCTGTCCTTTGAATTACTTGCCTTACAGCTTTGGTGTTGTCTGTCTTCCTTTTGCAGGAAAATCATTTATAAAATATGCTCAAGCCTTTGCAATTATATAAAAGGGTATATGTAGGGAAAACTTGGAATGATAGATTATCCTGAGCTTTGTCCATCAGCACTTGCTCTTGCTCTCTCTTTTTTTTTTTTTCCCCCCCTCTTCTTGGTTCTGTTTTATTTATGATTGAGTTTTATCAGTTTGGGAGTGTCCTGTGCTCATCTTGAGCCCTTTACTAGACAAACCGTCCCAATGCAACAGTAAGCTTCTATGCAGAAGTTAGTCCAAAATATTGTCTAAAGCTTCTTAAAATATGGCTTTGTTTCAGCCTTGTGTTCTTACTGCTTCCCAGTACGCAGTCTTTGGTCATTTTACAAAGTAAAAATGCACTTAGCTTGAATCAGGCCAGGCCTTTTACAGAAAGAAAGAAAAGGCTTGTTCGCACCGAACAAGATTCTTAGTCTCTATTTTTTCTCTCTGTTTCTCCAGAATGTGGTGGTCGACTGAAAGCTGAAGCCAAGCCCAAAGATCTGTACTCTCACGCTCAGTTTGGTGACAACAACTACCCGGTTCAAGCGGACTGCGACTGGCTGCTGGTGGCAGAGCGTGGCGCTCGCGTGGAGTTGTCCTTCCAGACCTTTGAGGTTGAAGAGGAGGCAGACTGTGGTTATGACTATGTGGAGCTTTTTGATGGTCATGATAAGTCAGCTATGAGACTTGGTCGGTTTTGTGGGTCTGGGGTAAGTCACCAGATGCTAAAAATTTTTTTTTTTTTTTTTTTTTTCTTCTCCAATTTTTGGAGCCATTCAATGTCTGCTGGATCAGACATTATAGTGTCATTCAGACTAGGTTACTGTAGGTGAATCCAACTTAAAAACTTCAGGGCACCTTTAGGATGTTCAGGGAATAAAGAAAAGCTGCTGCAAAGAACTGTAAGCTATATTCAAAGAGAAATGCTACAGCTGATGTCTCTTCTACTCTGTGAACAACGTGATTTTTTTTTGCAAAACATCTGTTTTGCAAATAAGAATACAGCAGGTTGGAGCACTGACCCAGCTTTTGGTTGACAATTTCTCTATATATTTTTTATTCATTTGATATGGATTAATGAGTTGAGAACAAAGCATGTAGTTTTTCTATTTACTCCCATGTTTCCTATTAAAAGCAAAATTATCTGAGCTGGAAGAGAGAAAGAGACAAACAGTCTTTTAAACACACATTACCACCTTTTCAACTTTGCCTTTGGTAATTCCACTTGTGCTTCTTCATCGATGTGCAGCCTCAGTAATAAAACAGGCTATCACGAAGAATAATATCTGTTTACCCGAGTCCCCTGTTTAATTCAGAGTACTATTTGTAGTTGTGGCTGGTCACTTGCATGACTGGAACAGCTATCAGTGAGATCTGGACTAGGAGGATTAAAAAGACAGAAGTTTAGTTTTTCCCATAAATAGCAATGAAAGAGATATTCAAGAGCTATTCAAAATAAACTGGAAAACTTAAAACAAATTGAGAAAGTATTATGCAATATTTAGTTAAATTATGCAAGGCCAGAACAGGCCAAGAGCTTGAGATCGAAAGAGTGATTGGGAATTTATAGAAAAGTAAAAAGTTATAATGAATTAGTTGAACAATTTGGCCAGCAGATAAAAATTTAAACTTGATGATTTAAGCTAAAATCCAACAGAGGAATTTCAGTTGTAACTTCCTGAAAGCCCACCTAAAAATTTACCTTGGGGAATGCCTTCATCTTGTTAGCTTTAGCTCTAGCTCATGTCAAAGACAGGGCATAAATACTAAATATCTGTTATGTAAAGGTAATATGGATGTTTCTGGTGTGGAAATGGGTATATTCTCATTGTTCTTCTAGTCTGCTTTATTTGGCAAAAAGCCAACAGTGCAAGTCTACAATTAGAGTTGAACGAGTAGAAGTATTCTCTTAGTTACAGATGGCAGTATATGAGATCCAGTGGAAGTGCATGGCCAAGTATAAAAGGAAAGGAGAAGTATCCAGAAGCCAACTGAATTAGTGAGGTGAATAGACATCTGTTTGGACAGAATTTTCATTTATCTGTTTATTCATTTATTTTAGCCACCAGAAGAAGTTTATTCAGCGGGGGAAGCCATTTTATTTCACTTTCATACTGATGATACAATCAACAAGAAAGGATTTCATATACGATACAGAAGTATAAAATATCCAGATAGCTTGCACACCAAAAAATAGCACAAGAACCTCAATGCCAGAAAATGAGAGTGAGGAAGAAAGAACGCACAGCGGAAACAAGGAAGGCTTGCCTTTTTCTTCCCACCCCCAACCCCCCCCTTTTTTTTTTAACTGAAATTATTAGCACAAATGTTTTATGAGTTTGGTTGGAAGGATGACTTAAACAGAAGTGGGAGGTGAAGAAAAGCTTACCTATCCCAGTGGAATAGATATGGTGACAGCGTGCAGACTCCATACGTGACTGTCTCTGCAAAGCTTGTGAAAGGACTTGGCATGCTTCGAGGGAGAATGTAAAAGCTTTTGTTCATGGCTTGACACTTGTCAGGGATGTATGCGGATTCAATCAGTTAAATTCAGGGGAAGTGACCCTGCAGACTGTTCTTCCTTCTGACAATTGTATGGTGTCTAGGAGAAAAAAAAAAAAAAGAAGAAAAAACTCTGTCAGGTCACACACTCAAAATACTATCTTTATATTTCATTCTGGTTGCTTTGATTGTGTATCTTGGATGCAGTGTGTACAAAGACATGTACGAAGATATAAAATGGGACGGTCTTCCTACATTGTTCTGTATTTTTTATGGATTCATCTGTCATATCAGGTTTATCAGTGTTTTGAAACTGGAAAATAGTATTTCTGAAACATAAATGATTTTAGAGCATTTTGTTTTCCTAAGGGTTGAGTCTGAACTGTTACATTGGTCATCATTAGCTGGAGACTCTGAACTTAAATAATGTAAGCATCTGAAAAATATTAGGTTTACTGATTAAGTAAGCTATCTAGATGATGTGCTCTTATTTTGCACTGAACAAAGAAAGAGACTGAGGTAAAAACCTGTATTCATGAGAAACAATCAAGAAGCATTTGAAACTCCTAGTGATTCTGTTTTCAGCAGTAATTTTGGAACTGCTACAAAGCTTTATTTCTTTGGACCTCTTTGAGTTAACTGTTTTAGCTAATCTGAAATGAAGCTACAGTAGAGTCCAAGAGAGTTTTCCAAAGAGTTAAGAGAACAGAAGCATTTGTTTTCTGAGAGTTCAGAGTATTTGTGATGGGAGAAAAGAAAACAACAGAACAGACCCAGGATTTGTTATCAAGAGTGAATTCCTATGGTGCTATTCCGTGAACATTATAAACAAAAACAAACCAAGAAGTTTTAGATTTTTGAGCCAACATCTTGCAGATCATGAATGTCTCACTATGCCTGGCTGCATCTGAAGAACGAAGACTTACTGCTCCGACGAAGAACTCGTTGCAATGGCAGCACTAGTCCTGTGGAATAACTACTATTATTGCCTTAGAAATCTCGCACACGATCAAACAGATCTTCCTGTAGATACACCTTTAGTTTGATAATTAATTTGACGACTTGGACATTTTAGCATATGCTAACAAAAGGATCTTCGAGCAAAATCCTCATGTGCAGAGCAAGATCACCTGCTGTAAATAGTGACCTGCTTTTGTTGTAGAAATATGTTACATTTAGAACTGAAATATTCTATGTGCTTTAGGCCATATGTGGCTTTAGTCCTATTGCATATGCATTCTGTAAGTATTGTATGAATGACTGCTTCAGGAGAGTGAGAGAGATTGTATGAGTGAAAATCGAATTGTTTCTTTATGTGCCAAGTTCTGTCAGGACCTTGTTTGACTGTAGCAACTTTTCTTTAAAGGATTCATGGACAGATACTGACAACTTCAGCTGGCAAGAATCAGGTTAAAAAGAAGTATTATGTTTAACTTGCAGAAACATATTGTTTTGGTGTCCTTTGATGTAAGTTGCTACTCAGATTAGCTTAGTTTCTGTTACCTTACTATGAACATACATTGGCACTAATAAATCTGATTTTTTTTTTTACAAAAATAAAACCCAAGAGTCTGTATAGATGTCATTGACTGTGTTAGCACCTGAATTACTGTTAATATTTTCCTCTCCTGGCAGCTTCTGTGTATAAAGCTCAAAAACTGAATCATTTTTATATTTTTATAATACTGCTCCACTATTCTTTTTGTTTGGTTCATTTTTCAGGGTATTTGCAAAAGAAGTGAACAGCATGCATTTTCTCCAAGGTCTTGTACTGCTAAATCTTATCACAAACTTAGTGGTTTTTAAAAAAAAAAAAAAGCCTACTCTTAACAATAATGCATTGTTTATCAGCAGTGTTCGATTCCTGTGCTGCAATTTTGAGAGAAGAGCAAAAACAAGTAGCAGCAGCATCTCCTCAGGATCAGTAGTTAAAGAGTATGTTTCCATGTAATGTTTTTTACCCTTAATTTTTTTTTGTTCAGTCTTCTCTTAATATTATCTTCCTACCATTTGCTTAGCAAAATATTTGTCTTCCTCTTCTCTCTCTTTTTTTTTTTTTTTTTTAATTCCCCTCAGGGTTATTTTTATCAGACCACAAGATTGAGCCAAGATTATTTTCTTTGGAAAACTTTTTCTTGTTTATTCTTACAGTCTCCTTTGTGAATAAATCTCACTGACCTATATAAAATAGTGCAGCTGAGTAGCTGAAAAGGAAAGTTAGGCTGAGTAAGGTGGAGTGTTCTTCCTGGATTCAGTGGAAGGTAATTGTTTGGGGTCATATCATGGTGCTCTTAGAAGCTATTAAAAGTGTAGTTATTTCTCAAGTTTAAAAGTATTTTTCTTGAAACAATGAAACTCTCATATTCAGTGAGCAATGAAACTCTCATTCATTCTCCTATTTTAAGGGAATAGAGAGAACAAATCTCATACAACTAGGAGAGCAATGTAAGAACAACTCAAAAAAAATTATTTTGATGAAATAGTGTAAAATATATGGTTTCCTCTCCAAAAATCTTTGAGATGGGTAAAATTGGTTCACTGTGTGTTGTCTGAAGTTCTTACCCCTTGAGTAGCCCAAAACAAGACCAAAATCTGAAAGGCTGGAGAACCACCTTTGAGATCTAGTTGTAATATATTTCTTGGCAAACTCCAATCTGAATCAGGATGTTACTAATACATTCTTATTATTATTTACCACAATGTTCTTTGTGACCTCGGGTAAGCTGCTGGATCTGAATGAATTTCTTTGTAACATGATGGTAAATATTTTTTCTTAGTTATGTAAAGATCTCATGTGTGCCGGGTAGTGTTCTATAATGGTTTTAAATTCAGCATAAAAGTGTCAGGTTGTTGGAACATGCTGTCTACTGGACTTATTTTGCTGCCTGGCTCTTGAAGAATTTGAACATGTAGCAGACCAGATGCCTTGATCCAACAGTACGCTTAGATCAGAGGGAAGATGTGTTCATGAAGGGCTTTTCATTCATCCATAAACACAGCCACATGCATGTACAAATCATCGGAATAAGCCAATAAAACAGGTGCTGTTAACGGGAGCTGAAGGCACTACTGGACTGAATAAAGCAAGGTAGTGCTTTCTTAACAGGTAAGGTAATGGTTTGCTTGAGCAAAGTGCACAAAGCAGGTAGCCTGCTCTTTGCTGGCTCTCTACTCCAAGCTGCTGCATACTTGAACAGCCCTGAGCCAGGTAAGAGCCAGTTCAGATCCCTAACGTTATTATTATCTATGCCGAGGCTGATTGGAGGTAAATTGAAGAGACAAAGACTGAAGAGACAGTCTGCAAATTTGCTGTGCTGCTTGAGGTGCAGGTGGTGCACCTAACTTATTTATAATGGAGGGAGCTGTTGACCTGTCAGGGTGCGCACTGGGTGGCTGGGTGGTGCATGCCCATGCTCTGCGATCGTTCCTGAGGCATACTTGGACTTTCTTTAGCCACAGCACGAACATTTAATTGCAAAATTTCCAGATCTCAGAGTTGGTAACCAGAGTACCAATCAGGGTTGGTAACCAGTACCAGAACCTGGTAATAAGCAATTCCAAGAAAGTCCTCGGACTTAAAATAGGTCTGACCTGAAGGAAATTTTCCTTTCCCTCCAGGTCTTGTGGATTCTGAGTTCCCAATGGAAGGAAGGTGTAGCATATGCAAAAATATTTAACATACAGGGGGTATTAGGTGAATGGTGAAAGGCAACACTAGCAAGCTCTGGGTCTGTGTTGTTTCCACCTCTTAATTTCTCAGGCTGAGTCCTACCTGTCTTGTAGACAGTCTGTGAGGTCCCATCCTAATTCTAGAACAAGCGATACAATATGTAAGTAAACTTCCTCCCTATCCCCCATAAATCTTTAGATATTCCTCCTATATGACTGGGTCTCTTTGAAAGGATCATTGAATCTGTATGCATTGATGGCATGGGCATGTGGTAAGCGCAATAAATAGCCTTATAGCTACAAGCTGGGCAATTCTGAACAAGATTCAAAATAGGATCTTTGTGTATAGCTGGTAATGAGCGCTGGCAAAATTAGCTTTGCTGGATTCATACTCTGAAGAGCTATGTGAATCATATGATTCCTTGAGACTTTTTAGCATATTAGTAATATGATTACCTTTTTTGATTGATAGTGCCTATGAATGAAAATGATAGAAACCGTTTGCATTAGTAAAATTCTTAACCCTTAATATATTATTTAGGAAGGCCATACTGAAATCACATTAGCCATTGAAGTAATTAGTTATTTAAACATTCTTATTGCTGTTATGATATTGTGAAGGCACAGAATAAAAGATCTTTGGGACATTTCTTGGTAGTCAAACTAGTAAATCAATTTTTGACACGTGCAGTGCAAACCTTCCTTGAGGATACTGTATCATTGGCATAATATTAAACAGATTAGTATTTTAGAGGAGATTAGTAATTTCTGTGGGTTTTTTTTTTTACAGTTTGAGTTTGAGACATGATTTCACAATTGGTTAAAGAATTAGCTGTTGAGTGACAGTGTTGAGAGGATTTCTTTTATGTGAGTGTGTGTGTGTGATAAAGGAGGATCTTAATCTTAAGGAAACTTGGTGAGTGTCAAATGAACTTAGAGTGTGCTGACTTAATATAATGCCTATTAATGATGGCAGGGCATTGGGAGGGGCAACTCCCAATGTCATTTACAGAAAATCTGACTCATAAATACATGTATTACAAAGGTCATGCTTGTATTATGTTGATCTATAGGTATAATGAAAGCTTTTCTGAGACTGTCGTATAATACTCTTATTCTCCTCTGAATTTGCCTGTAAAAAACACAGCTAAAGCTCAGTGAAATCTTCGGGTCAAATGACACATACTAAGGCATGAAATTCTTTTAAGCAGTCACTATCCAAAAGCTTCCCATTAATAATATGCCAGATTCTGCTTTAACACAGAAATTTTCAGCCTTGAACAGTCAATCAACTTTTTGGCTACAGGTTGACTTTACTCTGAAACGTATCAATATTATATCTATACTTAGAACTCACAAAAAAGAAATAGTACATATTATTGTTACAGATATCCATTTTCTCAAGCTAGCAGGAGCAAAGCAATATGTTTTTGAAATGCTAAAGAAACGTTAAGGCTGTTTACATATGAAAAGCCCAAGTAGTCCTTTGCCAAACTGTCAATGTGTGTCCCTAAAGAGACCTACTGAGACCAGGTGGATAGATAGCCTCGAATGAACACATTGCATTGAACTGCCTGGGTACCATGTTGTTCTTTTGGCCTTATATTTCATGGTCATTGACAGCAGAGTTTCCCTTTTTAGATAGACTGTTAGGCAAGCAATATGTTTATCTCCTCCTTGAAGAGCAGTTAAATTATCCTGTCATTGAAGAGGTAGTTGGCAATCTCTGCATGGGCTGTTTTTTACCCAAGAAAGTTGGATAGTTTGGTGCTTTTGATGGATATTAGTGAAAACAATTAAAAATTTAAAAATATAAATTGGGTTTAAGTTTACATTCACTTTATGTTGAAGACTACTGAATTGAGGACAACTGGTCGTGAAGTGATTTAACAGAAGACTGTAAATAAGACATTTCCTCTTTCATTTTCCTGAGCACAGTATATATTTTATTGGATAGGAATTCATAGATATTATTTAAATTTGAAAAAAAACAACCTTTAAAAAGTAAGTGGGAGAGAAATAGTGGGACAGGACCTTCTACTGTTAGAAATGATTTGGAATAGCCACAGATATCTTTGTAAGCAAATTTTCAACGTGAAAAAGTATAAGAGATGGGAAAGAACAGGAGGAGGAACCAGTTGTGATTAAATAGGACGTTGTTATTTCTTCTGCAAGAAATGACAAAAAATATATATTTTTGGTGAATCACTTCATTGATATTTTGATCTTCATCACTTCATGATATTTTCATCACAGAAAATATCCATAGAGTGTTCCTTAAAATCCCTTCTTTGGGTGAAGCTTTTGAATGCAGAGCAGCTGTTTGCATCCTAAATGAGATGGATTGTTTCAAGTGTAAAAGTAAATTCTGGAAATAGTGTTCCAATAAAAAGTGTACACACTCTCAGTGCTTGATGTCTCTCCAAAAAGAAGGGATATGGTTGCTGTGATGACACTTCATTAAATGTTGTTATGAGGCACATTACCTGAGGAGTACTTAAGTTGTTCAGTTTTCTGGTTCATTTTTTTTTTTCAGATACATAAGAAAAAATAGTGAAAATCAGACGAGTTTATAGTAAACTTTATTGTAACGACAGCAGTATGAATTGCAGAATGAAACAGATCATTGGCATGAATAATAGAGTTCTGAAAGATGTTTGCAGTTACCCCAGACTACATTTGCATCTTGATTGCTTTCTGCTTTTTTTTTTTTTTTTTTTTTTGACTGAAGAAAATCACTTACTGTGATGATTTTCTAACTTGGTTTCATCTCTCCCACTGGAAGTACTTGTCAGTGGAATGATCTCTTCTAGACAGCTGTACTTAACCATGCTTCAGTGGAGATGAGGAACAGAGAAAGTCTGTGTTTGTGTTCATTTATGCTAAATTTTAGTGAGTAACATGGCATGGATTTTGGCATTGTTTCTTTTGATTATTCCCTTATGGACTCTCGAACAAATCATGAGTGTTGCATAGAGAATATTTTGGAACAGATTCATGAAATAAGAATGAGGTTTATGCTCTTTAGCTGACCTCTCATTTCATTAGCATCTCATAGAAATTTTTGTTCTGTTCCTATATGTCTTAAACACTTTTTAGAAGAAGAGTACCTGACTGATGAGGATTTCATTCTGCAGCGTGTCCTGCCCTTGTAAACACAACAGGACATGTTGCAAATGAGAAATCTCATCAGCTTGTTTGTGGAATAAATGCTCAGATAAATCATTCTGAGCTCCCAGAATGCCACTGTATGATCTGCATCAATGTGCTTTAAATACTTTTTTAAATACTTCCTGTCTTTAATCGTTAAGTCTTACCTTTATAGTTGAGATTACCCAAGACTGTTGCTTTTTCTTCAAGACAGAGGCAAACAATTTCTGCTTGGCCTTTCTGTTCAAGAGCTTAGATTTTTATAATTTTGAATTGTAATGCAAGCTGTCTGCTTATCTTGACTTTTTCTAAGAGTCCCTGTTAATACAGAAGAAATTATGTTTTTCAGAGGACTTAGCACTTTTTAATGCTAAAATGCATTGAAGGATTTTAACTGCTTTTTAAATTCCACTTAATAAATAAATCTGCAAAAAGAAATAATATTTTTTAGACATGTTCTAGACATATATATATATTTCATATAGTTAAAATGCTAGCCTGTGCCTTGTGGAATGTAATGGGCAATTTACCTTGGCCAAAGCAAAGTTATTAGAGACATTTGCCTACCTTCAGAAAAGGTTTATAAAATGAACAAATAAATAAATAAAAACTTTACATCAACTTCAGAAGATTTACAGTTTTTACTCAAGCTGAGCTCTGAGATCTCTGTCAAGCTACAGGCTTTACCTTGAATGTTTGCTTTCTTTAGTGATTTCTGTGTTTATGCTCTGTAGACAGGAGGAGTTCCTACCTCCAGACTCTCAACAGAAAGTGTGTGTATGATAATGAATACCCACTCCAATAGGGCACAGTTGTGCAGAAGAGGATCAGCACTGAGACAAATATTCTGGCCTAGCTGATTGATCAAAGTATCTTAACTTTGACCAGAAAATAACTGGAAAAAGGGAAACGGAAAACAAGATTAAAAATTGGGTCTTTCACTGGCTTTTTGAGAGAAAAAGGGGCTCAGACCAGGCCTAGAAACAGAAAATGAATTGCAGGAGAGAGAAATCTAGCAATTCCAGGGGGAACCAAGATGGCAAGAACTTACAATTTCTCAAACTTGTTTGGTGCTCTTGGGTAGCAGTCTTAGTGGCTTGTGAATGGTGGGATAACTGAGGCTGAGAAATGAATAAAGGTGTTTTATTGTTTTGTTTAGATTGGAATATGATGAAAGAACCATAGTGGTCAAATCACAGAGCAGAATAATAGCAGGATGCATCTTCTTCAAATGCTGCATACTTTATCAGCTCTATAAACATAGCTGACTGTGTTGCCACAAAGTCTGGAAGAAGCAGCTCCTGGGCTAGAGAATCAATGAACTCTGGCCACGAGGAATAAGTAAGACACTCTGCAACAATCCAGTGTTCCAGTGAACGCAGAGCTAGAAAAAGTAGTCAACAGAGTATCCCACTCTTTTTGATGATCTGCATCAGGGCCATGTGTCAGTCATTTAGGAACATGTGAGTAAGTTCTAGTCTGATTTATAGATCTGATGATTGCTATTAGTGAGTATGGGGTTTCAACAGCATCTTTATTGCTATATTTTTTAGCCTAATGGCCTTTTTTCACAGCGAATTTCTGTTTTTCACAGGTCTGCTTTTTGTCTTGGAATTCTATCACAAAATATCCATTACACAACAAAACCTCTGAAAAGAGATAGTATTGGGCCACTAATTAAAAGATTTGTTGCTTCAAATAGTTGCTATTATTTAAATAACTCATTGCTGTGTGCTGCAAGTAGGTAATAACAAAGACAAGATATTGTATGCATGTAGATATTTTTAGCTCTTAGTTCCTTATGTGGTGGAATTAGCCCACAGATCCTACAGATCTTTGATTTTGATTTTGATTTTTTTTGTCTTTCCTTGTCTGATCTATTTCCTTTCACAAGACAAATCTTGTATAGAAAAAAAAGATGCACACCTATAAATACAATCATAGGAATATCTGTGCCATTAAGAAATGAAGCAATACTTTCCATTGGTTTTCGCATAGTTGTCATATCTATTAAAAATAAATTGATATTAGAAAAACTTCCTTTAGAATCTGAGTTGGCAAATGCTTATCAATAAACAGCTTTATGTGTTTTCTTAACATTTCACTTTGTCTTTGAAGCTCTTACTAGAGGTAAGGGTATGTATTTTTAGGCATTTGCATTTTCAGAGAAATCTACTTGAATAAACTTTTTTTTTTTTTAAGTACTAGCAGGCAAAAGTTTTAGGAATGTTTCCTCTGTTTTTGTTTGTTTGTTTTCTTCTGTGTTTAATCTTATCAATTCATTCTCCCTTTTTTTCCAAAATGGAGTTTATCCATTATTATCAACAGAAGGAAAAATGAAATCTTATTACTGATAGCCAACCTCTCTTTTCTCCAATTTTACTGAACTCAGTTTTCATAGATGATGTATATTTTTATCTGAAAAACAGTCTTTTGTAATCAAGATATGGAGAAAACTATGATTTAGTAATTTACTTTTCTCCTGCCTTATTTATTTAATCTTAAGATTTATTACTATTATTCCTTTTATCCTCAAGTTTGCACTTCACTCAGACTGCAAAAGGCCTTTCTTCTGTTTTTCTCATTTCCTCTAATTCAAAGATAGTCCATAATTCTTACAACTCTATTTCCTTATTTATCTGCTGTTCAATCATTCTGTGTCTCTTGGGATGACTAGAAAATCAGTTTTTTAGTTCTCTGTGCAGCTGAAGTAATGAAGTTCTGCAGTGGGGTTGTACAGGTCATAATTTGACCCTTCAGTTTATCTTTCAACATCCTTCCGGAATTAAAAGGCTTCAGCACCATTTATCTACTTATTTTTAACACCCAGATCAAAGCGAGTATAAGATATCTTTGAAATTTAGTATAACCTTTAAGTGCTAAAGGAAAAACATGGCAAGTCATTTGCAGGAAGCACTTGCAAATACACTAATAGAATCAAAGTGAATATATTAACTGAAAAAATATTCTTTTGGTTGATGTTTAAAAGAACTCTTTGCCTCTGTCTCTTTCCTTTACAAGTCCTCACACAGGTTTTAAGAGAGTCACTGGCAAGATGCTGAGAGGATGTTGAAGGCATCAGGTCATGGAAGAGTAAGAGGTGGGATGGTTATTTAAAGCTCCCTATCTTTAACAGGGACGTGAGAAGTTCTCATTTGCCCAACTTCAGCAAGTTGGACTTCTTTCATGTTCAGATGTCCCCCTTGTTCATCTCAGTCCTCCCGCAGGTCTCTTTTTGAGGGCCAGCAGAACGGTGCCTGGATACAAGAGGTGACTGGAGCTGATGCAGCTCTGAGTTCCCCTTCTCTTCCTGCTCCTTTGTGTGGGGGCCATGAGAAACTTTGCATTGCTTCGTTACTGAGAAGTGCTGCTGTTTCTTGCTGCCGCCCTGCATCTGTCACCTAAAATCATACATTCCTAGTCCACTCAAGCTTGAGTCTCCGCACTGTGTCAGGGAGAAAGTAGAGGGGACAAAACCCATCTTGCTTTTGGGTTAGTAGTTAAATCCCCACACAGAATTAGCAGCATCAGTTAAAAGTCTTTACCAAACAAAATGGAGGCCAACAATGTTGCACTCATCATCCACTGATGTGGGCACTATGCTCCCAGATAAGGAATTTTGACTTATAGAGGCAGTTGTGATTGTATCTCACGTATGCTGGGATAATGAATCTTCTGTAATGAACCAGGATTTGCTATTGTGAAGTGGTATGTGGACTGAGTTGTCTGCTGTTTTCCAGGTCTTGTTAGTCCAGTGTGAAACTCTCTTTAGAGTCGCACTGTGAGGTAGGTGCCCAGTATTGAAAGAGGAATTTTTGTCCCCACATTCTTGCTTCAAGAAATGACTCACTTTTCCTTTGAAAATTGGAAGGGTGATGATGAGAACTCAAATCAGTTGACACTAATTTTTGTCTCATCTCCATCTTTTCCTTTGGACTCTTATGGCTAGGGATAGGAGGGGGCCTCCAGTTCGCTGGGGGTGTGTTTCTCGGGGGCTGCTGGTGTTTTTGGATGAATTTGAAAGGAGAGAGGCTATCACAGATTGCATCCCCACAGGAAGAGGCAAATCAGTTACAAGACTCAAGGACACTAGTTACTGAATTAAACATCTGCTTACACCTACACACAGAGCAGCAGCCTTGGCTTGTGCTCAGGCAGGGTCAGGGTGGGAAGGCAGCTGACGATGTGTTCTCTGAGCGCGAGTTGAGCAAGCACGCACGTAGGCACAGTCTAACTTGCCTAGTTCCAATGTAATGCTTCAGATGACGTGGGCAGGCTACTGTGCCTGTGTCTGTAGGCTTCTGCATCCCCCTCCAGATTAATACAGAGAGTTGCAAGTACAGTTTGTCATCCTGAAATCCCCAAT
>JAUBNY010000987.1:661885-674419 GCA_032275445.1 Crypturellus soui | reverse complement strand
GCACCCCAGGACCCCATTGGCCTTCTTGGCCACGAGGGCAACTGCTGCCTCATGGTCACCCTGTCGTCCACCATGACACCCAGGTCCCTCTCGGCAGAACTGCTCTCCAGCAGGTCGGTCCCCAGCCTGTACTGGTGTCTGGGGCTATTCACATTGTCTCTGAGAATATAAATATAGCATTCATTAAGACTGTGGTTTGCCCAGTTTTATACAGAAGAACTTCAGGCAGAATTGCATTTCTTTGAATCCTATATTATGTCTCAGATGAACAAGAATCATGCTGGCACTCATGTAGGTTTGGTGCTTTTATCTGTTCCTCACCTTCACATCAGTTTTTTAGTGGTGGAACCGCTTGTACAGCACATCCCAGAGCTGGGTTACAGAGCTGTAACATACACAGAGCTCCTCCTTATGCTAAGAGCAAATACCTGCAAAAACTCTTGTTTTTTGACTGTCTCAGAAATGTGGCTAAGCCGTCTCTATTAAGTGATTTAAATCCTGTCGGTCACAGTTGTTTTTCTATTGTGAGTGCAGTGGGTGCCAGTGACGCTCCACAGCACAGGAAGCTTTGGGGAGGGCATTTTCCACAAAGCTTTAAAACATAATGAAACAAGGACGTTTTATAAGAGAAGACTGGATGGAGAGAACTGAGAGGACTCCCAGAGATGGCTGAAATATCAATGTGTAAAAAGATTGTAGAAGCTGAATGATGAAATTGTGGCTATATGTAAGACCACGTTGGAAACTGGAAAAGATGACATGAAGAGCAGTTTTGTCTGTTAAGGTAGTCAGGTTTCTGGCATTAACTATTAGAAAGCACTGTACTGCATAGAAGAGTCTACTTTTTGAAAATCATAATTTCAGGCAGAGCAGGACTTAGCAAAATATTTAAACAATCAATTACAGAAAGAGTAAAGTGAAAGCTTCAGACAGATTAAAAAAAAAATGAGAGGCCCATGCAAGGTTACATGCTTCCTGCTGAGAGGAGTTTTAATGAGTCGCTAGCAGGGAAAGGCAGCCACTACGGGGCATTCGGTGAGAGGGTATTTAGGGTTTAATTTGAAATTCTACGAAGCTGGAAGGCTCTGGTTGAGGAGAAGTGTTACTGCCCAGCTGGCCAGCACATGTGGGCAGGACCTGCCTTAGCTGAAGTGAACATGTATTGCAGGTTTGTTGTAGATGCTCTGTGATTTACTGCATCTTACTCCACTAAAAAACTTGGGGTCTGGTTTTGGTTTAGCTTGGGACAGGGGATTTTAATAACTCAAGTGGCAAACTTGTCAGCATGGTAATGTGATCCGCTTAGTCAAAATATCTGTTCAGCTATAGCTAACCGGGATTTTCCAAGGCAGCTCTGATTAATATGCTCTTGTACTTTGTAGTAGCCCTTTTGTACTTTGAGGTGATGAAGCATATGATTCCTCTTTGATTCTGCTAAATGGTATACTTTCCTGATTTCCCTTTATTAATTCCCTCTCCAATTTGTAATATGCTCAGCTAGAAAGTTCCTGATGTCTCTGAATATTTTTCCCTTTGTGCTCGTGTGGTTTTGCTGTGTTTCTCTGGCTCTAGCATGCTGAACCCTTGCTTGTGACAAGCTCTTCAGGAGCAAGCCATCTCCTTTGCTCCTTAGTCCCAACAGTTAGTTATCACATAAACCTTACAGGCTACTCATGCCTGTTCAGAAAGACAGCAACAGGTAAGAAATGCATCAAATCCTCTTGTCTTGTTTTCTGGTTTTGAGGAATTTTATCCTTGGATCGCTTAGTGTACTTCTGAATAATATAACAGAATTTGAAAATATGCATCTTGAACTAGGATTCTCAGTTATTTGTCAACCCTGTCAAAGTACAGTAGCTCTAACAGGGCGCCTGCAAGTCTGGAAATCCCAGAAATGTCCATAGCACATGCATAGAGTAAGTACAACACTTCTGGGAAATGTTGGGTTCACTGTGCACACTTTGCACAGTATATTCACTCATGCAACATATCCTGAAGACTTTGGATTTACTGCATAAACGCAACACAGAACATATTCATGTTTTCCACCTGAGAATTCCTTGAAAGAAATAGAGCAACCTTAATTTTTCTCTAAGTGTACTACCCCTCGTATGTTCAGTGGCCTCCTTCCTTGAGGGACCCCAGGAGGGTCTAAAAGGATCTAAAAGGCTATCAAAACTAACAATTGTAGACAACCCAGACACTTGCAAGCAAATGTAAATCTTTCCAACATGTTTAATGCACTTTGAGCTAGACTGTCTTTTCTGACAAAGTGGTCACAGTGTGAAGTGACTAAAACACTGTAAAATCTCAAGTGAGACAAGGCAGCTATGGTGTTTACTTCTGAGTAACAAGACAAGATCAGTTTTATATCTGTGGTTTACCTTGCAATAAAGCAGAAGTGTTTTGTCCCTGCCACTAAGACAGAAAACATATGAGTCTATGTCAGCAAATTCATTGAAACTTTTACTTTGTGCGGGTAAAATTTTGGTTGATTTGAAACTTCCTAGATGTTTAAGGTCTTAAGGGTTCAACTAGTTTTTCAGAAATTTATTAGTTAATAGAAACTGGATAAATGTCATCAGAATATCTAATCTGCTGCTTGAACAAGATTTTATTGTCTCAACAACATGTCAGTTCTGCTTGTCTTTCTTCCATTCAATCTTCGCATCAATTAGTGAAAAAAAAAAAAAAAAAGAAAGAAAAGAAAGGCTTGCTATTTTCTGTTCTCCCTATTCCAACGGGCAGGCTGAATACATCTGAGCAAGTGTTTCCTATTTAGACTCAGACTCCAGCAGCGCACTCTAAGTTTTTACAGTGCTTGGTGGGAGGTCCTTCTGAAGCGTGCGAAACATAGGTACCCTTATGCTCTTAATTGGTGCTAGCCCCAACAAGCTGGCGATGATCAATGACGAGTATGGATTTTGAATATTTTAATAAAATAAACTTGGTGTGAAAAGATTGGAATTAGCAGAACTCGCTTATCTCCATATTTCTCTTCTCTGCTTTAATGTTATTAGACTTGCCATCTATTTTGTTGTATTTTTTCCTGTCAGGTTCAACTTGTTTTTATAATTTACCATTCTGATCTGGCTTGTGTTTACTCTTTCTTTTCTTTGTCAGTTTTTCTTTTTTCCTGAGTGAGACAAGTCTTCTAAAAAATGTCTGGGTAAGATTCGATAGTACAGCCATATCTGTTCTTGTATTTTAACGTTTTCTTTTTCCTTAAGTAATTTTGGCTTCTTTTGTCTTAACAGCATGTAAATACCTATATAAAGTACCTTTCTCTTAAAATATTAGTCAGGAAATAACATCTTCCATGGGAGAATTTTGCAAATCAACAGTTTGTCCTTGAAATCACAGCATGTAAAACCAAGGGATGTTCAGTATTCCATTCAATATTCCATTAGAAATTATCTTTCAGCTTTCTATATCACATGTACAGGCTTAATAGAACATTTAGAAACTATTTCAATCTGCTAAAATCTAACATCAAAGATCATTTAATAAATTTATTTTGTAGAAAACAGAGCCAATGATTTTTGCCTCTGTACATGAAGAAGTGAAATTAGGTTGCAGAAGAAATTTCTGAGCCCTGTGATGCAGTTTTATTGCACTAGATGACAGTGTTGTACTTTTCAAAATACTACAGCCAGATTTTACTGCAATACTACTTCGTGCTCTGAAACACTTAAAGGTTGTTGTGTATAAGACAGTGCAAATAGGAGAGCATTTTAATAACATGGTGCCACCTAGAAGTTTTCTTTTGTATTTGTCTGTGCCTGAGTCACTGCTTCTGTATAGACAAAAGTAACTATTTCTTCCCAAACGTAACTATTCACTTGAGGATAGCCTGATCAAGTGCATACTCTTCAAATGCTTTGAGTAGGACATTTTCAGCCTCTCTTTAGAAGATTTGTAGCAAAGAATGATATTGGGAAATAGCACAGTGATGGGCAATCTGGCTAATGAAAAGTGGTAGCTCAGCTTCACTTCACTGCTTTTTAAGAGTCTGCTTTTTAAAGGAGATATGCCAGAGATACAAAATCATTATATTGATGGAAACTGCTAATAGACAAGTAGATGAGCACTCATACCTAGCTTCCTCTGTGATTAACCTTCTGCCTAAGGGTGCGAAAGCCCAGCAGACATGGCCACTGGATGAACAGCGCTTTCATTTAGCTGGGAAATAACATTGCATTCATAAGATGTGCAGTAACTAGTAAGGTTAATATTTCTTAAGATGAAAGATTTATTTAGAAAAAGAAGAAACTTCAAGGGTATTAATAGATCTGCCTTGGCCACTGTAAGTGCACTTTGGGGAGTCCTCTATTGGAGCAGAATGCCAGAGTGATGTCTGATACAGGCAGGTTTGCTGAAGCATTCCTGCTCTGTAGTCAAGCTTTCTCTTTTTCTTTCTTTCTTTTTTTTTCTTTCCACATACACCTGGAGCTGTGGCAAACTGTTCGTTGCTGTAAAATTCGGACAAATGGATTCATTTACCTCTGAAAGAGTCATCTGTTTTGATCTCCCTGCTGATTGCTCCTCCAGTCTGTGGTGGATCTCTTGACTTCTACTTCTGATTTTCCCAAGCACGCATTCTTTATCTGCTTGTGTGGCCTCTATCACTCTCCTCTTCTAGGTATTTAAAAGCAAACTGAGCAATCTCCTCGTTTTCTTTCTTTCCAGACTGTAGGATAAGTAGTACAAATAGCATAGCAGTTTTGAGGGGTGTGTGCAGAATCATCTTCCACTATAAAGGAAGTTAGCCCAAAGATGCTTTTTACATCTGCTATATGATGAAGGCTCCTCATTCCAAAACTGTCATTGTCTTTTATACATATGCATTACATGAGTGCCCCTGATTATCTCTTCTGTCGGCCTGCAAATTTACCTGAAGTGCTTGCATGTGTTGCTTTATTAGCATTTATTTGTGAGCTGTATTTCTAACTATGACTAGACTTTTGAAATTCCTGTTATCTTTACAATTCTGCAGTTCCCCAACGAGAAGTTCTGTTCTTTTCTCCCTACATTAAATGGGAACCCAAATGTAACACTTAATCTAATGGGATTATGTCGTCTTTTTATTTCATGCCCTCTTAGTTGTTGCATCTGAAGGAAAAAAAGGCAGTTTGTAGTATTTATAGAGCAGCTTGTATATTCAAGAAAACAATGCAGGAAGCTTTTGCTTGTCTAAATGTTCTGGGAGGCTAGTCTTATTTCCAGATAAACATAAGCAATTATTTTTGCAGGTAAAGCTTCATGATCTGTTCTTTTAAGAACATTTGCTATCTTTTCAGCAATGTCTAACAGTCCAACTATATTCCCAGAGAGAGTCAAGTATCTCCATGCCTCTCCCAAAGATCCTGTTCCATTGTGATAATTATCCTGAAAGACAGCTGTCAATAAATGTCAATTCAACTTTCTTATACGAATTCTGAGCTACAGGTCTGAACCATTAAAACCAGACAAATCACTTCACTGAGGGAGTCTAACTATTACTTAGATGGCTGAGTATACAAGACAGAGCCAGAGGGCAAACTTGCCCCTAAGTCACTCAGTCTCTTATTTCTTCCTTATCGCATACAGTGTTTACAGAAAGAAAGATTTTTAAAATGACTTGCTAATTTCCTAGCTCAATTGGCATGTGAGAGATGTAAATCCAAGCTCTCTTCCTGCTAAAATCCACGAACACCTGCATTAACGTTGTAGCTCCAGAGTTGTCCTGTAAAAAAGGTAACCTTTTCAATTAGTGGCTGTACCTTTTGTCCTCAGAGCCCAAGAAAATTCCTTTTAGAGACTGCTACATCCGACTTGCAACTGGTGTAAAGTCATGCTGTTTTAAATGTAAGTTTTCATCCCAAATGTCCTATAAAGTGTAGGCTTTTATTTGAGTCCTGTCTTACCCTGGGCCCACTGAAGGAAACAAGCTGGTTGTCTCTGGGAGTTGACTATGCGGCTGCAGGCTGCGTATGTCCCTATTTATGTTTATTCTTTCCTTATGCCCAGATACCAGATGGCTACTACAGCAGGTGATTCAAGAAGTTCAGTAATCTTAGTCATATTTAAGATAGATTGAAGAGGACAGGGAAAATAAACAGAGCATGATGCTGAGTATTGCTGATGAGGAAAAGTAAATGTATTGCAGGTTATAGTAAAATTGTTTCCAGATTTGTGGCACAAAGCTTTCTGTGTCACAATATGTTAACGAGCAAACAAAATCTCCCAAAATCATAATAGAAATTCCTCCATAGAAAGAAGTGGAGATATTTTCTTGTCCATCTGTAATGCACTTTTAAAGCAGCGCAGACATTTTTATGAAGCATTTAAGATAGTTCTCAGGTAAGTGTTAGGAAACATGACATTTGCTATAAACAAATCTCCTTGAATAAATAATACAAATATATATGTATATATATACATATATGTATGCATATACATATTTACTTTTAGGTAAATCTGAAGTTCAGTATGAGAATCTCTTAGTTATCTTCTTAGATGCTTTTTAGTGAGATCTTTGGGCATTTTCAGATGAGAGAGTACAGCTGACATTGAAATTTATTAAAGGTTATATCAGCATTGTATTAGAGGTGCTTAACATTATAGAAAAGGTTAAGTATTTCTAACACTAGTAAGATAGTTTCCCTACATGGAGAAAGAGAGAAGGAACATAGAGATTTTTTAGTGGAATTATGATTAATTACAATCATCTTGCAAAGTTGCTGTAAAGGTTAAAGCATATACACCATTTTAATTCTCCCTCTTAAACAGAAAATAGCCACTTAGGAGTTCAGTGCAACTCAGGCATGTAGTTAATACTCATGCACGTAGGTAAGGATCTGAACAAGCAGAGCTGGTCTTGGCTAAGGCGTGCAGCAGACGACCCAGGCCTGCCACAGGATTTAGCTAACTGAGCACACCTTGAAAGCTATCAGATGCAGCAGGAGAAACTGCTGAACATAAATAACAGAGAGAGAGAGAGAGATTTAAAAAAGAAAAAATAGCTCACACCAAGAGCAATGATGGGCTTTCGCAGGTGGTTATGGGGGAGATGGGTGAGAGACAGCCGAGCTTCACACATTTAAAAGGAACACTGGAGACCTTTCTGAGGAGTCAACAACAGCCCCTAGGCAGCGTTATCAGTAACACCATGCAAGGCTGAAGTGACCTAGAGAGAGAGCAAGGTAGACGGGAGAAGAACAAGTAGGCGAAGTGAAGGAAAGAGGGTAGAAGAGGCCAGTTGCTCATAAGTAGGGTGATGAGTAGGACGCTTGTGACACTGGCAACTGGTCACTGCAATCTGCCCTTCCTCATATCAAATCCTGTTCCTAACTGTTTTCTTTGTGATTTTGCTCTCCATTCTGCTTGCAACATCCCCACCTCGATTAGCCACAAGAAGAGTCAAGAATTACACACGGCATTGCTGAGGTACAGATGTCTCGAAAGACAGAGGTTTCTTCTTGAAGGCATATTTTTTTGGAGTCGCTTTATATGGCTTTAGCAGTTTTAAGAGAGATTTATCTTTGCTTTGCCAATTTTGATCTCTTTTGGAGAAAAAGAGCTATTTACCTAGACTACTAGTATAAACATTTAGAAAGGCAAGAAGAGCAGCAGCTGTTGTTGTTTCTTGTTATTTGAATGGTTTCTTTGTCGCTTAATAATTTACGTATTGTTTGTTTGCTCTTTGTTATCTGGGCAGCAGGTATTTGTTTTTCCTAGCAGGATCCACCTGCACAAAGAAGGACACAATGGTAATAAATGATAGGAAAGAATTCTACAGCTTTCAGTCAGATTTGGTCAGTAATCCAAAACTGCCTACAAAGCATAGGAAAATGGGACCCGGAAAAACCATCAGTGACCAGTTTTCTCTTTAATTTTTTTTCCCCTCATTATGTTTGACATTTTTGATACAGGAATTTCTTATAAGCTAATGCCTGTGGCAGAAGACAGAAGAGATGAAGTCAGTGCTGAGATACAGAACACATGCAAAGTGTATGAAAAATTGAAATGACAAGGTTATGCAGCAGCACATTTTTGTCTTGTAGCTGAAGTGGGTAGATGTGGAGACAGCAGACGCTGCACTGCAAACTGGGAATTAATTCTTTCTTTGTTCTACAAAATTACTCATTGTTTCCATTTCACATATGCCATTTTTTGCTGTTTCACTTTTTTGCATTACCAGGGAAAGATGCGAGGTTTTTTGTATAGCCGGTTGCAATTACCCATGTGAAAGCCATCCTTTATGAAAGAGATGAAAACATGTAAGAAAAAAATTGATACATTATTAATTAGCCATATTGTAATGATGCCAAGACACTCAGCTCCTCTTGAGGCTTTGCTGTGCTAACCGAGCCACAGAAGAATAGTTAAAGATTGTACAAACAAGAAAAACTAGGTGAAAATGGGAGAAACACCTCTACTTTACAAAGCCGTGTGAGAGTGGAATGGTGACCAACTTCGGGTTTACATGAAGAGATTGAGATAGATCTAGACTAATTGCTTCAGAACAATCTCAGCTCAGAACATAATCTAAACCTAATATTCTTTCTCAAGACACTTTCAAAAAATGCCACAGCAAATGTATCTCTCTAGGTTAATTTAGCACATATGAAAAATGCATTTCTGTACTTTTCATGTCTTCTTCTCTTCCCCAGCTCAATAACAGTATGATAAAGCAATAAATATCCTAGTAACTGCTTGAAACTGAAAATTCAAACCCATTCCAGGTTGGAGATATCTGATAGTTTAAGTCTGAAGATGTTAGGAAATACATCGTTGTATTTAGATCTGTCAAAAACATAAAAGTCCAGCAAATCTGGACTTTCTGATTTATGGAGAAGATAAAAAAGTAAAAATACCCTTTTTTTTTTTCTTCTTCTTCTTCTTCTTCTTCCCCCACCCACTTTAGAACACTTCCCCCACCTATTTAGAACACTAAATGATTTCCTTTTACTTTCCTTTTTGGCCGCCTTTAGCTGTTAGTCCTCCTTGAGTATCTTTAGAAATGCATGCTTTTCACAACAAATAGCTCTCCATTTTCAAATATTCATCTGGCCTTCAAAAAAGTGCCTTTAAATGACACTTTAATAGACACAGCAAGACTTTTTTTTCTCACAAGTTCCGAGCCTTTTCTTCTTGAGTTTGTTTCTTCTCCATTCAGCAGTTCTGTGTCTCATTGGTGCAGATACAGAGAGAGGGATGCAAGCAGTGCCAGCAGAGATCCTATGACAAAAGCAGGGAACTCATATGTGTCCTGATAAGTGTGGCCATTTCTGTGTAGTTTGACCTGTGGAGCTCTACCAATCTCTTCTTTGTAAGAAGATCAGATTCTACATGAATTCCCCATATGTATACAAACTGGATAACATCTGAAAGCTTTAGTTCAAAGGTGTCATTTCTCTAACTAATCCTTTATGTCTGATAGGTTAAACTGCAGAAATCTTGAAGGTTAACAAGGCCTTGAAGACCGAGGGATCAAAGCTGGCTCTACCATAAAAGCAGAGAGTGAAGTCATGGCAAAGTGGGCTCAGAGCAAAAGGTATGTGCTAAATCATTCTGTGATTCTGTGAAAGTAGCAAATGGATAGATGCTCTGTGCGCATACCAACACGTCGTCACTTAGTCTTGAGAACTACATGAGTGTTCAACAAGTCTTGCTATGAGACTTTACAAAGTAGATAGATAAATAATATCCAAAGTATTGTAGTCTAAGGAAGTGTATCTACCTCCTATATCTTACTGCTATCTCAAAGGATATAACTGTTATAACTCTTTCACTGCTCATCCAAAGATCTCCCTTTGCTTTTATTACTGAAACTAGTCCATATCTTCATTTCTATCAGCCTGCAGCCAGAGCTCCCCAAGTGAATTATTAATTCAGTGCTGAGCTGTGGGAAATATGAAGATTTAATTGAAAGTTCTGCATCACCTGCTGCAGGAGGCAGAAGCACCGGTTCTGTGCTTCGCTAATTGTCAAAGTGCTAACAATAATATTATCTAAGCACAAGCCATTCCTGGCAGCGAGGCTCAAAAGTGGTACAATATACATTGTATACATTTTGTCTATTAAACTGCATTCTCAGGAGAAAAAGACTGTTTGCTAATCTTGGGCATGGGATGGAGAAAGAACTTTCGTAGAAGACAGACAGCATTTTTCTTAACAAGTAGCAGAAATGAAGAACTAGGAAGCTGAAAACAATATAAATCTTGGGTTGTGTGCTTTAACTGAAAGGAGATTCTGCTCTCTGAAAATGTTTCCCATAGAAGGCAGGCATATTTCTGATGAATTGGTAACACGCAGTGCATGCTGTTAAGCACATATGATCTTGCAGTATGAACATTTAACTGAGATGAGAAATGTTCTTGTTTATTTGTGGAAATAAGAACGACACACAGCAGGCAGATACATTTTCTCAAGTGGAAACTTTCTGTTTTGTGACAAAAAATAGTCCTCTAAAAAAAAATCTTATTTTCCTTGTAGCCGAAGCATTCAGTGCAAACAAGAGACTTCTCTTTCATCAATATCAACCGTATTGTGCAAACAGCCTTCATTGCCTACTTGATAAGTTTTCAAAAGGTACCTTTATGCCTTGACCCATTATGCCCCCTTTACTTTAGAGAACTGTGTCATAAATACACACAAAGTTGCTGCTTTATCTTCCTGAAAATGCCCCTCAACTATGGTACTTGCAGGGAGCCTTTAAAAAAATGGTATGCTCTTGTTTTAGAAGGACAGTAAGGTTTAATGCTGTTAAACAAAATTTTATCTATATTTCATCCAGGAATCATTTCTAATCATGAAACAGAAAGTTTAATTTCCTGAAATATCCATTGTTTCCCTGTCAGAATCACCTGTAACCTCATTTTATAGTTAGGTTGTGGGATCTTGGCACCAGATTTGCTTTTCGAGTTTGTGTTTGCACTGCATCTAGTGCATTAGTGAGCTGGTTCTTTCTGAAAGATCCTATTAATAAAGGCAAAACATATGCTGAATAAGGCAATAATGATGTTTGTTTATTCTGGTGGGTCTTGTTTTCTATCTGTTTATTAACTCTGAGGTCCTTAGATGGTCTTAAAGTAGTTCTCTTTTCATAGTGCCTTTCATAAAGCTTCCAAAAGCTTTAAAACACCTCATAGGGGTTTTGCCCCTATTTTACCATGGGTGAACCTGGTGCACAGGGATAAAAAGTCACTTTATATTCAGCAAAATAATAACAAAGGTGGGACTTAAACTCTGTGTTTCTAGCTTTTTGCATTAACCTTTCTGCCACAGTGCTACTCCAGTATACAATACAAACTCATGCAGACTCTCTATTTCAGAGCTCACACAGCAAAATCTTAGTGATTTTAACGCCTACAGAGCTACCCCAAACCTTCCAGTAAACATGACTGAGGTAAAGGACAAGCCTGTGTTTGAAAAGAAAGCACAAGCTATAAAGATGTTATCTGAGCACAGAATAAAGGACTAGGAGAGGACAAGAGCTGAAGATGGAGAGCAGCGAACAAAAAGGAACCTGGCACAAAAGCAGGAATGTAAGAAACTGTATAATAGTGGCCTGTGCACATACAAAAAGCCTTTAGCTTCTTCAGTTCAGTCATCTCCTCCAGCCTTGAAAATAGTTTGTTATGTGTTTGTGCTCTAAACTTGACACTTTAGAGGAGAATCTAAACAGAAATAATCTGCCATGTAACCTTCCTTACCTCTTTTAACAACAACTACACATAGGATTTTGATATAACGTCTAGAGTTATCTTGTAACTTAGAGCATGTCCATACTGGGGAGACTATACTTTCTTGCACAATATCCTAATGTATTTGTGGTGTGTCTGTGGTGAGAAAATGCCAGCTGGAGGATCCGTTATCTTAGTAAGGACCCTTATTTACACTTTACATCATAAATGACAGTGTGCTAGGAAAAAACAGCAAAATGGGAGAAGAGATACTGAAGCTGGGGCAGCAAAGTTGTTATTACAGAACTGAGTATTAAAGCTATTGCAGGTGAGCTGTGAGTACCATGTCTTTATTCAGCTGTGTAAGGAGGAGAATATGTGATAACATAAAAGCTCTGAAGTGTCAGCCTTTGATGTTCACGAGACAGACTCTCACCTTTCAAGTCAAAGTACTGAACACACACTTGGTTGCAGAACACTGAAAACCAGCAGTCTGAGGGAGGCGATGACATACATTAAGCTGTATATGTCTTGTTGAACAGTGAAAGATCAATTAAACATTTTGGCTTGCATATCTTGGAACATGGAACTGATAAAGAATTTATAATTTTATTTATATTTTTCCCTGAATTTTTTGCAGCAATTAAAATAGCAATTAAACAATATCTCAGTATTGTTAAACTGATTGGAAATTTTAATGGAAATCGCTATCTTGCGTAACCTTTGTACAGTTTACCAAAATAAATTACTTATTTATTTATTTTATAAACTGCATGCATGCATAAAGTGAACTAGAGGAAATGGCCACAAACTGAAGCATCAAAAGTTCCACAGGAACTTAAGGAAAAATTTCCTGACAGTGAGG
>JAUBNY010000987.1:643181-654669 GCA_032275445.1 Crypturellus soui | reverse complement strand
ATTTTTGAGAAAAATATATATACCCATAGTTCCCAAGATGGAAAAATCTCCAAACACAGCAAAAAGGTTCCTCATTAAAATAATTACAGAAGAAATACTGGCCCCAATTATTCTCAGGCTACCTGAAAGGTTGCATTGCCTGATGCTACTCTCTGATCACTATTTAAGAGTAAACTGTTGCTCCCAATAATTTTTAGAGATGAGGCGGCTATGCTTTTTGAAAGTCTACTTCCTGAAGTAAAGTATCCTTTAAGCCTAATAACACTGAATAGTTCTTTCTTTAGGGGGAATTCTGAGACTTCTCTGCATACAAAACAAGGAACATATGACCTTTTAAGTAAAAAAAGAGTTTTTCCATTTTGTTTAAATTTCACTAAGGCTGAGCTTAGTGAAAATTAAAGTTCATTTAGCGAACTTGAAAAGGTTCATACAGCTCGCTTTGAAGCATATAGGTGTTTTTCAATTACTCTAGTATATTAATGAATGGAAAGTATAGAATTACCTATAGTTTACAAATATATTAACTGAAATACTAATTAATGCTACATAAGTTTACACATAGCTGAAAATCCAGAACAAGATTAAGACTTACAGGCTCACAAGTCCCTTCTCTGACATTTAGAAAGCTGCTCTGTTTGGTTGGTTGGTTGTTTTTCTCATTCCTAAGACTGGTGAAAATATCTAATGGTATTTTTTTCTATTTAAATGGTTGCTGTCTGCATAACAGTTTGACTTAGTGTGTTTATTTGGAATCTACCATACAAACTGGAGTTTTTTCTATGGAAGATTTTATTAAAATGTATTGAAATTATTATTTTAGTCGATATTTATTATTACTTTCCAATTGTTACCATGGTAGTCACCTGGTGGGACAATTCTGACAGCAGCATGGCTTCTCAGGGCTGGCATAATGACAAAATGGGCTGTGGATTTTCTCAGAAAGATTAGGTAGATTTTGGACTAAAAAAGATTAAGAGACACTATTTAGAAAATGCTTGTTACTGTTGTTTTTAAAGCCAGTTAGAGCTCTTCAGGGTTCTCGTACATAATTCTTATGTAAGTTATACAAGGGTGACGTACATCTTAGATGATGTGCTCAGTTCTAGGTACAGCTTTCATGTGATACACAGATGCAACACCTTTTGGTACTGAATAAAAATAGGTAGCTGCGCTTGAACGATTTGAACAAGCCTTTGACATTTCCTTGGAAATCTGTTACAGACCATTTCTTCCTTCTCCTCTTGAAGTAACCATTTTATAGGTAATGCACTTGAAAGGGGCAATGAGGTCAATGCTAGGAAGCTAAAAAGACCTCCATTTTGATCCTGTTGCTGCTTGCAATTTGTCTGTGAAAATCTGTGTGTTTTCATCTGTGCTTGAAATTACCCATCATTAGCAGAGAGATAAGAAAACATACAGCATCTAACTTGTGGAAATATTCTGAGGTTTAATTAATTTTGCAGTTCTTTCAAGAGAAAAATTGCTTTAGTATCAAACTCCAGGGCCATGCTAACCTAGTTAGGAATAACTAATCTTGAGTTACTCAGAGGCTACTTTCAAGGTGTATCAAGCTAGAATGGATAAGACATACCTGTTCCAATCCCATTATAGTTTTTGATTATTTTTATGTGTAGACAAGCCACATTAAACTACATTACTACTGTGTTTTATTGCTTTATAGTGAGTTGCAGTGAGTCATTGTGTTCAGAAATATCTATATAGATTAAAGAAAATTTGACCCTGAGCAGTAATATTCTTATATTATATTCCAGATGAGTTCATTGAACTTTCTAGATTAGATATGTGTAAACACAGATCAGAATTTCACCTTCTTTCAAAGACTCTAGAAAGCAGCAACTGAAGAGTCCCCTGAACATTTCTGAAAGTTGTATACATCGTGCTATGATTGCTAAATATTTCAGGCAAGAATAGGTTCATCTGTCTCTACACTTTAGTGTACTTTCCTGAGTAAGAGGTATCGCTGAGCTTATTAGAACACTATCCTCATTAAATAATTCAAACCAAATTCAAGGTTAGATATTGCTATGATTCTCTTTCTCTCCGTGTGCTTTAGTATTACTTACAAATTTGGATAAGGAAACCAGTGGCTTATGCCTGTCAGTCGCTGGTGTAGAATGAAGTGTTTCTATCTCTGTCCAGTTAACTTGTCAGGTATTGAGAGGAATAAAAGTCATGAACAGATTTTCACCCCAGGGTCTTCTGCAGTTTAGTAGCAGAAGCTTTTTCAAAACCTGATAGTATTTTGCATAGTCACTGAAACCTGCAGGCCATGAACAGCAGAATATAAGAATTTTGAGTACAATATTCATCCATCCACATGCTGGGGTCATTAGCGAATGCTGCTATATGTTCCCTAAAGGCTCCTGTGTTGTTAGGCAGAAATGACTAGATAAAGAATCACTACCATTTGGGACCTTCAGAAGACAGAAACTGAGATAAAGTTTAATGAAAGAGTAATTTAGAATTTAGCTGGCTGATCATGAATATTGAACCTGGAGATAAAAGTTCAGAATTAGATTTCATATAAATAGAGAAAAGAAAGGCATTCTACCTTGTAAGGGCCCGCGTCTGGTATCAGGCTTCCTAGGCTGCTTCAGTGGAGACAGTGAGGCAGTGAGATCAACCCATAATAAATTTTATCTGGTTCATTTAAGAATTTGAAATCCCTACAGCAGGTGTTGCAGGGGAATATCTGTTGACCAAAATGTTAAATCTTGATTGCTGTGTTTAAGATATCAAATATAAATTACTTTATTTTCAATGGTGCTAAGAAATCACAATTCTGCCCACTAAAGAGTTGTTTATATATGATTTTGAAAGAGAAATTTGCAGTCTAAGAGAGTAACCTTAGGTAAACATTGTCTGATCTGTGGGATCTCATTTGGCTTGCACAGAACAAGGTTTAAGACTGGGGCTATCTGAGCTTTGCAGAATATCTCTTGAGAATAAACTGACTTGTACGGTTAAGCACAAACATGCTCCTTCCTAAACATTTTTGAAGAGACTACTTTTGTCTTTGATAACCTCTGTTTGAATGGGTATGTTTTAAAGAAACCTCTGGGAATTTGGTGAAAATAGATTTTCAGAAGAAGGAATCTCACCAGCATCTCAGTTCTAAGAATAAATATAGTATATAAATATTAATCACAATAATTAATTATACAACATATCTTTAGCATATAGTTCTTATTCATAACTTCGATAGCATGCTTTTACAATTACAGAAAAGGGTTTTCTTTTCCATGCCTACAAATAATATGTATGACCACATCTGATATTCTGTCTAGTGGAGGGCAGCAATACACAAACTTTCTAACTAGACATTATACCAACTGCAGTAACTCACCAAGGAATGCAAGAAATGCACTTTTCATGTGACTCATTTTAGATACACTAGTGATGAAGATTTTACTCATTTAGAAACCCAGAATGTATTGGTTCAAGATTTGTGTATACTTCAAAAAACTCTCCTAGAAAATGCTCTATATTTTGAAGGACACTGACTGGCCAAAATCTTAAAATTCAAGTCCTCCAGTTCTTGGTTATTGTCAAGGGAGAACTGTACTGTGCCAGAAAGTGATAGTTTTTAAGTCATTGTCAATACAATTTGTGTTGTGAAACTGATTATAATGTCTTGGACTGTTTGTTATTAACTGTGAGACTGCATTTCCCTACATCTATCACTGAATTATGTTAATCTAATTCATTGTTTTGCACAGCCAAGCATGTTGAGATACTCCCTTATGAAAAACACTACAATATATAAGGCATACTTTGTCACCATTGGTCCCCTGAAAGCTTTTTCTGCGTTGAATTAAACCTTATATCATATGTCAATATAGCTAATCTCAGTTTCATAATCACCAGTGTTTCAGTTTAGCATTTGTCTATTTTTTTACCCAGATGATTTAGGCCCTAGTATTCTTTGTTAATCCTTCTTCTTTGTTAACATTTTCTTTCTTTGCACTCGTAAAAAGTATACAGAGCATCAATTCAGCAGAAGTGTTTTTTTTAACGCCTATTTACTGATTTGAACCTTGAGTTTTCAAATGCAAATTATAATTTGTAGTTTTAATAGTAGTGCTGAATTTGTAGAGTTTGCAGTTGCTCAATGCATTTAGGAACATTTCTATGATGAGCACATTTAATAACTATTGCATTAAGATGTAGCAGCACGTCATAGGTGAAAAAGGGCTCTGGTGCAAGAAATGAAATGGTGTCCCTTGCTCAGCAATGCTGGGCACTGGTTTCCACCAACTGCACATTCTGGAGTACGTTTATCACTGATGGCACTAGCTGTGTCTGTGCTCTTGTCTGCAGGTGAGAGAAAGATGAGGTTCTATTTGGGGGAGTCTTTTTCTCTGAGATGTTTAAAGAATGGGAGAAGGGAAAAAAATCATAAACCAACTTGAATTCTTCTGGCTGAAAGGACAGTTCTCTCCATATCTGAAATAAGTTTGTGGTAATATCAGTATTTGGTGCATTGGAGCAAGTACCTTCAGTGCAAATCGTAAGAAAACATAAAATCCTTTTTAGAAAAATTTGCTGGACCCCTTTAAACAGAATGGTTCATTTTTAGCAGAATGTATAAACCTTGGAGCAGTTCCACAATGCTGGATTTTTGAGCCACTCTGCATTTTCTTTTGTCTGAGCTTAGAGTCAGACGCTTGTTCATTGCTGCTGCATGTTATTGCTTAGGATACCAGAATTCCCAGTCATCTTCCATTTAAATATGAGAAATCTCTTCCTCAAAGAGTTTGTATTTCCTTTTGATGTCGATACAAAGACTCTCACAGAGAGGAGAGGTTATAAATGTCAATAGTAATGGTGGATGGGATAAAAAGGATGAGTCATCCTTTTGTTGTTTTAATTAATCTGAGGATGCATGTTTATTAATATACTGCAGTAACCTTCCTAGATTCTATTTCTATATGGAAAGATAGGGTCAATTCTTTCCTACTTATGTAAAATCTAGTTAAATTCCATTTGAGCAACCAATTGTTGTATGTTAAACTGACCGGTTTCACCATTTGCAAATGGGTGTCTGCTCTGTGTGTGTGTGTGTGTGTGTGTGTGTGTGTGTATGTGTATATATATAATATGTGTGTGTATGTATGTTTGTATATATGTGTGTGTGTATGTATATTTATAGTAAGGGGTATATTATAGTTAGTAGTATATTAAGAGAATAGTATATTCTTTTGGATAGTTGAGCAGTAACCAGTAGTTCTGATGGCTTCATTCATTAGCAGTTGCCGATGGACAGTGAACAAAAGTGACTAGCATGTCAGAATGAATGCATACTTTTACTCATCTTTCAATTTTTAACACTTTGGGTATTCTGGAATACTTCTTCAGGTGTCAAAAACCACGATTTTTGTTGCCCTAAAGTGAATTTGGTAATTCAAAGGCTGAGAGAGAAAATCGTTATTTTTTTTCTGAAGATGATGATAATAGCAATATTTCCAAAGGACTATCTGGTATCCTTGAAAAAAAAAATGGAATGACATCATTCTCCTTATCTTTTGGCTAACATTTCTGTGGTTGGGAGCTTCCCCATGCAGCTTATACGTGGCAGCTTATAAGTATTCTTTCAGAAGAAACATGCCTTTTTGAAATGCAGGCATAATAATCCTATAGTACTTAACAGTTATCCAGCAAGGCATTTATGTAGACTGAGTAACTAAATCAATAAGAGGCAAGTTTACTTCAGATAATCTCACCCTACCAATACCTCCATGCTTAAGTCTTCAGTTCACTGTTCTCCTAGGAAACTCTTCTTGAAGATACATTAGAAGAGCTAGGTCTCAATTTTACACTGAAGATGAGTTTTATTTATTGCACAGTTTTCTGTCAGGAAAAAAACAAATGTCTGTTATCCCAGCAGGAAGAGAAATAAACCTTAGAGTACTTCACTGTATTAGTTTCCTTATACTATAATATCTGAGCCATCATCATTTTATCCAGCATTTTTTAGACGAGTTGATTTCTTAATATTACTTTCAAATACTTTTGAAAACTACTTTCATGTCTTTGCTATGAAATATCATAGGGTCAACTTTGCAGAGGTATTTCTCTCTATTCTCCTCTCTTGTCTTTACTTCAAGTAGGCATTCAGCTACACATTTGATTATATGCTGAAGTTCAGTCTTATTCAACAAATGTACTTTGGTCAGTAAACTCCTTTTGCTTGCATCATCAGTGCTTTTCTGGACACGTAGCTGACGGTATATCCTAGCCACGTTCACAGAATTCAGGGCTTCAAGTGTGCTGTGGGCAAAGCATTTTTAAATTGATTAGCTGAGCTCAACGTGTTCACTATTCATAGAGCTGCTTTCACAAATTGAAATTTGCATAGCAATTGAATTCATAAGCAATCAAATGCTATTAGAAAGGCCTGTTGAAAATATTGTTATTGTGAGCACCAGTTAATGCTTAGAAATGATTAGTTTGCTGAAATAAAGGATGTAGGGTTTTCACATGGTTTAATCACTCCATTTCAGAGGAAGACTCGGTGAGTCACGTTGCTATTACTCAAGAAAGAACAGCAGTTCCAACACACAAGTGTTTTGGAAATGATCTGTGGCCATGATGGACTTCTTAGAGAGAAATCATTACCATAATTATTCTGGATCTGTGACACCAATGTTCTGTTACTGAGATAGACATATCATTTCTGTATCGATTTTCAGATAAAAATGCATGGACGAGTTTATAAAAGTAAAATATCAGCAACATACGTACTTCTCTGTGAACTTTTAAAAGACTTATTAGAGACTATACTAATGGGGCGTTTTGTAGTGTATTTAGTTATGTCACATCTTTGTGGAGCAAACATTTTTTTCACTCTGTAATAGCAAATCAACCAGTAGATAATGAATAACAGAAAAGGCAGAAATCTTATGGTGAAGAAAGTGTTGTTCACAGGTTAATTTGTTTTGTAGTTTCAGATAAAATGTGCTGTTTTGGGAAAGATTTCTGCAGTTCTTTTATGAGATATATCATACAGTCCCAAGTATGCGCTGTTTTTTTCATGGAGGGAAATCTGAGTAAGGTGCTCAGTGATGCACAATTATTTATTATTCATCTAAACTTTGGATTTCCTCACATTTAATACTGATAGTATTTAAAAATTTTATTTTACCATTTTTACACCTTTATGATAGACTCAAATACTCAGCAAGTTGCATTATAAAAAAATAATTCAGATCCATATGGGGATAATGAAAAGCTGATATTCCAATCATGAAATAAGCCGACAAAATGAATGAGTAAAAGTATATCACATTTTACTGTGATATTAAACATATGTTAGCTATAATACTTTATTGTACAGTTTAACTAATGTTTGTCATTAATTGCCATCTAAAGGTATTACCAAATAACACAGTAACCCCATGGTAACTAGCACTATGTTTTAGTACTTCAGTGGGGGCAGGTATTATGAATCTGCAATTTTACACTCACATCAATATTTGTTTCTATTTACATTCCTGTTACTGGAAACACTTTTCATTGCACACTTTGCTATCATTTGCAAATGGAAAAGTTAAGAAAAACCAGCCACTTGGTTTCTTAAAGTACTCATCATTATTCTGGCTGAAACATCATGAAGACATTGAATTCTGATTTTTGCGCAGTTAACTATCTGAGCAAAAAATATACAGTTCTTAATGTTCAAAAATAAATGATGACCCTTTATTTCAGTATTTGTGCCAGGCCATTTCACCTTACTGTAAAGCAGACAAACTATAAAAGCTAGTGGATCATATAATTAGAGTTGAAATACAATAGGGAAAAAATGAACATATTTAAATGCCCTTTTTCAGATGAATAGCTCAGCAATGTACACTATATAGGCTGTAACTGTGCTGAACGCAGCAAATTATGAGTTCTCTATAGTGCTAAAATAAATGATTCAAGTAACAATGGAGGTGAAAACTCTCAGAAAAACTTTACACGATGAGCTAAATCCAGAGGTAATAGTGTGCATGACCAGTAGATTATAATTTTGATAGAGATTTAAATTCCATATTCTGTTATGCAAAATATAAGGTCAGAGCTACATTTAGTATTTCACATTAAAAAATCTCAATTTATAGTGGAGTTGGCCAAGAATTCTTGAACTTTTTTTTTTTAATAGAAAAAATATGAAGCAGTTAAAAGACATCCTTCATTCTGTATTTTAGAAATCTTGGACAAAAGACAAGCCCCTGATGACAAAAGTCAAATCAGGAGGAAAGCCATGCTATTAGCCAGCAGTTGCACCATTTTTTGCAACTAAACCAGAATTGACTATAACCAGTAAATTTTCTAAGAGCCAAGTGACTGATAAGTTTGAAACAAAAAGATTCCCCCTTATTCTGTGCAAGCTGGATCATATTCCTACTGAGTTCCTGTAAATATTACTATATGTCTTTTGGGTTAATCTTCTTAGAACTGTCAGGGACACTCAGATAATATCTCTAATTTATTGTATTGTGCTTGTCATTATCTAGAGCATTAACAAAAAAAACCCTATTTGCTAAATGTATATTTATCATATTTATGGTTCTACAGGAAAGGGTAGGTAAACTGGGAATGGAGAGAAGGAAGAAGAGAAGGAAGAAAATAATGAATTTGGATGTTTACTTTCTAAAGCCAGTGAGTAAATTATACAGTACATACACCTTTATAAGTCAAACGTGATATCAGAAAAAACATGAGATGTCTTTATGGAATCTGCTTCTAATGACTTTTCTTCACCTCCACATGGTCCATATAGAATGATAGCAATATTTGAATCAACTTTTAGCTGCTGGAACCAAGTTACAGTCAGAACTGTGAAAGCCATTTTTCCATGATCATGTACTCCATATATTTAAACTTTTCAGAGGCTTTTATAGTGGACAAGTGTATGGTGTAATGGGGTACGCCAAAGGAAAAGCTTATGCAGTAACTTATGTTCTTTCTGGAAAATAGAGTTTGTTTCGTATGCTTATGATTTGATTATTTTGCAAAGTGTTTTTTTCTCTTTGAGCCTTGAAAACTCATTTCCAGCAAAAGTTCACAAAATATACTTTCTGTATTTTTAGTAGTGACTATGATCTATTTGATCAAATGGAAATACTTCAAAGTCAATATGTACAATGGACAAAAGGTGAGACTATAATCTGATAGTGTTTTTGAAGAGCGTGGATGAGCTTTCAAGTTGCTGAAGCATGGAAACTAGTGGTAACATACGCAGCATGAATTGCCTAACAGCCAGCCTTTCATTTCAGATCTTATTCTATTAAAAAAAAAAAATCAAGTTTCATGTTACAGAGAAAACATTGGTAAGTATAATTCAGATATTTTCTCTTGTCCAGAGAAATATGCGTGTATCAGAGTCCTCCAAAATGCTCTTGTAAAACACCCAGGACAGGGACTTGAGCTGTATATGTCGACTGTCTTGTATTTCCCATGATACTCTTCTCCTATAGGATTCATTTTTCTGGCTTGTATCTGGTTTGCATGTCTTCAATGTGCACTATTAGATATTTCAGTTGGTGCAAAAGTAAAAACTTGCTAGATCAGTGCTCATTGTTGCTTAATAGCAAGCTGACGTTTAATAAACAACACTGGTGCTCTTTGCTTGTTTTTGGTAAGATGTGGTGTTTATATTTGGCACCATTTTCCAGTGAAGCCAGCCAATGATCAAAGAAGTGAGGTTTCTAATGTATCTGTACATGGACTGCATGCAGCTTCTTAAAGAGGTGGTTATTGTGTAAAGTGCTTTAAAAGTGCTAGAAAATTCCGTTGTTAAACTATTACCGATTGGTCTTGTGTAATCATTCTTCAGCAAACATATTTAAGGAAAATGGCCTGCTAGGTAAGCAAGTCCAATGACATAGACCTAGACCAGGCAAATCTTTGCAGAATACTGCACAAATGCTTTGAAATTCCTGGTTGTGTTCTTGACAAACAAACCAGGAATCCCATATCCTTAACCATTACTTTTACTTTTTTTTACTTGTATGCAAACAATGTCATGAATTGCACATGATTTACAGAATTACAGTTTTCAGCTAATTTAATTTATAGACAAGAAAATCTACAGCTTGATGACAAAAGGAATGTCATTATAATAGTTAATATTTGTCTCACAGGCATATCTCCATTGGAACACTACCAAAAAGATTCAGGCGAATAAATAACATTATGTGTAAGTATTAACTATTTCTATTTTTTTCTTTTTATGCAAAATTTCACTGTAATTTTCATTCACTTTCAATGAACACAGGATTTCTTTTGCGTTTTGTAGGGACATCACTGGAAATGTATGCAAATTTGTTCCTCTCTGGTGTTCAAGCTTCTTGAAATCTGGGAACACAGTTGTTACTATTCTGATTGTTCTGTTGGAAACACGCGTGGTATTTATTTTAGCTAAGGAAAGATGGCATGACTATGGAAAATTATTTAAGAGGCTCCTCCATAACATCCATACTTGCCAGTTCACCTGACAGCTCTCATTTAACATGTATAAAATTTAATCAAAGTTCTCTGGGCAAAACAATTAGGGATGGATGAAGCTACTCCACATAGAAGATTATGTGGGTTAAGCCACTTTTTTCTTTTTTTTCTTTTTTTTTTCTTTTTTTCTTTTTTTTTCTTTTTTTTTCTCCTTTCCTTTTCTCAGTTTATTCTATTTCTCTGGTATTTTTTTTCATTTCCCATTGCAATATCACAATTGCCTTTGAATTATCTTTCCTCATCATAAGTCTCTAGGTAAAATGTAAAAATCCTTAAAGACTGGTATCACCTGAGGTTTTGTTATATCACCACAACATGATTAAGAAACTGTTGTAGTAAAGCTTCTATCAGATTTAATTCCAACCTTATTAAGATGTAACTAAATAAGTGTAATTCATTAAGATGAGCTTAAGAACAATTTAGCTTGGCTTTTAACTGGGTCTCTACAGGCTTGCCCTCACCATTCAGTCACTTCTAATATTTGTGTAAATTCCATGAAGCTGCCACCTAAATTTAATTTTCAGATTCTTGAATCTTTCAGAGCTTAAATGTCTGTCAGTAGAGACATCCACCTCCTCTCTGCATGTCTGCCCGAGCCATGAACAGCACAGTATAGCTTTAGATGGAGGTAGGGCTGCATAAAATAAGGGGTGTAGGAGCCTTGGTCCTTCACCTCCAGAACAGAATGCAGAAGGCTACTAGAGCTAGACCAGAGCTATGGGGGCTCACACAGGCACTCATTCCTTCTCCGCTGATCAGAGACAAATTATTTTCTGCTGAAGCCTGTCTAACCTAATGTGCCCTATCAGCAGGCTCCTTTGCGCCATCTCCGTTGCAAGTTGTCTTGCAGTCTGCAGCACTGAAATAAATGTGTGTGAGAGAAGATGGATTTCCTTCTCCTCCTTCTCCTTCTCCTTCTCCTTCTCCTTCTCCTTCTCCTTCTCCTTCTCCTTCTCCTTCTCCTTCTCCTTCTCCT
>JAUBNY010000987.1:630228-643081 GCA_032275445.1 Crypturellus soui | reverse complement strand
CTTCTCCTTCTCCTTCTCCTTCTCCTTCTCCTTCTCCTTCTCCTTCTCCTTCTCCTTCTCCTTCTCCTTCTCCTCCTCTCCCCATTTCCCCCAAGAATAACATTTTTATAGCAACAGCCCCTTCGCTGATCACAGGCAAAGCTTGGTTGGCATTTAGGTGCCAGCATAGGGAAAGAGGCAGCCAAGAAGGCTAGAGACGCACACATTATCTGTGCTGCTGCAACTGGACTGCTGAAGTACACAAGCTAAATGGCTTAACTCTCCATTACAGCGGCCTTGGTGAAACAGTAGTGAGTTCTTTCTTATCTCAGATTATAAATATGGAAAGGGAACCATGGAGAAACTAACCGACTAACTTTGTTCACATCACTTTTCTGGAAAGTATACACAGGCCCATAACCATCTTAACTGACTGACAGTGCCATAGTTCTCCACTCCAAAACTAGTTTTCTCTCTAGGCAATGGGCCGTGCATGAGGAACGGCTTATTTTCAAAAGCAAGAGGAATTACCATACCTCTGATTTTCACGAGTCTGGTGAGAGATGAAGCTTTATCTTGAATTGGGGGCATAATGAACATTTTTCCAGAGCATGCCATAATAACAGAAATCTGATTTATTCTAGTTATTTTTCAGTTGCCTCCTTTTCTCAGTTTTCCATTGCTGTTTTCCATCTGAAGTTGAGCAGTTACTATGGAAACAGCAATGTCATTGGCATGGTCTAAGCACAGTGATGTCTACTAGCACAATAATGAGCCAATTTCTTTAATGGTTTGGAGTATGCAACATGGTTTGGAAAACAACATTTAAATGGTAGAATTGCAAAGCTCCCAATTTCCACCCAATTTTTCAGGAAAAAGAAAAGTCACTGTGATTATATATTATAGAAGCCTTCCTTGAAATTAAATCAGTTGAAAATAAAAGCTCGGGTATTCTCCTATTTCCACAGGAATTGTGGCAAAATCTAATTTAGCCTGAGTTCTGATTTTCATAGTTCCCCTAATAAAAACTTAGAGCAAGAACTTTGGATATAAAGGTTTGGTCTTGCAAGAATACATTTTATTTTTATGGTATTTCAAGATTCCTTGCTCTTGACAATAGCTCATGTGCATGGCTTTTTTGAAGAACTGCTCTGGGGTTTTAAAAGTACTTTAACCACCACTACTATGGTGGCCTTTTGCTTTGAGTTGAAGGAGATTTTGACACATTCTTAATTCTGTGTAGAAGTATAAATAGAAAAGAAAAAAAAAAAGAAAAAAATGGTATCCCAGATCGCCAGTTAGAAGGATTCTGTGAAGATGAAATGTCAGATAAAGATTTTCTGAGTGATAGTTAATTCTTGACATATCACTTTGTTACTGCCAGAAGATAGGCTGAAGCACTGAACCTGCTTGTCTGCCAGCCGCAACACATCCATTCAAACACACTCTGAAAGCAAATAGGAGATGAAGATCAATACGAAAAGTGATAAAAGTGTTATAAGCACGGCTGGGCCCAAACCTCAAGAACAGGAAGTAGAATAAGTTTCAGGGAAATATCTGAAGGGACAGCAGGAGGAAAAAAAAGTCCCCTTATTTAGGGTTTTTGTATTGTTGGTATTCAATGGAATGATGTCATTGATCAATATAATTTCTCCCTTCTTTGAAAAATGATAAAATTCTTTCTGCAAATAAACACACGATTGCCACCAGAATGTACAGTACCACTGACAGAATGTAGTCATGTTTTTCAAAACAATTCTACCAATACGCTGTGATCCAGAATTTTTTAAATATTTCAACTACTTTGTATGTGTAGGCAAGCAGCATGCTTCGGTCATGCTTTGCATATGTTTTTGCATATAACCCCTTCATTTATAAATACTGAACATTGTTTAGGTTTGTGTTGCATATGGATATTGTCCATGTTGTTTGCTTCTTTCTGCAAAGAAACCTTTGCTTAATCCTGTCTTTTTGGTAATAAAAAGATTCCTTAAGTACTGGTTAGTCCCAAGTTGGCTGATAAGTCATGTATAGAAATGATGTTTTTTATTGAATTTCCACCTTAGTGAATACATAAAATTTCCACTGAGAATAATCAGTTTTCATATTGGGAAATGCACAGAATTTTTAAAATGTATGCTAGCTAACCCATAGCAAAAGACAAAGCACACGGTAGTATAAATTTCCATTGAAAAGCTAACTTTTGGAGGAATTAATTGTGGATTCATCAGACATAAAAACGGCAGACTTAACTCACAAACAGGATGAGCCTTCTGTCTCCGGGAGGAACTTCCAGATGTAAACTCATTACACCTTGTTAAAGAGAAATTGCAGGTCTTGCCATTTATGTGGTGAACTTTGTCTTGATAGCTGTTTCCAGGGTTCTAGCAATTAGCACTCTGAACTTCAGTCTTTACTTCATTTCTATAAAATGCATGTGAAATAACAATTTAGTTGCATTTCTTTTGGCAGGTTACCATCTGATGCCCTGGTAAGTAACAGAGTTCTTTTTTACAAACTGTTAATCTATTTCAAGTCCATTAGCTTCAGATGTTCATCTGTTTGTAGATTATATTCAGTTTATTTATATTTCTATTTTTAAGTGAGGTAAAGATTTATGCAGTGCAACTTGCTTAAGTTTTAAATAGAGTTTAGTTACATTTTTATACCATATGTTAGGCATCAGGGAGAATGCTAAATTAAAACTGTTCTAAAGCAGAATTAGCTTTAGTTACATACTAACATTATGAACCCATTTTATAAAATACATAGATTGGGTTTTAGATGCCAGATTTAATACAACAAATACCCAGCTACTTTAAAGTTGATCTTAAATCAGCTCTGGTTATTGATTTAAAGTCCTGTAAGTTTTTTCTTTCTGTGCACAATTATTAAAAAGCCGTTCTTCACTTTATTAGCTACAAGTCTGGTCTGTGTTTGGTGGCCCTTTAGTTTACCTACTGTTCTTCCTTCCATCCCAACACCTCATCTTTTCCAACTCCCATTTATCTTAAACACTATTTCCCATATCTTGTCTTATTCTTGGTTTTTTCTATCCCATGCTGTTACAAATTAGTAAAACCCAGGGCTCTGTTAATCCTCTCTCTGGTCTTTCCATACAAATGCAGTCTTTCACAAAATGAGCACTAAATATCTGACAATATTACCTGTAATCACACTCTCTATAGAATACCTAAGGCTCATTGAACAGCCACAAGGGCCTGGCAGGAATTTATTTACCTTACGTACATTATTTACAGCATGATTATTTATCGGGCCTGCATGAAAAAACTTAGACTGGAAAGCCTGGCAGTCTCATTTTGTCTTCAGTGGCACTGAACAGGTGGTTGCTTTGGCACATAGTAAGGACATAGAAGAGAATGGCCAAATTTTGTTGAATCCCAAGCTGTTTACAACTTCTTCTGAGGTGCTGTTGCTGCCACAGCTGTTAGGAAAAGATGTGACAAGCCCTTCAGTGGTTAGAGATCAACAGGAAAAATTCCTTTAAATCTTCAGCACAGAAATTTCAAGCAAACAAATCTGAAGGAGAATACTGTCATTCCCAAATATCTTTTTTTTTTTTTTTGCCCCCAGGAAAAAGTTAATTGCTTTTTCCATCAGTTTTTGTAACCTGTTGAACCAGTCAGTTATCTCTTGAGAGAATTCATTTTATTTGGTACTTATTTGGGATATTCCAATTTTTCCCCAATTTTCCAAATTCCTTAGATGTGTGTCATTATTGTTAATGGCTGATCTAATGTTACTGAAGACTGTTAGTCTCTTTTTCACAATTACAAATTTTATTGTTGCAAAAATTCTATTTATTACACTTTGCCATTATTTTTAAAAAGTGCAACAAGTCTGTTCTGGTTGTTGTTGAAAGACCTGGCTTTCCTTCTTAGTCAGTAGCATTTTATAAAACAAAATGAAATCTTTCTTTTCAACTGTTTTTCAATATTTAGCATTTTGTGCTAGAAAGTCTGCTCATATACTTACAAGGAGCTCTGATTTCAGCTCCAGAGAGAGATCTGCAACGGTCTATAAAGCAATCCAAAATTTGAAAATTGATCAGCACAGCTGTTAAAACCAGCGATTTTTCTGTTTGCTGTAACATACTGATAACAATCAGAATTTGATATTGCTAGACTAGGAAACTGTTAAGCTGAGAAAGTTTTTGGCTAATTTGTTAAAGCCTTCACATCTGTTTCAGAATATTACATTATCTGCAGAATATATTCTTGGAACCATTAACAATAATAAAAACTACTGTCTTCCTTATGTGGCAACTGTGTCACACAGCTAAATAGGACTCATAATTCACATTTTTTGTGTGGCTCAGCAGTTGATTACTACAATCTCTTACATTCTTCTGTGGAGCCTGAATTGCATTTTGAGTACTAGCTTTTTCCCCTAGATGGTAGCCCAGCTGTCCTGCAGAGGTTCTGTTGTTCCTTTAGATTACTACCTGTAGCATGTGCTTTGGCACATGTATGAGGTCTGCCCCCTTGAAAATTCATGTTTGTGCTTTCTTTTGACTGGCTACCAGCACATCCTTATAAATCCAGGTGTAGAAGGCCTATCCTGAATGTTTTCCTTTTGTTTGGATTAAAAGCCTGCTATAAGCAATGCTGGTGTTCTCCAGTTGCCTTTGAGGAGTTTTTAAAAAAAATCAAAAAACAAAACAAAACAAAAAAAACCCTACCACCTTCTGTAATAGAATTTTTAAACATACTAAAATGAATATTGGTTTCCCACCAGTAACAGCCATAAGATTATAGAACAGGGCTGAAATGACAAGGGCTGAAAAGATCACTGGTTGCTAAATTTTTTTTTATCTTTTGAATGAAGATTTTTTTCTGTATTTATATATGATCAGCTCCTATATAATTTGGAAAGATATAGGAAACATTACAAAAGGAATTTAAAGGCTCAGACTTATGCACTCTGTTAAATATTCAATTCTTACCAAAGATATTTGTGCCTCAAAGATGGTTACTTATTCCTATTTCATATCTTGCTCCTATCAAAAGTAATAAAAATGTAAATAAGTGCACAGTGCTATCAACTTTTTCGGTTAGGTGCTTTGTAAGTCAAACTAAGCAACACTAGATGGAATAACTAGTTGTAATCTTTTAATATTTTTCCAGCTCCACCATAACAGGAAAAAAAAATCCAGATAATTCTGTTACTTTTATAATACACATGATTTTTTTTCCACACAACATTAAATGAGAATGTTAAAAAGTGTCTTTTTTTTAGTACTCTAAACCAAAAAGTTTAGAGTTTTTGTAACAGAATATAAAAGCGAGCCTAATGCAATAATGAAATTGGAAACCTTATTTTTTTGTTTCACATTGCATTTATATCTAACAAACCTGTGATTCCCCCAGCAATTAATATTTTGGGGCATGATGCTTACAGTAAGTACATAGTGAGATTCATAGGGAATTTTAAGAGAGCAGAGCTGGTCCATTGTGCAAAGCTGTTGAAAAACTTCTCTTTCATTCTCTTTTCCCATTTGTTTCACTTGCAGCCTTTAAAAGAAAATGTTCCTGTCTTACTTGTATCTAACCAATTTTATTTAACTTTAGCTGGCTTGCATTTTGTCAGAGTCAATACATAATTTGTACCTTTCAAGAGCTCACCCAATTTGCAGAGGTAACCTTGGGACTCTTGTCTGCAGCAGGCTTCTCTTCAAAGCACCTATACACTGTGTTCTTAAATTGTATTTTCATTCATCCAGCAGGTGTTTCTATATTTTCTATGTTTAGGAATATTTGATTTTTGATTAAAAGGAAGTTAGAAACATCGCCACACAGCTCTTGTGCTGACAATGGTCAAGTAGTCATTTGATGAACACTTGTGAGACTGCATATAGTATCCGGAACATTCACCTCAAAGCAGCCTTCTTCATTACATGCTGTCAGAGCAGTTCAGCTATATTCAGCTATCTAACTGTTGCCTTCACTTTTGGGACCCCTGCTTCACTACAAATTTAAGAACCCGACAAATTGGGAAGAGTTTAGATGCTTAGACATATAGTGATATTTAGGGTGCTCAGGACCTCTAAGAAATCAGCAAGAGCAGGGAGATTCACATAGCAGAAGCCTAGCAGGACACACCACTGCCCTTCAAATGGCCCTATACGCTTATTTGTGTGTAACTGGATCCCATACATCATATCATTGAGAAATGCACAGGAAAATAATTCATGGCAAGGCAAATAAAAGAGCAGCTGAAGGGACAAAAGGCAAAAACAGACTCTGCTAGGCTGCGCTTACCTAAAACCTAGCAATTGTGAACCTCCAGTCATTACCTGAACATTGTATGCTATATCCACATTGTAATCCCTGGCTGATTTAGAGCTTCATTCCAGGCTGTTTTTCCCTTAGGCTGCAAACCTTGCTTTAATATGGCCCATTATGTTTTAGGTTGTTTGGCCTTTGCAGTGCATGACTTGACTTGCACACACAAAATCTGCATTGGAAAGAAATCAGCTTCTGCTTGTTTTTTTAATGTGAAGTCATTTCTGAAAATTCCACATTTTTTTTTAACTATATCCCACTTTAATAATGAAGCAACAGTTCCCAAGGAATTTGCTAGTAATTATTGGTTTATTATTTAATGGCCTGAGGCAAGACTGAGAGTAGAGAATGTTCATCTAAAGTAGGGAGGAACTGCAGTAATGGTAAATCTCCCTGGGATTATTGCTGCTATGAACCATTTTCAGAAGTTTATGATGCAGATGTGCAGGCTTGAAAGCACTCAGATTCACATTAAAGTATTCAGATATTGTAAAATTAACAGCCTTTTATAGTACACTAATCCCTTCCTACCTACATTTCAAAACAATTGGCAAACTATTTCATATTCTTTCTATCCTTAGGCAGCTAATGTTCTGAAGATCTATTCCCTTTGCACCTGTCATAGAAAAGTGGGAGCGGAGCATCATAGTTACTGGACTGAAACATTATGCATTTTCCTGACCCCTCTCTGCCTTGGCCTGGAAACCCACACCAGTTCTAAGCAGATGAAAGCCAAACATCTGGCTGTCATTATGGCTAAGTTTATTCTGGTATTTCTGTCAGTGAATGTTATGGTTCCTGACCATCATGCGGAATTGTTGCTAGTATACATTTTGGAGTGAACTAAGTAGTTCATAGGCCAAGGATATCTGAGCATAGACTAAATACTGAGGTATATGCTCTTTTCCCTGCTTATGATTTTAATACTTGCTCAGAAAAACAGATCGTGCATTGGTAAAAACTTGCGAGGACTGTGTCTTAGGGTGAATATGCATATCAGTAGGAATAGAAGCAGAAGTGAAGGCAAGTTGATGGGCTATGTTTAAGGCTGTGAACAGATATAGCGGCCAGGATGCAGGGGAAACTCTCCTGAGCATCCTCCTCTTTCCTGTTTCTTTCCCTTCCTCGGGACTTTATATCAAGCCTAAAGTCTCATAGGGAGCATGTTGGTGTGGTCACAGGCTGTTTGTCAGGCAAATGAGATAAAGGAGTTTGCGTATTGGAGGTGCCTTCCTGGGCAGATGCAAAAGGTTACAGGAGCGTGTTCCTATCGTGGAGAGTTTTGCCAAAATGCAGAGCATATACCCACTCCAAGGCACTTCAACAGCATAGACAAGAGTCAGATGGAACTTTTGGAAACTTTTGGAAAATATCTATTTGCTTATTTTCTGCTAGTGTATCTGACAATAGACGGTGACCTGTTTTGGGTGGTTTTGGAGCTGTATTTCTTGACCCTGCTTCTTTTCCCTGAGCATTAGGCATTTCTCAGGCAGCCAGAATTTTTCTAGCAGAAGACATTTTCTTACTTTACTTTTGCCTAAGGCTGTTGAGTGCATATTAAGTACCTATCTTTTTTTTCCCCTGAAACCATTACCATAAGGCTTTTTCCATCCTCTGAAGTCTGTATAAAATTGCCTAGCAATAATCTATATTACAGAATTTATGTTAAATTTAGATTTCTCAAAGATCTTTTTGAATACAGGAAAAAAAAAGCTGTTGGAACAAAAGAAAGATTAGGTGCAGTGTATCTAGTCTTTAAAGTCTGAAACCAACTTGAACCCAACTTAAATCATTTTTAGGCAGAATCTTCTTGTCTCATTTTAAAGACTTTCTCTCTAGCTGCTTGTCTTCGAGCAAAATGCCTGCCCATGCTATGTCCCTCAAATATTTAATGCAACCCAATTACAAAAAAAGTAACTAATATGGTCCTAGTTCTACAATTCTTTGTCTTCAAAGGTGATAGTTTTTCAGAGCATTTCAAGGACTCTACAAGGTAAAGAGAGCTGTCTTTTGATCTTCTTGATGTTTCCATTCAGGAAATTCAGTCAATTCAGGCAAAAACACAGGTATCAGCACAGTAGCAATCACCCTCTTTGGGTACCCTCTTGAACCACCTGTATCCACAGTTCATACATTTTTGCTTTTTTTTTTTTCAATCCAAGCACCAAAGTCACTTGCAGAGCTTTTTCCAGGCCTAGGCTGGGACATAGACTGGGCAGCTCTTTAGGCACCAGACCGCTACTTTGGTCTGTTCCTTTCTACACCCATGCCAAACATGACTCTACTCTTAGTTATTTTCTCAACCCTAGTACTAACCTAACATCTAAATCTTATTATTATTATTATTTTGCTTATTTTTTCTACTTAACAGTTGTCTAGTTCCATTTCCATCTCCTCCCACTTCCTCTCTCTCCTTTCCCTTTTAATCAATCCTTATTTTTCTTACTCAGTAGTCTTTTATCATTCTAATCTGAACGTGCATTAGCATTCTGCTCAATTGTTTAACTACAACAAATACGAATTATTTTAGATTAAAGAAGATCCTTGCCTCTAAAAGCTCTATAAAATCCTCTAGCAGCTCTATGTATCTTTCTGTAGTCAGAAACCAATAATGTGTTCAGAAAAATTTAGAGATGAATTAAGGACTTTTTTTTTCCATGTAGATTTTTGTCGTCTGTAGTCCTACATCTAGTCCTACATCATTTTAACATGTGATTTTTATGTGTATCTGACTGACTCCACATTCATTTCCAGGCTGCTCTAACTTTCGGAGTAGAAAAAATAATCTACAGATTGTTCTTAGGTGTGCGCATTTTCTTCCTTGTCTTTGCCAATTCTCTCCTCTATACTTTACTAACATGGTTTTCTGAAATGTATGCAGTGAAGCTAATAGATAAAAAAGGCAGCACAGTTAAAAGTGAATTTAATTGTGGAAGACTGCAATGTTTTAGTTAATATCAGTTTAAACCATACTCATTCCTCATTAGATTTTGATGTGCTACAGGCTTCGTAATACAAGCAGGTCTGTGCCCTGGCAATATTTTGTCATTCTGGGGCCATGTCTAATTTATTTTTCAGTGAAACATAACCAATAAAATAGGGTGAATGGAAATGCAATAGTGGCATCTGCAGCTGATTTCATACATTGACTCTACTGGTGAACATTACTTTTGGAGGAAAAATAAAAACAAAGAAGAGAGGGGAAGAGAGAGAGAGAGAGAGAGAGAGAGAAACAATTCTCCCCAGTGATAAGTCAGGAAGGAAAGTGACTGGTGGCCCCAGGCAAGGCTCCTCTCCTGGACATCTTTTCCAATACAGCAGGTGATTTCCTCCTCAAAATAATTTTGCTGTAGTTACTGTATGGTTTCCATCAAAATGTAGTCAAATTGATTCTTTTCCTCCTTGTGATGAAATTAGCCCTTCCTGGAGCACACTTTGATGTGGGGCTAGGTGCTGATGGTTGCTTAACTTTGTGCATGAGTATCATTAGGTCCCCTAGTATAACCCAAAAGTTACAACCAAGGGGGAGAATCAGATGTGACTCTCACACAGGTGGCAGGTGCTTCCCATGAGAACCTGCCACAACGACACTATTGGGGTTTACAGTTGGCCACGAAAACAACAACAGGAAAATAGCAGTGCAAGAAGAAATGAAAATCAGTGAGCCAGAAAGCTCTGCAAACCACGGCTGAGGGAGCCTGGGTGCAGAGCCGTCAGTGGGAGGCAAGATCCATCGGTTTCACTGGTGACGATGCGCTCCTTTAAAAACAGTGCCATGGTCAGACATTTCTGTAATGCCCCAGCCGCAGAGCTGTCTGCATGTCTGTGTGACGCCTTGTCTGGCCCTAGTCCTATAAACAGTGCCTGGAAGACAGTTCAGAAGAGGAGGTCTCAATACACCCAAACCTGGCTTGCAAACCGCTCTTTCGTCTGTTTGCCGGTTTGCCTGTGCCCCCGTGTTACAGGCAGACTCTTGGTAGTCTAAAGACTCACGGTAATCACCAGAATACAGGCAGAACCCTTCAAAGAAAAAATTCTGTGTTTGATGATCCTTTTCATGCAACTGAATTTTATTCCATATGATGGCTCAGATACTGTTCCCAACACAGTTTTAGAAGTCATTAAGGTAATTTTTTAACAGCTGATTAGCAGAATGCTGATGTTTAGCATTCTCTGGGTGGGAAAGAACATACTGTATTAGTTTTATGTGAGTTGCAATTCTGGTAGCATTCATATTTACTACAAATCATACTATACTAAAGATTTTTTTTCAGAAACATTGTAAAAGATTTATTTTAATAAGTCCCAGCACTTGTTGCAATGCCTTTTTCAGATACCAGTTATCAAGAGTGGTGGAAGTAAACACTTGCTAATGAGCAGATATGATCAAAAGTGAGAGTCACAGTAACAATCAAAATTTTAACAGAGGTGGAAAGATCAGACAGCTCATAACAAAGATGAGATGGGGCAATGATGGTGTCCTTGATCAGATTCTGCTCTCCACAGTGTTATAATTTGTAACACATGTCTGTAAGCAGGTTTCATGGAGGGAGGGTGATGGCACGGAGCAGGGGATATGCAAAGATCGATGAGAACAGTGAATGAGGCTGAGAATGAGACTCTCAGGAGTGATGGGAGTTTGAAAATGTGGATAGATGAGAACAGTTAGACAGAAAGATAGAAACAGTGGCAGGAGTATTGGCTTGCATGCTGCAAGTTGAAAAATAAGTATCTCAGACAAACCAAGCAAATATAAAAATGGTTAGTAAGAGCAGTGTTAAAAAGATCTGCAGAAACATCAGATCCTCCTTTTTAAGGTTCAAGAGGCAGAAGTGATCTGAAATGGGAGAACTAAGAAATCAGGGGCTGTTGAAGCAGATCATAGAAAAGGAGTGCTAAACTCTATTTAATCTGACCCATAATTAAATCTGGTACATTTCACAGATCATAGTTCTAGTCTACAAGAAGCTCAGCAAAATATTACTTAGTGGGTCTAGAAAAGGTAATGATGAACAATATGAGATAGCCTGGTAGCAAATTATTCACATAGCCTAAGATTTTCTGCATAGAATATGTTGAATTACACATGTAAAGAACGTCCGTGTTTCCATGAATGCCATTAAACTGGGAATCTGGTTAGCAAGGGCATTCAGTAAAAGCAACTGCAATGCTTGACCGTGAGAAAAACAAAACAAAACAAAAAACAGGTTAACATTTTATTTCACTGGGTTTTCATTTTGAGCATTCCACAGTAATATGACTGGATTGTGGAGGTTTTGGTGGGAAAAGGTAAGGATACACAGAGATTTAACAGCATGAGAATTGGCTTTGAATTTGAATGACAGGTGGAAATTCAAGTCTTTACTTTCCTATCTGCCATTAAAAGCAATATTGGAAATGAGGCCGAGATGATACTTGACCTTTAGATTCCAGTATCCTAAATAAGACTACACAGCACTACACACCAGCTGAATCTTAATTGAAAGATTGGATTTCAGATTTGATATTACTAATTGTTTTCAACGGGTTTGTTGCAAAATTAAATGAAATCCACTTTTCAAAGCTTATCAGGAAATAGAATCATTCTGCTTTGATTAGTTTTAATACTGCAGTAATACACATGTGGAATCAAGAAACCAGAGCTTCTAGTATGGCTTGTAGTCTTCTATATCCACTGTACTCTGCTTTCAGAAAAAGGAAAATTAATTATAATGTACATAAAAGGGATCTCCAAGTAGCTGCAGAGGTAAACAGAAAAGTGGACTGTAAAAGGAAGAATTGAATTGAATTACACAGCTCCTTTCCTGTCCGAAGTGGTAAAAGCCCTAAAATACTAGAAACCAGTATTACTTATTCTATATTGATTGTGAAACAGACAGCTATGACCAATATAAGTAAGGTCCAATAATTAACAGCAAGAAAGCATTTCTTTCTGAAAACCCATCCTAATGAACTACTGTGAACTGTACAGGAGTAGCATGAAATGCATATAATCTCAACACGGGTCTTTTATTTAGAGGGCTAGTGAGGTGTCAGTAGAATAGCAGTTAATAGAACAGCAGTTAGTAGAAATACTGAAATACTAGAGTGGTAACGTTTTAGTCATGATTTCTTCATTCAACTAATTCTTAGAAATAGACCACGCATCCAAAAAGTACCATTTTGTTAAGCTTATAATTTAAATATTTCATGAGTTCATTTGAATCCCAAATCAAAAAAGTTCAGTTATGCAGCTGTAGAAAACAACTTATCTTACGCATTGCTAATTACTTAGAAATGTTCAGCTGATTTCCCTGCTTGTCCTCCCCTTCTGCATTCCATATGCAAGTTGGTAGCAAAGTTTCCAAAAAGTAAGCAAGCCTCATAAAAATGGCTAAATATCCACAACCCAGGTTCATTTTTCAGCAAAACTAAGGAACAGAGAAAACAAAAACCAGTGTGGGATAACTACTTTCGTGGTCCAAGGCTCATCATTTTGGTTTAAGATCTGCAGCAAGTAGTTCCAGGCCTTGTTCTTCATTGTGTGCTTTTCCTCCTTCGTTCAGAAGGGACAACATTTGTTATTATAT
>JAUBNY010000987.1:604514-616366 GCA_032275445.1 Crypturellus soui | reverse complement strand
CTCAAATGCTTTCAAATGCTGAAACTTTTTGTTAGGCAAAGGTAAGAAATGGTTTACATTCCTATCCTTAAATCAAGTAAGATTTCAGATAATCTATAGGAGCACAGAAACACCAGTTATTTTTAAAGACATGTCAAAGTGTAGTATAAATATTTATACTTACAGTCTCTTAGCTCTTAGAATATTTCCAGGGGTCACTGTTCGAGGCTAATATAGAGGATGAATGCAGGAAAGACTTTGACTTTATCTCTAGTGGGTCTAGTGAGACTTTCTGGGAGCAAAAAAGGTGAAGCTGGAGCTGAGCCAATTAGGAAGCTTCTGAGCTCAATGAACGAGTGCCTGGGCTCACATGATAGCTAGTCCTGCCCAGGAAGTTAATGAAAGCACAAGGCAGCCTGGCAGGGAGTGGCAGGTTGTGGGGCTCGAGAATGGTGCAGTAGAACAGGGTACTCTTGCCTGGAGGGCAAGTGTAGCCCCTCCAGCAGTTCCATGGCTGTAGGAACGAGGGTGCAGGAAATGCCAAGGTTCGAGGCTTGTATATTTTAAGAGCCAGCAGAGATCTCAGGGTAGTGCACGAGCCAGCAGAGAGCTCAGGCGCCAAGGCAGGGAGCACCTTGGCATGTGCCTTCTGCGCCAATACGCATCCTTTGCTGGAGCTGACAATAATATATTTGATTTCTTGCATAGTGGTGAGATCTTATTTTCCCTAACATAGTCTGTACGTCAAATTCAAATCACAGTTTGAAAGTTACCTTATGAGGATTCATAACTCCCAATAGTGAGTAGGCTTGTGAAAAAATACTAGTACATTTTACTAGGTCAACACACCCCAGGTCAAGATGTGAAAATTCAGCAGAAGATTATTTAGAGTACTTCCAGAAATCTTTTGAATATTTTTTCTCTTAAGCATGTAAAGTCGATATTTAGGCTATATTTATAAATTAAAGAGAAAAAAAAAACACCCACATCTTGTTTCTAAAATAATTTTTGGGTAACATTTTGGGAAGCTACTATTCTTTATTTCTTCAAATTACCCTTCTATGCTTTTTTAAATGTTTTTATTTAAGATGCTATGGACTTTAAGCACCAGAAATTAACAAATTAATATATTTTGACAATGGACAAAATAAGCATATTAGCATAATTAGGAAACTCACATATGTGTATAATGTGAATTAAAACTATAGTGATAAATCTTCTTTTGTTGTATTTTGTGTTCAGCAGATGAAATTACTTCATAATAAGCAAGCTGCTTGAGCTTGTCTGGCAAACTTGTTGAATGTGTAAAGAAGTTGGTTCATATGTGGGATTATATTGAAAATCATTTACAAAGCAAATTACAATATTACTACATTATTCAACAGGCTAATTTAACATAGGTGTTTCTGAAATTATAAGTTGGGGATAGTTGATACATCTTAATATGGAAGTAGATATTGAACATAGTCCAACTGAAGTGTGGTCATTATTGTTACCAGCAAAATCACATCCTTCCTATCACGCTCTCTGGTTTCTGGTATAGACTGTACAATAATGCTTATCAAGCATGAAAAGGTAATTGTTCCACTGTTAACAGCAAATGGCATTTTTTAATTGCCTTAGATCCTTCCCAAACCTTGTCACCTGACCTTGTAACTTCGTGATCCATATTTTACGGGCATGACTCCTTGTAACAGCAATGGAATGAGAAATGTGGGAAAACAGATTAGTTATGGAAAGCTTACGTGCTGATATGGAATCATCTAAATATAAATAGCACTTACGATGAAATTAGTTCTAAGAGCACAAAAAAGGCCAAGAATTCAATACGTTATTAAGAAACTGAGCTTTCTTATAGCAGAACATACACTTGCAGGTGCTGCAGTGAATATTCCTTATTCAAAACTGTAACAGTGTTCCTATCTGTAGATAGTCTCATATGTAAGGCTTATAGTTTCATCTTCAAGATGACTCTGTGTGTTAGACTATCTGTTCTGTAGCCTTAGGGCAAGAAAATTTGCCTTCAAGATTCAGAGATTAAACCTCATGAAAGACCATCTTGGAACTTGTAAATCTATAGACAATGAAGCCAGATGTGTCATAAGCACATGTATCTTTTTAGCAAAAATCAGAAAAAAATATTAGATCTATATTTCACAAAGCTGTGGTATTTTGAGAAGCAAAGATGACGGATAGAATTCTGGAAGGATATTTGGGAAGAGGAAAAAGAATAAAAATAAAAGGAAATATGTTCTTCAAACAATTTTTAATAGAAGTTCATCAAATGCAAAATTGACCAAATGTTCACAGCTGATGATTGTTGTATTGTTTTCAATAAATATGGTAAATGAGACAGGTTGTGTTACAAGTGGAGCTACAGAGGCTGTGTGTCATAAGGGAGCTTTTCAGATTCGTGTACCTCAGTTGGCCATACTGTTTCCTTTTTATCACAGTCAAAATTAGCAAGAGAGTTAAATTTTTAGTCTCTTGTCAACTGTGAGCTCAAGTAGATGTATTAGATGAGAAGACGCACTTTCCTGTGCTCAGGAAAGTATCATGGTAACTAGCTGTCATATTAGTCACGTAAATCCAATGTTCTTGCTTTGTACCAGAAAGGCAACCAAACTCGCTGGTAAATCTGCACTGTTTAAATCCAGGTACCTTAAACTGTGAACTTGATAGCAGAAATATAGCCATTGGCCTTGGCAGTGGTGGGGAATGTCTTTCTTCATGAATAATCCTAGTTTTGAATCACTTCTTGTTTTTCTGCTCTTTTTATGTCTGTAAGCCAGTCTAGAAAATGTCTAGAAAATACTCAGAAAATATTCACTCAATCAGACTTCTCAAAAGTGAGGAATGAAGGAGACATTATCAGAGAATTCATGTAGTCTATGGGAGATGAACATCCAACCCAGCATAGTGGACCTCAACTCACGACACCTTCCTCCTGTGAGGGTTCCTCTACCGCAAAACTCAGGCATGTTCTTAGATTTGAGTCTTAATCTCTTATATTTAAAAACTATATATTCACTAAGACAGAGTAACAGTCTGTGTGGCCAACAAACCAGAGAGTGATTAGAGTATTTAATGCTCCTCTGTAATTTTTTAACATGTTATATATAGCTCAGTTGCATGAACTGAATGATAGCTTCAAATATTGATTCAAGTCTCAAAAGGAGTAAGTTTTATGTCTTAAGTTTCAGAATCTGAGTTTCCTAAACAGAGGAAAAGCTAAATTAATATTTTTTCTTAATTAAAAAGTAGGAATATCTGAGGTGCCCAAGTATGGAAAGCAATGAATTATGAGCTGTGGCTCTGGTTATGAATGAGAAGCAGAGCAAAATCATTATTTTCTCAAATATAGCAATCATCCATATCCTCAGCATTTCTTAAAAATTCCAATTAGATTGTTTTACAGTTGTGTAGACCCTGTATTTTAATGCCTCTGTTTCCCTGTAAAAAGAAGTGAAGATTTCATTTATACATGAGGGTAACTTCCTGTCCACTAAATGAATTTGGAAAGAGAAATAAATATTTGGTGGCAAAACGAAAAATCATAAGAGGAAAAATACTTCTCCAGGACCAAATAGTGGAATAAGAAATAGGAATGTCAAGTATAAAGTAGTCTACAGCACTTATCTGACACATCAGACTTTGGTGTCAATTTCTTTGTAGATTTTTTTTTGTTGTTTTCATATACTTTCTTTAAAACTGGCAAGTTTTAGAAGTGGATTTTAGTCTTGTGTTAGCTTTCATTATGACAGAAAAATATTGGATCTGATAAATTGAATTAGAAAGAGTGGGGAGAGGCAGCTAATCTCTTTGATACAGAGTAATTCTGTTTGAGCTCCATAGAATATTTTCACAGAGGAGTCAGAAATGATAATCTTTCCTATCTTTTCTTTAAGAGAGAGAAGCTTTATTTTACAGAGAAGTAAATACACATAGGCTTTTATTTTGGAAAATCGAGGTTCAGAGAGAAAGGCAAATAAGATAAAATGATACAATCTGTGGGCAGGAGTGTCTTCCAAACATCCAGGAAAGGCACATTTCTTTGTTTACTGAAATAAGAATGGCAATTGTGATTGAACAGAGTGCCTAAAAATAGTAAGTTTGATTATTGCTAGAAAAACATTGAAAATACTACACCAGCCTAACCCATCCTGACTAGGGATCTTTAAACTTGTCTTCATTTGAGCCCTTTCTCATTGTCATGGCTTTGCTGCTAGGGTGTTAATAGGGTGAAAGGGACTTAACTGCCTTCAAAAGATTCATGTGGACAAATCTGATCCTCTTTAAAATCAATTACTGTGTTCCCCATTGTATACTGCATTATGTATAAGTGCATCAAATGTAATTCCATTGCTGTCTGGTGATTTCTTCATTCCTGTGAGGGAGATGATATATATTTTTTTTACTTTAATGGCTCATGAGATATATTAGCAAGCAGATTTGTTACTTAGTCCCCAAAGAATCTTTATAAACAACTCTGGCCTCTTTGACCACATGCTCCTATTGTTATCTATCACTATAGCATACAATTGTTCATAGATATCATATAAAAGCACTTTTGCTGAAACACTGGTTTGATTGAAAGCTTTTGTCTGAGGAATAATCACATTCCAAAACACTAAAATGAAAGAAAAAGAAATGAAATTCATTGCAGCTGCATTAAGATATAAACAAAAGAATTGAAGAGCTTCGCTAAATCCCACATTTTCTATGAAATATTGTCCCATCCTGTGGCAGTAGTAGTTTGTTCAAACTTTTTGTTTGTTTGTTTTTGTTTGTTTGTTTGTTTGTTTTGTTTTATTTTGTGGGGAGGCAGGAGAGATTTATTCCTCCTGTTTCATGGGAATTACTAAGGACATCACTGAATATTTTGTTCTTGAAGAGAAACCCCGAATGACCATGGTCTGTGCACCCAAAACAAGAAAAGGTTAATGGTTGGTTAGCTGCGAGCCTAGCCCACAAATGGGAATTAGCTGTCACAATACCAGTGAAATAATGTTTGAATACCAGGGCCCAGGAGGTTCATAACACTCAAGTTAGGCCCCTGGATATCTCTGCAGTAAGACGAAAGGACATCCAAATTATGCTCAAAACACCTCGCACACTAATCAGGAAGGTAAGTTATTTAAAGAACAGTGGGGACTGGTAAATACCTCAAATCCTTTCCCCCACAGAATTTCAATACCAAACTCTGGTCTGTAGGAAGAGCTATATTAGCTCTCCTCCTCTGCATAAGATGATCTCGAACACACATCCTCTGCCGAAGGAGATTGCTTTGGATCCAGTTCTATTAGTGGCATGGAGACATGCGCGTACCCACACACCTGCCTTTCTGCAGCACACACAGTCTCACTGCGCTCCACACAGCTGCTGCGAGCACCAGTTTTAGACACCTTTAAGAGTTCAGATATTTCCTCTATTCTTTCTTAAGTTAGCCATTGTTCAAATATGGGTACTGGAAAGGTATAGCTGTTCAAATACCTGTTCAAGTCCATTCAAAATTGAATTAGAAAATCTGAAAATTTATCTGGAATAACAGAATAAAAAAATAAACTTATAAAACTGTTATTCTAACATTAAAAGCAATACCTAAAGTAATATATGAAATTAATATAGTAAAAAAGCTATAGACAAAATTAACAATGCAGATGAGCCAGAAGTTAAATAAGACCTAGTTCTAGCATAAGTAGGGAGTAAGAAAGGTTATTTTTTAAGATGTGATCCAACTGAAAGAACCAAAGAAATGGCAAAGCTACTTAGTGCCACATTAGATCAATGCAGGGTGGTAGGTGATTAAATTCCTTCTGACAAAACATTACAAATACTCTTTTTTCCTGTGGTCATTCTGCGTAAATTCTCCACAGTTGGGAATCATTTTATACCTATGTACAATGGAGTGGAAAAAAGTTCTGCTTCTGTAGCATTTTATGTATACCCTATAAAAGTGTAAATAATGATTTTATAATGTGCCGAGGAATGTGAATCAAGTTTTGTGAACTATACAAAAGAGGGCAGATGAGTTCATTTGTATGAGCAGTTAGAACTTGCGTGTTTCCCTTTCTAGCTTGCCTAAATAAAAATATTTTGATTTTAAAAACACAGTGTTTTGTAAAAGGTGTTAAAACAGCGTTGGAAGACTTTATCTTTTTTTCACAAAACATTTTTTGCTGATTTCAACCTATAAGTCTATATGAAAAGGTGTTGTTGGAAAAATTCTGTCGTTTTAGATTTTGACTATAACTCTCTTAGGTTTGATTGTAAGAGTTTTTATGATCATGATACTGAAATGATTTGACAGGTATCTGGATAACATAAGAAAAATATAGAGGTATTCATATGGATGGTGAATATTTTCCTTATTTTCTTCCTTTTGATATGTAAAAGATTAATCTATAACTAGCTATTCAAATGGAGGCTGTCAGAGTATGAAGAAATACTTATGACTGTCATTTTTAGATCATAGCTTGATGCACTTGTCCTTTGTGCAGTTTTGAAGGGAAAAAAGAAAAAGAAAAATTTATTTTGTCATGCAGTTTGAACAGAAACAGATCAGAAACACAAAAATAACATAAATGCAGGTTGAAGGAGAGTAGTTGAATGACAATAAAAATGTTAAGAAATATTTTTCTAAATAAGATTAATACAACTGTAATAGATTTTGCCTACTGTAATTCACAGGATGTTTGTGCTTATAATAGATTTTATTCTACTGTAAAATTTGGTGATGTCATTGCAATAAATTTAGATACAGCTTAAAAAATAAGGTAAAAAACAAGCTTCTAACTTCATTTTGAGTTGTTCAGTATTTTAGAAAGATAATTTGAAGGTAGCCACTGCGTATTTTTGAAAATATTGCTCTTGCAGTGCCAACATCGTATCTTATTTTTGAAATTTTATCAAACTGTGCCAAATATCCAAAGAAGTGTTACTCTTAAAATGTCTGTATCACCAAGAAACTTGGCTTCTCTGTTCACAGATGGTTCCCAGTTGTCTGACAATTTGACAAACGTTACTTTCTGCCCAGCATCTCTTTTTTTGGAACGAGGCAACCAATTTCCTCCAGGGCAAAGTCCAGTCACTGATCTAGTGACAGCATCCTAGAGACACCTTTACAGATACGTGGCACCAATACAACAACTAACCTCTGGTAGTATCTCTTTTCCTCAACTAAACTGGTCTCCAAACGTGTTCCAGCAGGCCTTTCACTGTAAATATACCCACAGATGTACTTCATGTCACACTTGATGGCATGAGGTGTCATAAAATTTCAGCTCCACAGTGTGCACTCCCACAACACAGCTGGCACTATTTGAACAGAGTACAACAGAGAATAAAATAAAAGGGAGGGTGAATTATTTCTTCTTGGGGCCACAGGCACACAGAAGAGATAAGACCAGACGTGGATTCACCCAAATATTCCAAAACTTTAGGAAAATAGACACATGCCGCTATTCACTGCTTGAATGGAAGGCTAGGAACTGGGACTGTGTCTCATAGAAGATGCATACTCCTCATGCTATGTCTGCAGTAAAAAAACAAACAAACAAACAACACCAAAAAATCCCTATGGTGGAGCAGCTCAGACAGATATGCTTTTGGGGATGTGAGGAAGAAATGATCGGAAGTAGTTTACGTCCATATATTCGTGATTCTGATTTGATCTGTCCTTGGGAGTCAATTTGTCCCATAAGGGTCAAATAAGGCACATAAGTCTTTCTGGCTTATCCTTTCTGCTCATTTATGTAATTCAAATGGGCAGGGAAGCGGAAAGTTTTCATTGCAGACTTGTGTATAATTGCTTTGAGCTTTCATACAAGCAGCACTTAAATAACTAAACTGGTAGAAAGTGCAGTAAGAATATAGAGTGCCATCCAAAGGTGCCAAAAAATCTAGCTTCAGAGCCTGCTGGAAAGGAAATATTGGCCACAAATCTTTATGCTGGAAGGCAGAATATCATGGATATGGAGGTCAGACACAGGTGCACTAGAAAAGACCTAGGAGGGCCGGGTACCTGGGCTCATAAAACGTGCTGCAATGCCTCGGTGTGATTAATGCTGACCAAGAGGCACGAGGGAGTAACGCTTCCACAGGGGGACGCAACAAAATCTGAGCAGGCAGGGGGCTAAAAAAGAGGTGCCCAGTGCTGTTTTTCGCTGGCACTCTTTCTTCGTTACCTTTGAAAAAATACCCAAATGCTTTATTTATTATCAATAACTAGAGCTCTAAAGGTGACAGTTTCTCTTTTCATGTGCACTGTCAATGCCATCCTTTCATGGCCACAGCAAGGCCCATAGGGATTTTCCCTCTTTGAATACCTTTTCTGTACCAAGCCTTGCAATACTTGTCAGATTTGCTGAAATGATAACAGTTTAGAACTTGCTAATAGTTCACTAGGCTGATGCTCTATAGGAACTTAGTAGAATTATAATTTATCACAGTGATGAAAAATCCATAATAGTGCAATTTATTGAATAGTACAAGTAACACTGCACTGTTGCTAAGTGGTGTGTAAAAAAAATAGTTAAGTCATAAAGATGACTGTCTGAAAACTTAATAAGTTGGGTAATTTGTAGCTCTTTGTTAAGTAAGACATTTGATTAACATTTCCCAGTTAGCTGTCAAGAACATTTATAAAGTTCAGCAAGAAGGTCTATTCAGAATAGAAATACACTGATTGATGAATAAACTTCAAAGAGAAGAACAGATTTCTTTTAATTTATCTTCAAAACAGATACCAGCAAAAACGTTTTATTTCTGTCTGAAATGTTTCTGAAAAGTTACAACAGATGTGGACTATTGCCGATCTCCTCCGCCAGCCCATAAATGTAGGAGTTTATGTAACTGCCATGCATTTGCTAAGAATGATGAAGCTCTGGCTATAAAATATGCAAGTGTCAGTAATGATTCAGTTAAAAAAATGTAGCCATAGAGTTATGGGTCCAGTAACATAAGAAAAGAAGAAATCTAATTTTTTGTAATTAGTTTTAAAAAGATGATATCCATCCTGGTAAGTAATGTGTTTCATGCTCAAAATGTATCTGTTAATAAATAAGAAAATTTTTCTTTTTTAAAAAAGAAACATTGATATGACAGCTAAAGGTTAATTTTCCAGATTTATTTCCTAAAAGTGTAGTCACTTTTATAAATATCTCATATTTAACATGATTTGTATTGATTTCAAGGATAAATGCCTACATTACATTCTTGTGTCTATTTAGTTAAAAGAGAAAGGTACACCTTTTTTTCTTGCATTTAGACTGCAGGGAACAACTTCGATATACCTGCCTGTAGGTTTACTAAAATGCATTTCTAAGTGTCAGCAGTCAATCACACTCTTTGCCTCATTCACCTGCACTAGCGATCTATTTTTAATGGAGCTGTCTTCCCTGACTATGAGAAACATCCAAGTAGTTTTAGAGTTTTCCTGTGAAAACTGAAAGCCAATAGAATTTTTGTGCCCTAAAAGAATATAGTCATATAGTGAACTTTTATGTGATAAGGAATTAGTTTTAAGTTCAGACACAGGCAAAACTGAGACTGAAGCAACGAAGTTTTGGTCTAAAGCAAAATTAATGACAATGTACAAAGAGAAGAGCTGCTTTGTTGTATTCTATTTTTGCCTCTTTAATAAATGGTCAAGGAACTAATGATTATAGGAGAACAGTCTAACACAAAAGCACAAAATAGTATTTTAAAACATTATTACCATTCACCACCGTGATTACTAAAGAAATTGAGAACAAGCACATTTTTTAGCTGTTTCACCACACACAACAGCTTTATCTAAGGGCTTCCTGCCTGAGTGCTGGGGTTTTGTCCTGTGAAAAATCCTCTAGAGGCTGGGTCTGATTGATTAGAATGACTCTGTTGCTGTAACCTGACAAATGTTATCTAATTGACCCATATAAATGAGAGCTAAATATGAAGACCATTACATTGTCACATGCAATGTTTTCAGTTCAAATTAAGGGAATGGAAAGCTGACTTAATTTCTGTATTCAAAACTTTATAATATTAAAGGCAAATAGAATGAGTTTATTCCCATAGCATAAAATGCTTGAAAATCTACAATAGCTTTCTAATGTACCATATATCTACAAGGAAAATGTGCTTGCGGAGTTAGGCTGAAGCCAAGACTGAGTGATCTGGGAAAGATGTGCCTCAGCTATTTGGGCTCTGGCTGACCCTATGCTTCATATACTCAGCTGAAATATGGACCTGACCTTGCAAAGCACAGCTGAGCTGAGCAGTTGCACTGACTGTTGATGGTGGCACATCCAGCCTGCCTCTGACTGCAAGTAATCACAACTGAGAGATGGTTTGTGAAGCTGCTGCTTCTGAGCAGCTGGTTATGAAATTTCACCTGCTTGTCCAGAGTGCTTGGACTTAGGACATGCAAGACCAGCATGGGTTCATGCCGTGAAAAGAGTCTGGGAGCTAGAGCAAACTCCCAACCATACAAGCAAATTTCTGCTAAGAAAGCAAATATAGAAAATATCCCTCCTAGTAATGGCTGCTGATTTTTTATAGCAGTTACACATGAAGAAGTCATCTGTGGAAATAGAAAAAAAATCATTTCTAAAATTTGTATGTAAAAATCAGTGTTCAGGTGTATACATAAAACATATCATGTGACAAATTTGGCTTGCGAATGATAGAGGTACAATGATAGAATGATCTTGAGATCAAATTTGGCTTGAGAATGATAGAAGACAATTTGGCTTTTCCATAAATTGTGCCCTGAGAGATAGAGAATATGCTTAAGAAGTTATATAACAAAACTGAAAGCATGTAAAACACAGCCAGAGATCCAGTCGTGAATAATTAACATCCCTCTGAAGGGTATATGATGCAGTATGATTCTGTTCATAACTGAGTTTTCACAAGATGTGTCTGGAGCCCAAATTCCTCCCAAGTCCATTAGAAGAGAGAACAAACATGTCTTTCAAATACTGTAATCAATAAAGTACTGGTAAAAACTGCTGAAATTATTTATACCAGGGTTGAGTCTCAACTGGAAATCCCAATCACCTTATGGGAGAAAAAGAAAATATTCTCAGGTTCAAGTATATAAATCTTTCACACTTTTAAATGTGATATTTCTGTGAGGTAGTCAGGAAGAGGCTGATTAAATGCAGTGACAAACTATTCCTTTCCTATGTAACAAGAAGCTAAATGTGAACAGTAACAATGTTAAAGAATTGAAATGTGTATAATTCTGCCGAAAGGAATAAAGGATAAAATTCAAAAAATTAGAAACTTTTTTTCCATGTTGCAGCAAGGGAGTAATCACTGGCATACCAAACCCAACAAAGCTCAATGACTAAATATAGGAACTGACTGAAATCTGAGAAGACTACGATGGGAAAATTACCAAAATTATTTTCTGGCTGAATAATGGTAACAAATTATTCTGTTGAATTAGTTGTTAAATATTGCTTTCGCATATGCTCATTTGCAGAGTGGGAGTTATTTTTATATATGCGTATATACACACACACATATATGCATATGTATATGTCGTGGGAATCACATTTATTCATCAAGTAATCAAGCTGTGTTTGGAATAACCCAATTGACTGGTAAGCAACTATTTAATGATTAAAGAAAAAGTAGTTATTCTTTTACATATATACTTACAACACTTTGTTATCTTTCAGATGTTCTAAGATTTTTGCTTTAATGCAAACTGAACTTGAAATATGCCACAAAAGTGTAAGAATCTGTTTAAAATGCAGCATATTTATCAGGAACTGCCATTACCTATGAAATCAATTAGGCCAATGGGATGCATTAAGAGGAGCATCTCCAGCAGGTCGAGGGAGGGGATCCTGCCCCTCTACTCAGCCCTGGTGAGGCCA
>JAUBNY010000987.1:592391-604414 GCA_032275445.1 Crypturellus soui | reverse complement strand
AGGGAGGCAGTGAGGAGGATGGGGCTGGCCTCTTTTCAGTGGTGGCCACCGACAGAACCAGAGGAAATGGCCACAAAATGAAGCACCAAAATTTCCACAGGAACTTAAGTAAAAATTTCTTAACAGTGAGGGTGAGACTGGAGCACTAGAACAGGCTGCCAAGAGAGGATATGAAATCTCTTTCTCTGGACATAACCAAAACCTGCTTGGATGCAGTCCTGTGTCTAAATGACCCTGCATGTGAGGGGGGTTGGACTAGATGATCTCTAAAGGTCCCTTCCAACCTTAATGATTCTGTGATCAAGCTGGGGAAAAATCCTATATTAATGTTCATCATGTTAGAAAATGAAGGGTTTGATTGATCTTCACTATAGACAGACAAAAGTACTGAGTAGATACAATAGTGGGAAATAAATGAAATTTAGGCTGAGCAATCACTACCTGAGCTTCAATGCTCCTCTACAGCGGTCTTTATGGCTCTCTCCCAAGAGATGAATAATAGGGGTAAACTTCATCAGAGGGAAAATACAGGTCCTCCACATGTTATACCAAAACTTTAGCAGCTAGAGAAAAGATAGATAGTGTTCGTCAAAAGATAGGCAGTAAGAATTCTGACTTTTTATGAGTCAACTACCCACCTTAGAGCTCAAGACCAACACTTAGAAGCAAGTGTATTTTTATGTGCCAAATTTAAAGCGCAGGAAAAGCTACACTTCAAAGAGTGTGGCGACTCCTGGCCTATGTTGCAGTGAATGAAGGTTTTGGGAACTGGATTTGAATTTAGATGGCCGGTGTCCAAGTTAAATGGGATATGAAATCCTAAGGACCTGTGTATGTCTAAATACTTTGAATACCCAGTGACAAAAGTTTGAGAATATTCAAAGGGGAAAAAAATCTAAATCATATATTCTGAAAGTGTAATGTGCATGAGTAGTTACGTTCATTGTCTTTAGAGAGCAACAAAACCGTGCTTGTGCACAGATGCATTTATGACTGTTACTGCGGTATTCCTATAATTCCTAAAGTAGACTTTAGGTAAGGACCTTGACTTGGAGAAAGAAAAAGTAATGAATGTTTTCAATATAGAGCTGTCACATTCCAGCCTCTGAGGTTCTGTATCTGGTCAGATTCCATATTCCTGATATTCCATATATGACAGTTACTTTCATCACAAAATCTGCTTTATTCCTTAAAATGCTAGGTCCTATTATCATCAAAACTAGAAAAGCATTAAAACTTACTATGTGGCATTCTTCTGCTTACTTGAGTCTTACATCATTACCATGTCTTGGTGCTCAAGAGGAAAAAGATTGACATTTGTTGTGTAATTTGTGTAATACTTGCTCTTTTATTCTGCCAAACACCATAAAATCAAATTGCTAATAGCCTGGGTTTAGGAGTTTACATTTTTTTGATTATATTGCTGTCATTGTAAGTGCTAAAATATCACTGTGATAAATATTTACAGTAAAGAGACTAATGCTGATATTTTTGATGTAGATAAGCATTTCTGTGCTGACAGATTTCTGTAACTAATCAATTTCTCAAATTTCAATCTTTTGGCAAAATAATTCCATTTTTATTTTGATTGTGCCGGTCTGTTCATGGTTTAACAGGAGGAAGGAAACAAACAATTTTTCTATATGTGTTTGCCATAAATCTGTTTGTCAGATTAGGCATCTGCATATGTAAATCCTATTTTTCAATAAGATATGGTCATTTGGAATTAACATTTTTCCCTACATGGTCATTCTGTATTTCCTTTTCTTCATCTTTTTTTTTTTTCTTTTTCCTTCCCTCTTTTGCCTGATGGTATTTAACAACCAGAAATATGTCCTTTAAGTGGACTGCGCATATTGGCATGCTTTGAGCTAGACACAGCAGAAATACAGTTTCCTTAAATTTTCTTTCAGGGAAATTTTCTTATACTTTTTTTATCTCTGTGTTAGCATGCTGTTTTCTGGTCTGATGTTCTCCGGGAAGTTCATTTTGGCTGATATGCCAGAAAAGTGATTTCAGTAAATGATGAAATTAAAATGATTTGACACATGAAGAGGAAGGACACCAGATCTCTGCAGATCTCTAGAAAGCATATATAATCTGGGAGATGTGTCCATGGTGATGCAGGAAAGCCTTGTTGGTAGGGAATTTGCTGCTTGTTTTAAATAGTAAAAATCGTAACTTTAGTGCTCTGAGGAATGATTTTGCGACTTTGTAACACAAGCAGGTTATGTTGTGCTTCAAAAATTCTTTTGTCAGAAAGAAACAGGAAAAATTATAACACGATTGGAAAGGCCCTATTTATATCCGTTGTTACTTTCTCCATGATCAGTCTCTAAATATTACATCCCCCTTTTACTTATGTAAATCCTTGGATTTATCGCTTCTCAGTGGCTGACAGTTTTACAAGTACCTCCCAAAACTAAATGCACATCTGAAAATCAAAAAACCCCTGTTGTATTTTCTTCTGTATTTCCAGACAGTTTGAAGTCAAAGCTGTAAAATGAAGGCCCTCCACATAATTTAGCTAATTTTAAATTAAGAATGTGAATCTTTTCTTAAATTCATGTGAGCTTTAATAGCCATGTGCAATTATGGATGATGATTGTTAAATAGAAACATGTGCTCCAATGTCAAACAAACTTCTTGTAATGTCACATTCAGACTTCCTGAATCTCAATGTTTTAATTTATAACTTTCATTATAACTCATTCTTTCTACTCACCTTTTATGTGTACGAAACAGTTTTTATTTGTATTTTTATTCTAATGTGTTAAACTGCCTTCCATTATGCTAATTTCATATCTTATTGCTGCACTCAGGAACTAATTGTAGTTTTAAACAAATAATTGTAGTTTTTATTCTAACTGAAAGAGCACCCTGAAGTAATTTTCCTGCCTTTTAGGAGAGAGGGCAACAGAGAAGACTTAATTGAATCACATGCCATTTTGACCTTAACTTCTGTAGAGCATCACCCTTATCCCCCTGTGACCTACCACCCTTTACCAGCTTGTTCATGGGGCTTGCCCATGATGGTCCATGGGAAAATCTGAGAGCTGGCCAGTGATACCAAACTCAGGAGCAGTGAGCCTGATGTGTCCTATGTCACCTGCCCCCAACAGCTGTGAAAATGTGTACTGGACTGCACAGAATTCATTCAGAATTTCCCACACCGCTGTTTCTCTGACAATGAACACTCATAAGAGCACAACTAAGCAGAGAAGGCCTAGGAATGACAGCTTGTTCTGAAATGTGATCATCTGACCTCCGGCATTAACAGAGTGAGTTATGTTATGTCTAGCTGGAGGATTGTATTATAAAGAGACAAATTTATTTCTAGTTAAAGAAAGGTGCAGAGACAGCAGCAAAACTATGCTGCTGTCTCTGAGTTAAGATAAATCCATCCGGGTGAATGAATAGTGAAGAAAAGCTGTGTATCTATTTAACATGTTAATACAGCTATGTCCTATCTCTGCGTCCATGCTACGGGTCGGTTGTGCCTTCTGCCAGCCAAGACCAGAAGTGACTTGAAGGCACCCTGGTGGGATGTCTTTTGCACACTGCCATTAAAAAAACAGAACAAGAGCCTTTCTGCTCTCCTTTACATCACCATAAACGCCCTTGCAGTTTTTCTAAAGGAACAGCCTCCTTTACTTAAGGAACCCTCCAATCTCTGTACAGAGCTTTAATTCAGCTTTAATTTAATACAGCTCCCATTCCTCCCATTTTCTAAGGCAAATAATTTAAAATATGCATGAGATAATGAAAGATACAAATCCTCAGGCTTAGAAAAGCCTGGATATATACACCTGTGAAAAGACAACAAACAAACAAACAAAAAATATATTTATTATGATATATTTGATCAACATCAGCATATTAAAGTGGTGATAGGACTTCTTCAAGAAGAAAACAGGTTACCTGTCTCTATACTTAATATCTTAAGCCTTTTCAAAATTGAACCAGCACAAATTTCACTCAGTGTTTCAACTTACTAAAATAGAAGTGCTTTCTGTGGAAGTGGCTTCTGGAGGATAGCTTGACATATGCTACTTTAAAAAATATGCTAAATATTTCAAGAAGTTCATCACTAAGATTAGGCAACACCATTCTCCTAACAGAAGAAATATTTTTCTTGGTTAATATCTTTTTTGTTCGATCGTAATAAATACCAGGAAGAATGGCACTGGAGCATAGTGATAATGAGCATGTGAGATTATTAAAGGTCAGTGGCACATTAACATTTAGTCACCTACAAAAGCCATTTATTGCTCCCCATAGTCCTACCATAAAGTCGTAAAGATTAGTATTAACAATTACACAAAGTCTGTGTCTGGTAAAGCTCAGAGGGGTTTTTGTTTGTTTTTGTTTTGTTTTATTTCTTTCCATTTACCTCATCTCTGTAGCCATCAAGAGCCAGTTATATATTATCTTGTTAAACTGGCCGTGCACTGAGGAAGTGGGCAAACATTTTTGCTTGGGAAATCCAACACTAATACAATCAGTATTTTGTTATTAATTTTAATGAAGCCAAGAATCTGTGAGCCTGTGTATACTGGCAGTGCTAGCTGCTATTGCTATCTGCTTGCCATGCCTCTGTCACTCAGGTCCTCTTAGATGCAGATTATTTTATTGGTTTCTACAGGTAATGAAAATGGTATTTCCTGTAATTTAAATTCTTTGTAAGAGCATTACATCTTAACCCAGTAATAGCCTTTTGGTAAATAAAGCCTTCTTTTCCAATGAGACATCCTGCTACAAAGGCAGGGATGCAATTTGTCACAGGCTCAGGTTCCCTCCTCTGCTACCCAGGTGCAAGAGAGTTTCTTTCTTTTCTCTCCTGCTTAGCAGGTTTTCACTCATGTTTCTTGCCTCCTCTGCTTCCCTGTCGATGTATTTCTCTTCTTGCAAAGTTTTCTTTATCTCTATTTCTGGACTGTTGCCATCTGAGACTGCATACTGCATCTCTGCTAGAGCATCCCCAGGAGGAGCTAAACTGCCCCACTCCTTGCCTATAAGTAAGCTCATTTTCAGTGTCTGAATGACTCAACCCATTCCTGTTGCTGAGCAGCTTCAGTAGCTCACATCCACTGCTCCTGGTTCAAGCGTGTCTCCAGCAGCAGCTGCTGTTGAGGCAGCAGAGACTGCTTATCAGAACCTTTCAGACTTTCGCCAAGGACTGCTGATGCTTCAGAATGATGGTCTAATTCTGAGCCAAAGGTAGCCTCCTGCTGTGATTATAGCACTTAAGTCTGTGTCAGGGAGGAGAAATGAGTTACTCTTTATACTTTCGTTACCCACGCCTACTATGAGACTGGAATTCATGGAGATCTTCAGTATTTGCCTTCTCCAATGGGCTTCCCTGTTTCCTGAAAGCTTTAGTTATGAATCTCTGGTCTTACGGCTATTCCTATTATTTTTTTTTTATCTCCAGTTCTCCAGACAGCATTTTCTTTCTCTTTATCAGAGCACCTCTTCCATGGTGCTCTCCTGTGTGGTTCACCTAAACACCTTTGATTACTCTCTCTGTTCTCCCAAACACTTTTTCCCTTGTAACTGTATTACTTCCTTGCCTGGCTATTGGTGACATTGACTATTTCCCTTTCTGACAGCATTTGGAAAGCCCATCATACTCTTTCAAAAATACATTATGATGTCTATCACGCAGCTGCTTCTTTCTTAGTCTTCTCTAAGACCTTGAGAGGGTTTTCGCTCTCAAGAAACATTCATAGTGTTATTTTCCCTGGGGAAAGTAAGGTCAGTTCAGTGTGCTTGGGCTGGTGTGCTTAAACAGTACTCTATCACTCTATGCAGAAATATATAACTACGAGGAATCATCTAACTGTGTTAGTGTGGGCTAGTTGGCTACTCCGGAGAAGCAATCTTGGAAGTTTTTCTAGCATAAGATAAGTTATACATGGAACTGAATTATGCTCTATAAAATGTTAAAGCAATAGTTGGTCAGATTCATCACTACTTTTCTACCTTTTCTCCTGACCTCTCTGACAGACTTTTCCCCTTCAATATGATCCTGCCTCAACTGAAACTAATAATGAAGCTCATAAATTCCAGTGAAGGAACAATTCATGTTTTTTTAAGTAGTCATGGCTTTTTGAACAGTCTCTTTTATTACTTCGGCTGAGTCTAAAGACTAAAGGCTGCAAAAGTTTGCCAGAACAATTTTAGTTTTAAGAGGCTGTACTTGATTACAGATTTGTAATGACTATAGCATGTTTTCTGTTTGTTTGTTTGTTTGTTTGTTTTCATCTAAGGCAAGAAAATGACAGTTAAATTTGCAATTTTATAACCATGTTTAGCAATAGCCCATATTTTAATCTACTGGAATATAATATCAATTGATTTGCTAGTTGTGAGTGTGAAAAAAGTTGGTGGTCTGTTATCAGAAATTTTAATTATCCACACTCATTTTCCCAGTGTAGTGGAATGCTTTTTAAACTATCTCACTTCCCAAGTCACCAGCTAATCTGCTGATGAGTGGACTATTCTGCAGTGGATGACCCGTCAGCTGAAACACGCTTATAGATCAGTCATCTGAGGTGTCACACACGTTGTTTGTTGGTCTACTGCTCTGCTAGATTTTTTGTGGTTGCAGTTTGTAGAACTTGCCTTTGCAGAGCCTCTTGGACTGTAACAAAGTCCGTCAAGCTTATTATAGTACGTGGCAATAAAAAGGATTCCTGGCTTTGTTCAAGGACTGACAGGATCTGATAGTCAACAGCCTACAGGGAAAAGCTTGGCTTGATAAAAAACGTTTTAAAAGCATTAGCATTTTGGTTTCTTCTCCCGGATGTGGATGGAACTTCTTTCTTCCTGGAGTGAAGTAAATTGACTATCTGCAGGATGACACTGTTTGGTTGAGGATTGTTGAGTCTGAATTTTGGAGCAGGACAGCAGACATTTAGCTGCAATCATGGCTGAAGCACATTTAATTGAACAAATCCTGACCTCCTGACCTAGGGGAAAAGTTTTGAAGTCATACTGACCAGCACAAGGCGTGCAGTAATAAGGAGCTTTTTCATTTTTTTCTTCTTTCTTTCAAGTTAGGTACATAAGATAGCAGGCAGTGTTGACAATCACGGCAACCCAAGGGAGCACAGAGACCTGCATGTACAAAATGCTGAAGGTATGCTATTCTGGGTAATATCTAACAGCAGGTATTAATACAGCTGCTCCTGTAACTGTCTGCTGCATCCCCTCCTCTTGAACTGTAGCAAGTTATATTGGGACTTAAATATCATTTCTCCTATTTTCTCATCCTTCTCTTTATTGAATTCTGGCCTTCATGAGAGGTCATGAGAAAGAAGAGAAAAAAACAGAGTGCTAGAGAAGGAAAGAAAGTCACCTAGATTTACATCTATGCAACTGGCAATTATTAACAAAAAATGACAGGATGGGCAGTAGAGCAGATACAGGAAATAAAGCAGAGTTCTGATTGCCTGCATCAAGCAGAAACTATGGGGACTGGAAATATTCATCATAATGAAAGAAGATCCCTTTCCTCATTTGCAAAAATATAAAATACAAAAAAACAATTGCAAGGGTGATTAATTCCAAAACCTTTTTGTATATGCCACTCCGTATATGGGGAAGGCTAGGGGTTTCAAGGTGGATATTAGACTGAATAAGGAGCTATCTAAAATTATCATGACTTTTTAGAGCAATTAGTCTTGCCAGGAAGAGTTGTTAATGACAAGAACCTCAATTCAAGTTGCTGCTCTTTGGAGGGGTAGTATAACTGCAGTACTGCCGTGAGATTCTACTAAATCTCCATTTCTTCACAGGGAACAAAGCAGGACTGACTGTTCCTCTTGAAACTCACATGACTGAGATATGGGAACACTCCTTAGACTCAGCAGCAAAGTGTTTAAATTATTCACATATGACATGAAAGGCCTTGATTCAGTTGCCTCCTCCTCCTGATGCTTTTTAGCCCCTTGGAATTCCAGTAGCTATTCTGGAGTTGATCACAAGGAAGGAGATGATATTTTCTCTATTCCTCTTCTGAAGCTGCATCATTATAACGAGAAAGATGTCAACATTCACTAGGGCAAAAATAGAGTAAGAATCAGCATGACTGTGTAGCCAAATGGTTAAAAATGAAAATCACATGCCAGTCTGACAACTTTTGCAACTTGCCTGCTGATTCTCAAGTCATTGATACCTGAATTTAAATTAATAAAACAACAACAAAAATAGCTTATTCAATTGCTATTTTAAACTAACGAATAACATTATATTTCCGTATCTCTTTACTGTAGTAGCCCATGGTGTAAATCTGCACTACAATACTTGACCAATCTGTTACACATAAAACAGATGGACTTCATTTGATTTGGACTCAACTGTGGCGTTGCCCCAAGCAAAGAACTGCCGCTTTGCTGCCCCAAACAAAGGCTGCCACATGAAAGATTAAGACTCCACAATCTGCCTCCTTGCTTTGCCCTACTCTGCGGAAGAAAGTACCCAGTACTGAACCAATATATCTATGAAGATTTTCAGCCCTTACAAATGGGTCAGTGTTAAGAACTCACTGCTATCATTTTGCTCTTTCATTGTGTAGCTTTTCTGATAGTTAAAGAGGGAGAGAGAAGATGCTTTGGAATACCTCTGTTCTCCATAAAATCTGATTTATAACCAGACCAAACTACATATTAACCAATTTCTTGATGAAGCTTGAATAAATTCAGTAGCGCATTGCATTTACAGCAAATAAATTATTAACATCTCCAGAGTTTCAGAAGAGGTCACCTAGAAAGCTCTAAAATAATACATTAGTCACACTGAATGAGACATGGAAGACTGTCTGCTGTTAATGCTGAGAACCTGGGTGAATATCTTGATTATTCTGGTGGTGTTGCCACAGATTTCTTCATTGTCCTTGAGTAAGCTACTTGTCCTTGATAACTGAGAAGAATCCTAGCAGATTTTTTACCCTCTAAAATGCAGAGCCTTCCTTTACCTAGTGCTACCAGATACCTGAGCTTCACTGTTAGAATCTAGAGTTCTTTGCTTTTGTGCCTTGTATTTCATTGAATAGCTTCTCGCAGCCACTAAGGGATCTTTACAAAGGTGAGAATCTTTCTTTAAATCAAGCAGAAAACTGCATTTTACATGATATCTTATGGCCAGGCTGCAAGCTGCTCTGTTCACAGTCCAAGGCAGCGGGGAGCCATGCGAATGCAGGTATTGATCCTGCCTGTGCCAATAACCCCTCCTTTTCAGTAAGCTTTTGGTCTTCTCTTAGCATAGCAAGGTAAGTTTTCATCTATTCAGAATAAGTCCACCTGCAAAATATAGATGCCCAAGGGCACTAGTGGAATAAATCCAAGAATTTTTTTTTCAAAAGCAAGAAATTCCACTCCTTCAAGAGCAGTTTTGTACTTTGGAAGATATTTTTAACATTTCCTTCATCAGAGCACAAACCACAATAAGCTGGCAAAGTGTGCTAGGAAAGATAAATGAATGCAAAGTTTTTCTTTGTTTTTTTAATAAACATCTGTTACAGGCCACTGCTGAAGACAGCATCTTGTGGTATATCGGCACACCTTTGGTCTGACCTATCACGTCAGCTATTTTAGACTTGTTTTCTTAAGTAACTAAGATAAATTATGTACTTTTTAGATTACTTTTTTTTTCAACCATCTTGCCTGCTGCTTTCAGTTTAAATTAATTTTTTGGGATTAACATGCAAAATCCTCCAGAAAGATTTTTCATCCAGAATTGGTTTTCAAAGTGTTTGATAGGGGACCTTCAGAGAGTTGTGCCTTGCAATTTTGAAATACCACTTTTAAAAGGTAAAAAAAGAGAAGTTTTGTTATTTCGATTCTTCCTTGGTACAGATAGTAAATAAAGGAAGTCTGAGGAGTGGGGAGAAAGAGTGAAAATTTCGAGAGTTTGGCAACAAAAGGCAGTGCAGACTTTTTGATTTTTTTTAATTTGCACTTCAGAAGATGAATGAGGCAAATGTATATAGGAATGTAATATAGAATTAGTATTTATCTTTACAATAAAATAAATAATTTTCAGCCACAGAGTATAAGGAAGGCCAAAAGATGTCCCTCACTGAAATATAAACAGCATAGTTAGTTGTTGTTGTCTACATAACTGCAAAAGCTATTCAGCTCCACGTGTATTACTATAACAGAATACAACTTGAAGCAACCTTAGAGGTAAGTGAAATATTAATCATTGGAGAAAAATGAATAAATCTCTTTTAGCTTGGTTTGTATGATCTCAAAAGAATTGCTTTATATTTTAAACAAGAACAGAACAAATTAAAATAAAATAGATTATTTTCAATATTTTCAGTCAAAATCAGTAATATATGCCTTGTATATTGTCTGACAACAAGATAGGTTTGTAACCTAAAAGAAAAGACAGGCTTTTACAGTATTTTTTAAAGTTATTAATGACACATTTATTAATAAATTGTTTGCTTTATTAAATAATTAGTTTCTTAAATTCTATAGCTCTTCAATGGTTTCTCTGTAATTTTATGCTTCTCTTTGGCAACATTTCAGAAAAGGAATTAAATACATCGCTATTCAGGCAAGCTCTATAATCCCATGTCTGATATAAGGAGACAGGCTTTGCAATGAAAGATCAAGACTGAGCAGAATGTTCCATCTTATCCTACATCGCAGTTGTCTTTTCAGTCTTTGAATTTTCAGTCATAAGCCATAATTTAGGAATCCCTAGGTTGTTGGTCTTTGTGGGTGTCTCAGTTCACAGCTGGTAACTTAATTATTTTTCCCTAGGACTATATACTGCTTTCTTTACAGCCCATTTTAGAGACTGCTATCCCCTACTGTCAAGTTAGAATGTAGATCATCACAAGCACTGATTAATAAAATTTTCACATCCAGTGGAGAGTTTTCATAATTCTTACTCTATACTGGAGCTTGTTTCTTCATTAAGATCATTATGATGCTCTCAAACATGCAGGTGGCAAAAAATTATAACTGAACTCCAAGCTGATACAGATTACTTCAGATTTGTTCATTAAAACTGAATCATTATGACAAAAACTGATCAGTATAAAAATATTTTTTATAAGCATTCATTATTTCCAGCAGCCTTTCTCTTGTCTTTCCCATATGAGTACATCAAGTCAGTTAGGAAATATATGTATAAAAATATGTATATGCTCTTACCTGCTTATGCACAAGATAAAACCTTTTTCTGTTTTCTGAATTGTTATTTTTATATAAATAATAGTTCCATTTTCTGGAGGGATCAAAGGCTTCATTTATATCAGAAAATATATTTTATATACTCATGGGAAGTAGTGAGACTTAGTAATAATGAATTATTTTTTTAGTTCACATCTAGTTCAGTTAAAAACATCAAGGGCTTATCAGATTGAAAATAGTTTGCATAACTGAAAATATAAAAAATATTCCTTAGGAGTTTGTTAAAAAGAATTCTTTCTGTACATTTGTAATTTTCAATGCCATAAAGATTAAAAATCAAAGTAAATTTCATAACAGTAAATTGCTTAGAAAATGCTGAGTGAAAAATTTCACATAATACTGTTACTGCTGAAGGTTTGATTTCCTACCCCTACAATCCAACGAGCACAGGTTTGGACTGCTTTTTCCTGACAGGGCTAGGGTCTCCTTTTCTGTGACTGTATTGGTCAAAGCAAAATTAGTATTTGCTTGTAATAGTGTCCTGCAGGTGGAGATCCTGGTGAAACGTATCTCTCCAGCCCTCAAAGAGAAACAGCAGACCATGGATTTCCTAGGAATCAATAGATTACAAAGCTGTGAATAAAACTGGGATATTAGTTAGAGTTACAAACCCACCCCGTGCTTCATGCGTCGAAGCTCATACTGCGAAGGGTGGCACCCATCTGGGTACCAGAAGGGCTGGCTGGATGCGGGGTGTCACCGCAGTGTGGCATGCACTGGCATAGCAACACCCATCTCAGGGCATCGCAGATGGTCCTCTTGCCCTAAAGGATTTTGTTGGGGAACCGAGCAGGCTGCTTGCAAGAGCAC
>JAUBNY010000987.1:580782-592291 GCA_032275445.1 Crypturellus soui | reverse complement strand
ATCTCAGGGCATCGCAGATGGTCCTCTTGCCCTAAAGGATTTTGTTGGGGAACCGAGCAGGCTGCTTGCAAGAGCACACAGTACACAAGAAAAGAAGAGCAGACCAGGGCTGGTGGCAGTAACGGGGTCCAGTTAACAGTAACCAGGCACGTCCGTAGGGTCAGGCCAGGACATGAAGTCAGCAAGGCAAGGTCAGGACTAGGACCGGAGGATACCAAGCAGAACACACATCACAGCTCTGGAAAGGGCCAAGGGCAAGGGCCTGAACACAGCTCCCAAGCCAGTGCTTTGGAGGGTACATGGGGTGGATGTCCCCGATGAGGCTTCTCATAGCTTTGGTTTGTGGCTTAGCTATTTTCATGGCAGTTGGATCTAAGCTTTCACAGCTCTGTTGTATCAAAGCAGACCTTGAACACAGGCAGCTGAACACCCAGGAGAGGTTAGGAGAGGAAGAGGAAAGAGGGTTATAGACTGCTCATGGCAATAAGCGCCTGTTGGACTTTGCAAAACCTGGCAGTTTTGCACTCACTGTTGTGTGAAGGGAAGTCTGTGGCACCTCCAGGAGATTGTAGGTGTCTTCCTCCAAACTGCTTCTTAAGTGAAGGGAGACAATATTGCAAATAGGGCAGAGAGCAGCAATTGAGGGAACTGTAGTTTTTACACCTTGCTTCTGGAATGTGGATGCCAGTCTTCTCCAGTTCAATCCAAGCACGTGCATGAAATAGCTTTGGGGCTCAAGGGCATGCTCAAGCACAACTGCCAAGGACAACGCAAACATCACCTCAGCCTCTTTCAGTAGTACATTCTGGACCCGGCCTGCTGATGTAAAGTTGACCTGTCAACTGTACTAGGCATCCCAACAGAGCATGTCACTCATCCCTTAGCCAGGAAGAGAGAGGGCATCCTTCTCTCAGCATGACATACAGCTTCAAGGAGGAACAAGAAGCCCTTTGGGTAAAAATTCTTAGATTTTATAGCTCAGGAAGTTGTCTGGGATGAGGTGACACTGAGCTGCTGTGTAAGTACAGACATGCCTCAGGGTTTTATTGTCTTAGAGTTAAGTCACCAAGGCAGAAGAATATAAATCAGTCCCAAAGGTTAGCTGTAGAGGGCAGAGGAGATTATATCTTGTTTTATATCTTGCCTTTTGTTATGGGGTATAGAACTGGTGTTTTCTGGAGAAAGATGTGGGGCTTTTAAGAAGAAAATACTGTTTTTTTTTGTTTGTTTGTTTTTGTTTGTTTTTTTCCATGAAAAAAATCATTGCTGCTTTCCAAAAGCTGCTATCCTAAACCTGGGATAGAGAGGAGTAAAGAATATAAAGAAAGAAACACATAATGGGAAAAGGAGATGGTAAAAGTAGTGACTAATGCAGGGAGCTGAGAGAAATGGCAGACAGGAAGATGGAAATTGTGTGAGAGATCATAAAATTAACAAAGATGTAAAGAGATAAACTGAAAATCAAGGATATTTACCTTTCTATTCAGCATTTTAAAAGATTTTTGATTTAATGGCTGAAATGATTTATCACAGAAAGAGGAATATGGTTGGTGGAATATTTTGTAGCATTTGTCATTTCATATGACAGCTCTTTGAGGTCTTTTGTAATGAATTAATTAAGCACACACTACTGGTACAGTGCATAGTGAAATTAAGAACATCTCCTGAGTCTGGCTTGGCATGTTACCATAGTTAAAATTTCAGGAAGATACATTGTACGTCCCTGAAAAGTAGTATTAAAGGCCAATTGAAATGTTCTCTGGCAGAAGAGCAGAAATATCTTTTGAAACTAAACAAACACTGTACCTCCCCCAAAAGCACATATTAAAAGATTAGTGTTTCTCTCTGTATTCTTTGTAGAGGTAATAGACTCTGAGGTAAGAAATTTTGTTGTAGAATTAATTATAGGAGGGGTTTTAATCACTATTTAACCAATAAAATGAACTCATACTACCTGAACATAAGTCTTTTATTTGTTATTGCAGCAGTCTAGTTTGTGAGTCCAAAATGACTGATACTGAAGTCAACTATTACATTAAAATTGTAATAATGTTGTAAATCAAGACAATTATCTAGTATTACAGACCTGAGTCCAGCTGCTTGATATAATACTGTATTTAACTTTGTGCATACTAATAGTTTAGTGAAGTCAATCAGACGGGTGCTTTTAATATTGGCCGTGTCAAAAGTCCTTATATGTTTAGAGCTGAATTGAAGTTTTTGTCTTTGAACTTAAACGTGTTGTCTAGACAACAAGTTCAGATAGCACTAAATTGTGTATAATCTTCTCACATTTGTTCAGCAAATGTCTGAAGTAAACATTTCAAGAAAAGAGAAAAGCAGTTCTTTCTCAAGATTTCGTACTTCAGAGTAAACCTTTGTGTTTTAACAAAAGACCAAAAGATGTGTTGGAAGATATAAGTCTGTGCTTCATTTTAAAAGGTGTGCAGAATTAGCTGAAATTAATAATTTGCAAACTGTAAACCTGCATCATTCAGGTATCTTATGCCCATTTTAACTCTGGAAAGTTACAACTTGTATAAATGTTTGCAGAATCAAAGTCATTGGTAGAAATTTGTGTATGCAGTATTCTGCATGTCTCCTGAAAGCAAATGCCCAAGTTGCATGTCTTTTTGCACAATGTCAGTACTGAAAAGTTTTTTTTGTTTCATTTTTAACACTAAACTATTTTGCAAGTTTTCAAAAGTACCTTGTCAGCTGACAAGCAAAAAGCATTTTTATACTTAAGGTAGAACTGTCTGGATCAAGGTGATAAATAGTGAAATCCGTGTTAATTAAATGTGTGAATTTGATACTGTAACTCTTTTAAGCAGTATTAAGGAACACCTTTGATAATCTGAGAGCTCATTTTCAGCATACGTGGCACTGGGACTCTGTATGCTAAAAGCAGCCTTTTCAAAAATAGGAGATAAATTGCAAATATGTTTTTGAAACTACAATATGAAGCGACTACTTTGCTTCATATATGAAAGCATCTGACCAGCAGGGTTACTTGGGCAAATAGATACCTGAGCTTCAGATTGTTTTTTAAAATAAACATGCATGTATCCACAAGTCCTTGGAGAGAAAATCCACAGTTTCAGACTTCAGTTTTACATTTACACATTTTCAATTAAGTACTCTGGATAATCAAAGCTTTTTAATCCATTTAAGAGTTAAGGATAAGCAGATACATAGAAGCAATTATTTTGACAACAAAACTTAGGCTTTATATCTCAGTATTTTTTAATATAAATAAATAGCTCAAATAGCTCAAAAAGTGTCCAGTAATGAGTCCATCTTGAAATATAGATATTAAGTCTGACTTGCCTATTACAGTTTGATATTGGTAACAGGATGTCTAAATTGTTCCTCAGTAAGAAATGCAGGCAAATGAATTTTTTGTCATCCATGTGATAGGTTTTTGAAATTAGTTCTGATTTTACGTCCCATGTAATTGACACAAAAGGCACTTTTTTCCTACTTCATTTGAATGCTTGTAGATTTCAAACTCTTGCTTCCACTACATCAGTTGTCTTTGCAGGCAATCCCAAAGTACTTCAGCTTTGTGGCTGACGTCGGCGCTGATTTTTTTCCCTTTTAAACCAGAAATACATTAGCTCTGAATTGCTGTCTGCAGTTCTCTACTTCTAGTTCCAGATGAAGAAAAGTTCCCCTTTTTTTTCTTCTTTGTCTATAATCAATTTGACATTTTGGAGACAACCACAGGAATTTTGAAGGACTGGCCTCTTGTACATTCAAAGCTATCATTTTGCTACAGTTCTTCCTAGTGGCATTTTTTTTTTCTTTTTTATGAAGTCTGCATGACTCCTTGCTGCATACTGTCTCAGAGTTCAGCAGTCTTCCAAGCATAACTGTGGCTCAGCATGGTTAACAATAACTCTTGTGTATGTCAGGATGCAAGTTCAGTCTTAAATAGAGAAAATGTTTATGCACAGGAAACTATTGCTTTGATAGGTTGGTTCTTAACACATCATCATTTCCTTTCTTATGATGCATTGTCTCTTCAAAGCAACCTGTTAAAAAAACAGAGATCCATAATAAAAGAGACTTTTAATCATATTTACAAATGTTCTGCTCCCTTGCAAACCTAATCTCTTTTTTTCAGTTCTTTTTTTCTTTTTGCCTGCAATTGATGCAAGAATTACATAACATTATTATAAATGGTTTTGTGTATTTGCTGGCCTTTAGGAGCTTTTCGATCAATGAGGTCCCTTCAACCAATGAGGTTTCTTCATTATAGCCAATTTTAATACTTTCACACTGGAGTAACTATTCTTCTTTACTCCCATATTCATTCATCACTTTTGAGATGATGAATGTATTTCCATAACACGCATGTTTTCAAAAACAGAATTTTCAAAAGCCACAGTTTTGGTGAAAGAACCATAAAACCCTGACAGTGTTGAAGAATTGTCAAGCTGCCTTTGTCCTCCTGGAAATCCACCTTGGAGTTACCTTGGATATACCTGGATGTTGCACATTCAGTGACAGAAAAATTTTGCTATGTTTCTTTCACACATTCATAAAAGTAGATGCTAAAATCCATTAGAAGTGTTTTAGCGTTCAGCAGAAAGCCTTGCCAGGTTAGAAAGTGCCCCTCAGCATGGAGTGTGCTGTGCATGTCTAGGGAAATAGTTCAGCAGTGAAGTCAGTGATATCTTCACATCTACTCAGCAAACAACCAAATTTACCTTTACATACAGGTTATTTGCCTTCTTGATTGTCCCTTTTCTTGATGATATCACACTGAAAATTGAGTCACACTGAGTCATGACCTTGCTAGTCACTTACTTACCTTTTTGATATTTTCTCCTGATTTATCGACTCCGGATTAGAGCTGCAGGCTTTCAATGTACATGACAAAATCATAGCCTTCAGCAAAAAGTTTCAGCTCTCAATTTGTCAAGGAAATGAAAACAACCACGACACATTCAGACCCTTTGACCTTTAGTGGATGAAAATGAGCTAGCACTCCACAGCGTGATGTAAAAGACAGCAGAGGAACATTTGTTAGGCCTCAGCCGTCAGTTCAGCCAATGGAGATCTGAAGTGGGTAAGGGGGATGGAAAAGCCACGTGCAGACATCTGCATTCGTTTCCCATTTAAGGACGCAGCACTTCCACAAATTATCTTCTGATGACAGAAGGAGATGGGAATTCAAACAGGAACCTATTGTACAGGAAAAGAACAAGCATTGACTTTCAGGATATGTCTAATAGACAGTTTAGACATACCTAAACGGCAACAAAGAGATGTGAGGAAAAGTAGGCTTCATTTAAAAAAAGCCTAAGTAATAGGGCTGCAGAAGATGTTCGGCATGGGAACACGGCGCCGACGCGCAGACAAAGGCAGAGCCCCAAGACAATGGAAGTAGGGCAGCCGGCCCCGCGGAGGCCGCGCTGAATAGGGACGCGCACCGCTCGGTCCCCCCGCCGCGCGCGGCCGGCCCTGGGGAACACAGAGGAGCCTTGTGCTCCGCGGCGGCTCCATTCAGCGCGCGGCGGACGGGCGGGCGTGCTTGGTGAGGCAGAAACACCGCGGGTTCGAGCTGCCGAACGAGGCCGCCTGCTCAGCTGCGCGCTGCGGCTGCTCTCCCCAAAAGGCTTTTCTTCAGATTTCACGCAATATGAAAGAAATAACTGTAATCATTTTCCTCACACCGGGTTGTTTTCCGTATCTCGCTTGCAAAATTTCAAGTCTGTGGGCCCAACCACAAAGCTTCCTGACCACTTCAAAGGTAAGTGCCATGGCAAATGGTGAGATGTGCCCCAAACCAAGACTCTCAGCACAGAGAGGAGGCAAAGCCTCCCCTGTGCCTGTGGCTGTGCCTGCATAGGTGCATTTCCACCTCAGTTGCTCAGAGATGACTGGGTTTTCATAGCTACCAGGCAAATTTGTGATTGCAGCGCTAAAGCGGCGTGTTGGCTTCTGCGGGGAGCAGACTGTTGCCGAGACGTATCAACGTGAACGCAGCGCAGTGCAGCAAGAAGTGCACCCTGCTGGGCTCCCTCCCAGCGTTTATTGAGAAGTACAGATAGTAGGATCAAAACACACTTCCCGCTCTCCCCAGGTCTGATTTTATTGGAAAGGGGGAGAAAGTTGTCCCAGTGCATCCAGAATGCTGACCTTGTGGTTTCTTGGTGTGGCTTGTGCAAAGCCCTGTGATCTCAGAAGTCGCTAGCTGACCCTCACTTGTAGAGGATCAGACTTGATGACAGCTGCAAAATTTGGTGTCAATGCCCCGATTCAAGTGTGAGCAATCAAAGATAGTGAGGATAACCAGTTAAACTGGGAATAGCGGTTTGGTTCTGCGGCAGTGAACTAAGGGTGCTGAGAGTTGCCATATGGAAATATATCTACTAAGAAAATTATAAGGATTTATTTGTGGGTGCTCTATAGAACAGAGGCCATGCTTTACCAACATTCCTTGAAATAATGAGCAAGGGATTTAAGCCGTGAAAAGGAACTGTAAATAACTTTAATAACTGTAAATAACTTTTTAAAACTGTATATAAAAACATTGGAAATGTTCTCCTAAAGACGTTGTGGCAGAGCAATAACAGTAACAGTCTAGATACATTCTACTAGAGTCCTGCTCTGCTGTGCTTTAACCAAGCAATTTTAAACATCATTCACTATTTTTTTCCTTTATACATATGCAAGTCTGGACTTGCTACAAATAATTGCATTTATAGATAATGTAGATAATGTATAGATAATATTTATTTTTTAGATTCTTTTTAAAATTATACATAAAAGTGATCTATTAAGTTTATTGGATTTCACAACCTACCCCAATACCTCACTGGGTAAGGTAAGTTAGTGTTTCCTTTCCTTTTCGTTAAGTTCTATTTTAAGTTTCCTGCTAATACTCTCATAGTTTTCCTCACTACCAGACTTTATTTGATATCATAGGGCATACATTTGAGGAAAGCAAATTAGCAGAGAAAAGCAACACTATTGACCTCCGACCATTGTGTAACATTAGCTAACAAAGATATTGCTACTTGTACTAGCCCAATTTATTTTTAAAATACTGAAATTCTGAATCTTTCTCACTGATAGAAGGCCTTAATCAGTGTTACCAGTTAGTCCAAGAGTTTTCAAAAGCAGGCGCATAAGTTTAGGCTAAGTATCTTTTTAGGACATTCAAATAAATATTCAATATTCGCCAGCATCAAAACAAATCATTGTTTGCAAACAATAGCGGGAGCTCTACAGCAGCTGTCAGTATTACACAGGTTACACAGGCTTGCACAAGGTGACTGCTAATCACTTCCAGCTCTGTGCACATTAAGGCTCCTGCTGTTGAAGCAGTCGATTTCAGGGGAGGACAGCACAGCTTGTGTATTTTGACAGCGACGCTTATTACATAAACACCTTTTCTATGATTGGCGCAGATTATATTTTGCACTACTGAGTATTTGTTATTTTTACCGAGCTAGGATGATGGGACTGAAAATCATCAAACCAGCTTTTAGCTCAGTGTTGCAAAGGACAGAAACTGCTCAGAGCAAGAAGCTGATGAGAATCGGCTATTTTTTGCCCTGATAGAATAAGCACTGCAGATGTGGGGATCAGAATAATGAGGCCGAGCAGTGATAGCTACCTTGACTGCCAACAAGGTTTGGATGCTTTTGCACATAACCTTCAAAATGCATAGACATAAAACCTCTGTTCTGCTGAGTGACAACACTCGAAGCGTAGCTATGAGCAGTTTTCTGACAAGGTGGGATGATATCTTAGCAGCAAAACCTCAAGGATATACAGAGAGTCATATTGTATTCAGAATACTTGTAAACAACTTCGCTTAAAATAGAGGGTAAATAAGCAGTTAGAAATTAAACATTTAGGTAGCTAAGCAATTAGGGAGCTTGTTACAAAAACCTTGGCCTGGACCTTGGAACAATATGAATTCCAGAAAAACTTGCAAAATAAAATGCTTAGCTTAGATAACTTAAAGCCTACAAAACAAAAATACAAGCAGTCAAGCAGGATAAAATTATGGTCATCTAAATACATAAATAACTGAACATCTTCCAACAATTTAATGCTTCTGTACAGCAAGCAGATTTTGTTCTGAGGTACATTAATTGACCTGTCATGTGGAATATCTCTCTGAAAATGTCACACACTGGGAAAACTTCACCTGTCTATAACGACTTTGACTTTGTCAATATTGCAGTTGAAGAAGGAAGCCTTCTGTAAAAACATATTTTTCTTTTTGTGCAAGGGAACAAAGCCTACAGAATATCCTACATTTTAATAGAAATAAAGGCTTAGTCATACTCATCTGAAGTTTTCCTGAAGGGCTAAAAGCCTACTTGTGGTAGGATATGACCACAGGAGGTCCACCTTATTCAGAAGGAATGGGCCCTATTTGTTATTCAAACAACAGCATTATTTTCGTGGGAGAAGCCAGTGTGGGTAACAAGGACTACACTATAATTCACAACAGGCACTTTATACTATAATTCACAACAGTCACTTTCCCAGAGGGGTACACAGCAGTGATGCTTTTAATACCATATAGATCATCATCACAATGCATTAAATAGCTAGTGACAGACTGTTTTGTCAATGGAGACTCTGTTTATAAATAGGACAGGGGGAAGCTGCCTGTTATTGAGTCAGAAGTCACAGAAAACTTCATACTGAAAGGAAGGATTATAGTCTTTGGCTCCCAGCTTAGTAGTCTCTATTCATGTTTCATCCTCAATTGCCTTAAAATTGAATTTTAAAATCAGATGAAGTTGTTAATGAACATCTCATTGCAAACAGCAAATGAACTGTATTAGACAAGCCAAGAAGGTTGCAGTCTAGGTGCAGTGTGAAAAGTAGGCCGTGATATGGAAAATCTAAAGTTATTCAAAATATTTTTCAATGACACAGAGCATTAATTGAATGAGTGTTTTGCTGCACATAATTGACAGTGCTCTTTCAGCATAATAAAAATAAAACACTGAAGAGCCCTGTGGAATGACCCCCTCTGGAGAATTGACCCAGCTTTTAGCAAATATGCTTGTGGATTCTTGGCAATCAGTGGAAAGAGCCTTTAGAGCATCATTTCCCTCCTTTTAGCCACTGACACCATAATTGTCATAGATGCCTCAGCAAAGTGGCCGGAGAATAATGGCAGTATCTACCAGGGCTTTCCTAATGGAGCAAGGCTTCTGGGTGAGGTCTGGTTTGCTTTCTCACAGGGAGAGTTTTCTCTCTCACTTACTGGTTAGAACATAATCTTTAATTTTACCTCTCTCAACGGATGACATAGTTATTACATAGCTATTACAACCAGCATTTCCTAAAATTATGGTTAGAAAGCCTGTTTTTGCATCACGTCAGTTTTCTTTCAATAGATAGTTCAGCAGTCCTGGGATATTTGACATGTCACTATACATACCTAGTGCATAGAGCTTCAGTAAGTGTACAGTTAGACTGAAGATAAGTAAGGGGCAATGGTAAGTTAATTCAGCTAGAAGCTGCTATCATTACTACTGCCTGCACAGGCAACAGGTATTGATTTGTTCCTTTTTCAGACTACTTTTGGAAAGGAGAGGGTAACTTCCTAAACAAGAGTTTCTGACACGGTATTTGCCTCCCCTCCGCCGTTTAACAGCCTTGCAGCATCTCAGCGAATCTCCTCATCACTGTGTGGCAGCCTGAGGAAAGAGTCGGGAATTGCTGTGGAACTCCAGGTATGTGTCAGAAACAATGCTTAGGATACTTACGTGACATCATCATAGTCATGACCACAACACATAGGTCAATTTTAAAGCTATCCATATTTCCTACACCCAAGTGGCATTCTGCTTCTCCCATAGAATAGACACTTTGCCCCATCATCAGTAACGCTAGCCCGTTAATTTTCAGAGCACTTATCCCCATGAAAGTGTGAAAATCCAGGGTAGAATCTCTGGAACACCACATATGCCAAGTTGTGTGTACTGTTATGGGGTAATTTGAGGCAGAATCTCTGTTGAGATTATTCTTTACATAGAACGAGTGAGAACTATGTGTATTCCTGTTATTAAACTAATGATTGCTTTAGTGATTGTAAGCACCTAATACAGCTGGAACAACAAGAACCTAATTAAAAAGTGCTTCCTGATTAGAAGTGCTCATTAGTATATATATCCTTGTACAGGATTCTTAAACATACTGCATGCTAAAGCCAGCTGAGACTGTTATTTATAATATGCCTTTTAGGAATTTTATCTGTAATAAATTCTACTTCCTCTATAATTATGGACTGCATTCCTATAGCGCATTGATCTCAGCACCACCCATGCTGATGTCAAACAGATCCTAAGTCACCTGTGCTATGTGCAGCAGATTGCACAGCGGAGGCTATTCCCAGAGCAGTAGCCAGCCTATTGCATACAGAAGTCACAAACGACTTTGCACTTCCTTTACAGTGTTTTGTTAGAATCCTTGTGATAGTTGAGATTCACTCCATTAAGTGGAGAAACACTTAGAAACAAAACAAAGCTGGTGTTTTTGTAGTCATAAAACTTGCAAATGCAATAGAGAAGCTCAGGAACTAAAGGAAAGAGCACTCCCCCAAAGTATAATATAGCATATTTATTGTTTAATTCCTTGATTTTTTTTCATATAAGTTGTATACTGATGGTACTTTTAATTAGAGCTGTCACACATTCTAAAACCAGATCTGACATCTACATATGATGCTAATTTCCAAGAGAGGTCTGTAGGTTTGGTGCAATGAAAGAATAAGCTATATTTTGGAGTAAATGCTGGAGCTGCGTTTCCATTCAACTATACGTCAAAGAGAATGGTCAGATTTTCCCACTGTTCAAAAACAAACAGTCCTTAATGTTTGTAGATTTTCAGTGTCACATTCACTTTCTAATGAAATAAGCCAGGTGCTTTTACAAATGATATTTAACTCTGTGTCTGGGAGACACAGAGTTCCTTCTTCCTTTTCCTTCTTCAGTGGTGAGGAGGAGAGAAAAACTCTCTGTTGCCCTATAGAAGGATAAACTTGTCCAGATTGTGTGAGCAAATCTCTATTTTTTGCTCTTCTTTTCTCTCCATCTCAATTTTCCTCCCCCTCTCTCTTTCTCATCCTGCTTCCCAATATATCAGAATTGGTCATGATGTGATGGCAGTGAACGCTGGTTGCCAGAGGAAAAGTAATGGAAATGCTGTGTCAGCACAGGAGCACAGGGATATAAAACCTGTTATGTTTGCTATAAACTGAAGATTTCTCAAGTGCTGAAAGGACAGCTAGAGAAAGAAACAGCATTAAATGTGATGACTTCTTAACAATCTCTTCATAAACTATATGTTGGCTTGACCTGGGTAATGCAGTACTTAGTATGTGCTTCCTTCCTCACACATTTATATTAAGCATATGTAACCATTTAAGTTTAAAATTTGCCCTTTGCATTAGCAGAAGGGCCTACATGGCCCTGCTGCTCAGGAAAGACCCCACGAGTTGTATCCTTTCCTACCACTGATA
>JAUBNY010000987.1:535877-547678 GCA_032275445.1 Crypturellus soui | reverse complement strand
CACTCTCTGTCTGGAGTTCTTTGAGGACAAAGTAAATATGTTTTTCCCACAAATTTATATCATGAGTGCTGGAAGAGTTCAGAAATAATGATTTTCTTCTGCTCTCAAAGGCCAGGAATCCTTACTCAGAGATAACCATTCAAAATAACTGTATATTGAAAATGCAAAAGCCAGTTGCTTGCAAGCTGTAAAGAAACAAAACTGGAGCAAATTTTTAGGAACAGAATAAACCTTCAGAAAATATTCTGTGAGGGCGATCAGGCAGCATCCTGTGCATTATGTGGCAGATGTATAGAAGGCGGAAAACACATTGTGGCTCCTACAGACTGCACACCCCAGGATTACAGACCTAAGACAGAAGCCAAGAGTAAAAAGATAGTTGGAATTTTAGCAACTACTACAGCCCAGGAGGTGAAACCAGAGATAGTGAAAAACACAATCAATTTGTTTTTCAGGAAATATCCAGTCTCTATAAATTGATTCGTGGGATGGAGCTGCCAGCAGCCAGTGAGCGAATTCATGCAGGAAGCAAGAAACCTGCTGAGAATGTGTGAAACAACGAGGCCAAAGCAACTGTGGGAGATCTCTCTTCAGCTTAAAAAGCCTTACACATTTCTTTCAGGAAAAAAATGCTGAGAGAACTATAAAGACATTGAATAAGAATTTAAGATTACTGAGCAAAGATGCCCATAGGCACCTATCTGTCAACATCTGGCTTAATGCTGAAGGAAGGGAAGGCCTTGTTTTCACAGCTGAGATGGGTATGCAGTTTTACCTTGTGGCAATTAAGCTGAATTAGGGAAAATGACCTATTATTTTCAGAATAAAAGCCATTATATTTAGAAAGTTTCTGAACAATCAAGAGGTCTCTTAAATCCATACTTTTGCTGTCTTCATCAATCTAATGCCATTAATTAAGGCTTGAGAATCTTACTTCTTATAGATTGAAATATTAATATAGGTTACTTTAAACTTGTAATTCTGTGTGCCCAATCATCTTCCACTTTGTATTTTTTGTATTTTTGTATCCCCACTGTCAGTCACAGTTTACTCCATTAATCTATTATCTTCCATAGAATACTGGAAATGCCAGCTGACTATTTCAAAAGTTATTTCACATTAAATTCCATTAATAAATAACTCTAATTTTGAAGTCAGCACTACTTTAAAAAAATCTTTGTACCTTTCTTACTGGAGAAAATGAATATATTCATTGGCTTAAAACAAATATCTTTGAGGTATATATATCATCAAAATTAGAAGAATATGTCAAAATTTGTGAAATGTCACATATTCAAATTTTTATATAGCAAGTACTTATTAATACCAGTTTTTAAAAAAACTTTTTATAGAAATCTCAGGCAAAACTGTTTTTAAAAGCAAGTTAGAGATGGAAAGGATATAATTTTATATGCAGTGCAAAGTGGGAGGACTTTTATATTATTATCATCACAAAGTCTTACTTTTGAAGCTTCCATCTTCACAAGCAAGTGGGAGAAATGAAGAAATAAGAGCCAGTAAAGTTTTCCTACTATGAAAACTAGGTCCTTATTTAAATACTTGACCCAAGAGAAGCCTTTCAAATTCAAATAACATTTCTCTTCTTCTTGTAGCAACAAAAATTTATAAAACATCTACTGCTAGTCGATTTTTTTTCCTGCAATTGCTGAGAATTTTAATTTGAAAACTTGGTGGCTACCTTCAAAGGAAAGTTCTCAGTGAAATGCAGTTAGAATTGATCCCATTTAAAAAAGGAGAAAATTCTGGAGGAATTACTGGCAATTTTGGAAGCACATTGCAACTCTGGTAGTGCTGCCCCTAGTTGCACAAAACAACTATTTTTTTCCCATCAGTTTAGAAAACAAGATCTTTTTCAAGCTGCTCTTCCTTTCTGAACTGTTATCAGTTCAGGCTTGTTTCTAAACAAGCATTCACCAGCTTACATGTTCCCAAGCACAGCTGGCCCTGGCTCAGCGAGCAATCTGCATTCAACCATTAGAAAGTTGAGATGATTTAATAATAATGACCCCTAAGAAATATCAGCACAACCCGCACTGAGTGGATTAAGGAATGGCCAGCTGACAGCCCTCAAGAACATCTGTCAGTGAGCAAACTGCCACCAAACAGGATATTTTTTTCTAGTTGGCCTGATATACACAGAGGCTTCAATACTGCTCTTCTCTACAATGGAAAAAAAAAACCACTGTGAATTCCTTAAAGCTCAAACCTGCACTGAGGAGGACTTAGGAACTATAGAAGTGTTAAGTCCTAAATTACGATACAAAGTTCAGATTTTGCAAGGGCTAAAGGGAAATCTGACTTGGAGCATTTCAAGGGACATCACTGTAAATTTTACTAGATATGCAAAGCCTGTCCTTTTCCAGAACTGCCTTTATCTAACAACCCTGGTACCCCTTTTCTGCTTCAGATTATTCGAGATTTAGAAATGGACGGGTTTTTTTTCCTTAGGATTATACTGAAATTTTATCTGAAGTATCTATCTTATTTGAAGCCAGTAACAAAAAACATATTCTTCATAGTAGTATTTCCTGTTCCTATAAGTTTTTGTCTTTTTGGTTTTTATATTTCTGTCACGTAACTTCCTGAAATGAAGGAAAACTAACTAGTTATTGATGTGTTTTAGTGCCTTTCATTTGTTCAATGGGAACACCTGTATAATAATTCATTTTGATCTTTATCACAAGAACAGTGACATTCATCATCCAAGATGAAATAGAGACTTCAAGAGTTTTATTTACTGACTTGCTATCATTAACCTAAGGATAATAGGCACTTGTGATTTCCTTCAAAAACTCTGAAACTGCAGTTAATAAATTTTGCATCTTTCCAACCTTTTAAGAACAACTGTATCTTGACAAGCAAAATTAAACAAACCAGAAATATAGACTTAAAAGAGAGTTCACACATGCAACCGTAGAAATTAAGACAATGTTATTATTTATGAGAAAGAGAAAATGACTACAAGAAGAAATCAGACAAGAAATGTGGATAGCTTTATTGCAGCCATTAGCAGTAATGCTATTGGCCTAACATCACACACAGATGTCTATGCTTTGAAACACCTTTCTGGCATTCATTTTCAGTCAAAGCACAATGCTTATGAAGCATTTCATAAAAACTTCTCATATAACACTTTTATTCCATCATGGAATGTCTACCAAAACAATTGATGTACTTATATCGCATTGATATTCATTGATATTTTGCTCGATGGATGAATGATTGCAATATCTGTCTTCAAATATTACACAGCTCATTCTGTATCTATCTCCCTCATTAAGTCAGGAGATAAACAGAGTGACTTCTTATAAAGTAAATACCCACATAAAAAGCTCTGCCAGAGACTTGTGCCCTTCTCCAAGAAAAGTACTGCTTGTGATAGCAGAATTTTTTTTGGCTGGAAGTAGTGGAAGAGATGAAAAGGACCATGCAGATTTTTAGCATTTTCCTTTTTGAGCAGAGTTCACTTATTATTTCCAGCCCTCTGCTCATTATATAAGCCTGCATGTCCACAGACAGTGGGAAAAATCCAACAGCTTGCTGCAGCTGCTGCTGAGAGCAAGAGGCTTCTCTCTCTCCTTGTTCCTCTCTTTCTCAGTTCTCCCTCCCTTTTCCCTCCTTACTCCATTTCTTCTCCCCTGCTGCTCAAAGCCAAAAAGTCCTGCCTTCTTCCTTGTGCAGCCTCTAGAGTGTTTTTAATCCTCCTTTGTGTCAATATAATCCATTAAGCTGGAAGAAAAATAACCAGTTTTTGTGTACAGTTAGTTGACTTCCATTTTAGTAACATAGAGAAATTCAGCTGGTTGTTAGAACTGGCGTAAGATAAACTATGAGATCCCGTGGCCAGGAGGAGGGCAGGGTTTAGGCACAGGGAGAAGGACCTTTCCTGTTTGGAAGCACCACCTCAACAGCCTTTCAGCAGCGCAACCATACGAGCCACCAGGCCCTGTGTCATACCTGGAGTCTCAGCAGATGTCTCACATGCTGTAGGGTGCCAAAAATAGCACCACCTTTTTAAGCTGCTCATTTTGTTCTGCTTCAAATATATATATATATATATCTCACAACCTAAAAACTATTTTTTAAGCCCATAGCATGGTTACAATTGAATCAGATGAGAAGGGGCTATAAAGTTAAGCATCATTCAGATATATGCCCAAGATTGTCTCTTTCAGTAGCCTGTTTCTCTCTTCAAAACCTGAGGGACATCTAGGGAAGATATTGATGAGAAACAGGAATAGTAGGTGAATGCTGAATGACCATGGAATAGAATAGTGCTATAATCTTAGCAGCATAAGGATCCTAGGTAGACATATCTGAGAGAAGAGATAACGTCTGGCAAACAATACTGTGGTTAGATCCACTGCAAGGATGCAATCCCTTTTCAAGGTCTTGCTCATAATACTTTGAAAGGAGAACAGCAGGTATCCACCAGCAATATTTGTGTTCCTCTGGAGATAATGAGCCCATGCATTCCCCCCGTGTCACAAAGGCAGGTCAGAAGTATTTTGCAGTTTGCTGTGTTAAAAACAGCACAGACAGCAGCACTTTGAGCAAGTTCCTGCTATGGCCAGGATCTTGCAAGTAGGTCACAGCTTAATACCACTAATGTAATCTCTGTTCTGTGCCTTAGGCTGAGCTCTGATTGTTGATTTAATGTCCTGTTCAAACTTGATGCTTGCTGCTATTTTGCTGAGGAACAAGAGCTTGAGACAGAAGCAGAGTTGAACGGTTTTTGGCATCTTGTGCTGATTTCTTAAAGATTCAGCGAAAAAATCTGTTTTCTAATCTGATTTCTTCTCATGTGAAGTGGCAAAGTTTTTCATTTGTTCTTAAGACCCAGAAAGAACATGAATTAGTTTCACATGTCTTGACAGATATTTTTATAGAAATTCTTAAATTTTAAGTAAATTGATGAGGGTTAAGAAGAGCAAGAAAATATATATTTGCTTTTAACTCAGTTCAATATCTAATTAGATGATTTCATAGTTCACTTACAGTTCTGAATAACCTGATCTCCTGAAAACTCCTAATAAGTATTATTTATAATTACTATAGTATAACTATCCCTGATTCAAATTATTTATACAAATAATATTTATAAAACATTTATACAAAATACTACATTATCTGTAATGTCCTAGAATTACAGAGTCTATGAGGCTATAGTTATTTGTGAAGTGTCTAAATTCTATGTACAGACAGTGAAGATCTGCTCTTTACATGAATGGCGTACATGTCAGTATTTATTTTGGGGTGAACCGAACCATTGTCTCGACTCTCTTGCCTAAATATTCTTCACTTACAAAGGGAATGCAGACAAGTATGCAAACATTCATAGTAGAAAACTACTGAACAACAGGGTTTTCTAAGCCTGGCTGCTGTAGGCAATAGAAATGCATCTCTGCCAGTGTGCCATCACCATGCCTCACCAGAGGGATTGCCTCTGAGCTGAGAAAGACATTCAGTTTTCCTTCCTAATTTCTGTTGATGCTGCCAAAAACAGTCCAACTCTGAAGGTTCCTTTATGATTCTGACAATTTTTAACAAGAAGGAGCAAGATTTATTATGCTAATTTGGTTGTTGTTATCTTAAAAGACAAAAGAAACAGCAAACCACATCCAGCCCTGGCATAAGCACAGCCTGTACAGAAATAGCTACTAGCTACCTCCCTGAAATTCACTACATATCCATCCATCACTAGGATTTGTGTTTTAGCCAGTTTGCATGGGTAGTGTTACAGTCCAAACGAATTTGGATTTTTTCTCCAAATCAGATACTGTAGACATTATGAAGTAAGTTACTGAAGTCCAGCTGTATGCATAAACTCTGGGTATACTCTAGTCACTAATTCTACAACTATGTTAAAAATCACAATAGAGGAAAAAAATACAACAAAAAGGAGATTGCCTAGAAAAACACATTCTCTGTAAGGAAATACTCCTGGTAATTCAGTGATCTGATTTTAATTTTTAAGACTTTTCCATTATTTTACCTGAACAGGATGTAGACATATAAAAAGTAATTACCAGAACCATTCTTTCTTCTCTTTATAAAGGGAAATACCTTTCTGGCTTTTGTATATGTGCACAAATTCAAAGTTTCCTGTGCATTTCAAAATTCAAAAAAGAAGCTCTGTCAGTTCAGCAACGTCTCCTTTCCTCCTATTGCATTCTCTGGGAACGCTATACTGTCTTGTCTTGTCCTGATATTTAAGAAACGGAAAAAAAATGTATTCTGACTTGGGAGCATTTGAGGAATATATCACTTTTCCTTTCCTGAACCTGCAGCTCTTTTTACTCTTTTTTATTCTGACCATGTAGGAACTTCATGTCTGTGTGCATACTTAAAATGCTAATATGGCATTAATCTATTACAAATACATGAAAGCATAAGTGTATAAGTACAAACACACACTTGTATAATAGCTCACTGTTATATAATACAGATATTTCTTAAATAAAGCTGTGCTGTCCTGGAGACCTATCACAATGCAGCCACAATTAACCTTGGGAATGCTTTGACTCTTACCCATGACTTACTTTCTGATTAATGATTGAGGGGTCTGATGTTTTCTTTCATGTATTTGAAAACGTAAAAATCAGACTTTTACTGATGTGGAAGCACACAGCTGCATATGTTGGCCATCAACAGAGCTGCTCTTTGTTGTCACAGTCTTCAACCATTGCTTTATGGAAGGCAGACGGGGTCCCAAAAACTTTTTTATTCCATGTGTTTACCTACCGCAGCAAGAATCAATGAATTTTATGACTCAGTAATGGTTAAATCAAAACTCTGAAATCTGAAGATCCGAAATGCACATTTCATTAAACTTTTAATAAGGAGATATTTTGGTAATGCTTGTGCTACATTGCAGAGAGATATGAGTGTCTAATATTATGTGATATAACGCAGAAAAACTATATAATTTAACTCTATTGATACCTGAGCCATAGTAAGGAACAATCCATGAACAGTAATCACTCTGTATTATTCTATTAGTCTGCCATGTGCATGTATAGCTCTGAAATCGCCTTTGATTTCACTGCACAAAACATCCCTCATTCATGAAAGAGTGTAATCTTATTAAAATTTAATAAAGAAGTATATTTAAAATTTAAACATATTTATGAATTAGGGTAGAGATGATACAAAAATTCAGAAAATTTTTATGTTAAAAAATAATAAAGCAATTGGATGTGCTGACCTCCTCCTTCTACCAGTTCAGCTGTAAAAATTTCTGGTGACACTATCTGAGGATCAGCAGATCTCTTGAACTGAATAAATGAGTGTTTTGCTGTTGCTCCTGATGTGTTTGTCATGAACCATCTGTGCAGCAAGGAGTGCATTTTTTGCCACTTTCTACTTCAGAATTAGCTGGTGTTCTAAAAATGATTACTTTGGTATTAGTGTAAATAGACAAGGTAAAAACAGTTTCTTGTCCCAATGGCCTGTTATAATTTCTCACTAGAAACCAAAATTGAAGAATTGAAGCCATAATCATGTCAGATTAAGCTGAAGAAAAATCCAGCTTTTGTCGTCCTGTGAACAGATTTTTTTTCAAATTTAGTTTGATTTTGTACAAATAGTCTGCTACAACAGACGGGGGTTGTACCAAGTTATTTCTTTTACAATTAACTTGAACAAAACAAGACTAGACAAAAAAGGGGGGAGTTGTTCTTACGTTACCTGATACATCAGCCTTTACAAAACATGATTTATATTTAGATGACCAAGCAGAATTAAAAGGTAGTGATTTTTTAAAAGCAGAAACCAATGGCATAATTTTAAATTACCACTGACATATAGAACATGACAGCTTCAGTTCTGTATGTGGCCTCTCTACTGATAAACGTTCAAAGCACTCAAGCAAATTCATCAGATGACACCTGCCTGGTGAACACACAAATAACAGATGTTCTGCAATGTTTGGTGCTTTCCATGGTCTGTTGAGACGCAGCAATATTGACCTTCTGTTTTTCTTACATAATTTTGATTCCTTTACCTCCTAATATTTCTCAGTTTAAAGATATTTGGGAGAGGGTGGGAGAATGATAATAGAACAACCAGAACTGTAATCTTATAATTGTTCTAAAAGAGCAAGTAATGTCTCAAAATCCGAGGAGAGAAAGGAAAGCATTCCTGATTTAACGTTTTATAAGGATATTAGGAAAGAAACCCAAGATGCCTTGCTACTGAGAAACATGATTAGAACATAATCTTCCATAGTTTATCAAACTTTTTTCCCTAAAGAAATACAACCTTTTCTCATAACACTCTATTTAAGGGTGGTATGGCACCGTGCATTTTCATACTGGCTTAGTTGTACCATAACGTTTTTTTGTTGTTGTTTAATTCTCTTCTAAGTATTTCCAAATGATAGCTATCACAACCTGTGTTTTTTCTCTTCAAGGTATTCCCACAACTGTCCTACTTTTTCCAAGCTAGAGATAGTCTGTCCTAACCATAATGATCTCAGGTGACACTGTGCCAAATCCTTTCCCACTGTATCTGAGGTGACATGACAGTATATTACACAGTGAAGTACAAGTTGCCACCAGAGTGACCTGATGAAAACTAAAAGGAATTTTGGGGCTTTAGTACTATAGATTTCTAAGACTTTTATCCTTCTAGAGGAAAGAAGAATACTTTGATCTATTATTTTCATTGGTTGCTATACAGAGAATAATGGGATGACAAAGTACTCTGGAATCTTTCTGTAATCCCAACAGACAGAGATATAAAAATGTACTTCGTAGGCGTTGTGATGTACAGATTTTTATAATAGGTTTTAAATGCCTTGTAAAGTATTTATACTTGAATTTTTGCATAAATTGATTGTACTAGGAGTGGAAGGAACTTTGTTTTAAACACGTAACTTTGTATTTTTTCTGCTGCGGATCTTGCTCAAAACCAACTCATACCATTGAAGGATTCAGACATTATTCACCCCAGTGACCCTACAGAATGAAAGCGTTTGAATAAGATTACCACTGCAAGGTGGACAGTAGTTAAAGCACCTGGCCTCAAGGCTATAGGATAAAAGCAAGGCACCTCAGTAGCTTGAAAGATTAAAAATGAAAGGTTGAATAATTTTGTCATATCAAAATTCATGATTATAAAAATTGTTTATATTATCCGAATTTTTCAACTTTGTTTTATCAATGCAGTTAAACCAGGGAATATATTCAGGACCTTTTTTCTGACCTCATTCACACTGATTTTACACCACTATAATTTCATACACTTATTACTTTTGTTTTATTTCACTGTAGACAGTCTGACCAAAAACCTTATTATTTCTCAAAAAAATACTCATTATTTTGGCAGTTTCCTACAGTCAGAAATTCTCAGCATGTATTAGATTTATATTTCCTAAATTAGAAGTGTAAAGCAGTGAGGGGTCTAGCTGATTTAATGTCCAGATTTGCTTAAAGGAAGCTAAGAAGATTGTATGGCTCTCTGTACCTCAATGATATGCAGTCTTTCAGCTTGTTCAAATATATTTAGAAGGACTTATCAGGAACTGTTACTGCGTAGGGTGATAGAATCTAGAGCTCAAACTCAACACAGAGGATCAGAGAAAATTCCAGCTCCTTCAGTGAGGCTTTCTTCTCTGTGCTTGGCTTTCGGCACAAGCTATCTCAGCCAATGACACTGCCTAATGTTGGGCAAAATGCTTACTTTTTTTTAATGGGTTGTGGTCAAAATACTTCTTGACTGCTCAAGAAATGTAGCATTTTCTATGTTCTGTGATTCATGATTTTATCCCCTAACACCATAATTTCTGCAGTATTTTATTTGAACAGTGAAATCAAATTTTTAAATTTAAAAAAACTACAGAAGGAAAACAGTCCAGATTATGTAGAAAAAAAGCTATTTAAAAAAAAAAAGAAAGAAAAAAGCTCTGTTCCAAACTACTGTTGCGTAAAAACTGAAAATAAAAATAAATACATAGTCATTTTAGTTTAAAATATATGCTCTGTTGCCTAATTTTGGCAAACATAACAATTTAACTAATTAAATTGTATATTTGTGTTATTCTTCAACCTTGAAAAAGATAAGGATACATTTTATGGACATTTGACCCATGAAATGATTGTGATATGTTCCCACATGAACACTTCCTCTAGAGGAATGGCTTCATCTGGCTGAGGCAAAGCATTTCTAAAATGAACCCCAAGCAGATTAAGTGAAACTGAAAGACATCCTTTCTACATTAGAGGTCTATATTTTCCCCCTGCTTTTCAGACTAAGCCTTCATACAGGCTCAACTCTTTTTTGTCTTCTACCTTAAGTGATTTAATTAGGAGCCTTGTCATCCTAAATTCTCTTTAAACCGTTAGAGAAAGATAAGCAATTCCACAGGGTAACCCAAGCTTTAAGTGACTACAGAAGAAATCCAAAACAATGGGGTTTTTAATTCAGGTGCCTGCAGCAAGGTAGGACTAAACCAGGCCAGATCACAAGAAAACTTAATATGAAATAATGATGTTGGAATATATCCATAAATTCCAAATACAGACAAAGCTTCATGTAGAACTCACAGAGAAATAAATGGACTTTTTACAGAATAAATAATGAATAATGGCTTCAAGTCTTAATTTTGTATAGTAAAGAAACAGGGAAAAAATCTCTGCACTTTCTCTGCTGTGTCAATTCAATGAAAATCTGATCAGCTGCACAATTGATCTAAGCATTATAGAATATTTTTCTGAAAAATCACTGTATATTAAAATTATGTAGATATAAAGCACAGTCTTGTCCTGAAAAACTAGAATAAAAAAATGCGAAGGGTGGAGAAGTGTTTTGAAGTGAAATAGCCTATAGTACCCACAACTCTTGAAACATAGGTATCACCTGCTCTTTCAGTTCCACATATTGGATTTTATAGATTTCTGTCAATAAATAAATAAATAATATGACATATGAAAGCAAATCTATAATAAACCTAACATGTAAATAAGACAAGTATATCTTAATGGCTTTTAAGGTATGTTAAGTGCTATTTCTACTAAGGGAAAGGGTTTTTTTACTTTAGACTTAGGTGGGGGACAATCTCAAAATCAATCCGAATTGTTTAATTGTTATTTTACTCCATGGCTTCTGCTTTTACTCTACAACTAGTTCTCTCCCCCAGAATACCTAAGGATGGTTCAGGGGGTAGCTCACCCCAACTCAGCCTAAAGCATTTGATTCCAGTGTTGGGCAGGAAGTCCATTCTGAAGCACAAATGGACCAGGCAGATAGTCCCAGGGACATGATTTCAAACAAAGATAGGTTTTGCCAGGCAAACGGTGTAAGATAAACAAATGAGCTCAAACTGACAATCCTCATGACAGTAACTATTAAGTTTTGAGAGTTAATCGTGTTGTATTTTGATAGATCACTCACGGAAACCTTTCAGATTTGTCTTGTCAGTCATTTATTAGGGGACATCTAATGAATAGCATATAAAGTAGACTTGTTAAGAATAGTGCCTGCTGACAATTCAATTCGAAAGTGAAGGATTTATAAAATTAACTCTGGAGAAACTGTCAGCTTCTCCTCAGGAAAAAAAAAGTCTACTTTGCATTAACTGGCTCTCCACAGATCTGATAAGGAAGGTCCCCTTCTGTGTGACCCCAGCTGCCATAGAGAGAGAGGAGTAGACAGAGTGATGATATTATCATATTAATTTCCTTACTTGGAAAAGAGAAGAAAATAGAATCATAGAATCACAGAATGCCTAAGGTTGGAAGGGACCTCTAGAGGTCATCTAGTCCAACCCCCTGCACACG
>JAUBNY010000987.1:523429-535856 GCA_032275445.1 Crypturellus soui | reverse complement strand
CAGCCAATAATAGATTTCTGCAAGAGATGTCACATGTTTCTATTTGACATTGCCTTTATTTTCAGATTTTCTTTGACTTTATTTATAGACAAGACTGACAAGATAGACTTTTATTCCCATTAATTTGAGAAAAGATTTCTTTTATTTTTCTCATAATATAATATAGCATTTAAACATAGAATTTAGCATAAAATGTAATTTTACAAAATGTTGCCTGGTGATTTTGGAAAAAAAAAGGCCCAATGAAAATTCTTGCTAAATGTTTAAAACCTTCAGGGAAGAGATTAAAGCAAATTCAAGGAGATCATCTTTGCTATTTATATATGGGAATTTATATCTTTCTTTAAACATGTATAAAAATACAACATCTCTAAAAAAAAGACAATATAACAAAATTACTAAAATGCAAATAAAAGAACTTAACATCAGAAATGGATGACTAGGGATAGCAAACAGATTTTTTTTTGAATATGTATTCCAAAGGAATACAATTTTGTGAAGGAATTTTACAGGTTTTACAGGTCAAAGACTGGTAGTTAATTTATTTTATTTTATTTTATTTTATTTTATTTTATTTTATTTTATTTTGATTTAGAGTGGACTAAAAATGAGAGATCGGTTAGATTTTGAAAATATCTGGTTTAAACAAGATTTGACTTGGATGGAAATGTCACATTTAGGATGTCTAAGGCCAGAGAGAGTTTTTACTGATGAGCAGCCTAGTGCTAAGATTACTTTTCTCTCATCACATGGCCTTTCCTATTTCTTTTGATAGCTTGTGTTCTGCTTAAGCCATTTTCTATGGTCATGGATTCAGATTTACTTTATCTTTATTTTTTTCTATTCAGATTTATAGCTTCTAGATAAAATAAAGTCAAATTTGGCTTTGTAGGAGGAAGACCTATATGGTTTTCTGATTGTAATAGATAGGTGTGGAGAATACCACACTCCTGGAAATTATGAATTCAAAGCTAGCAGTTTCATATGAGGAAGGCATAAAAGTAGTAGAAATTTCCAAAGTTTTTTCAGATTTAAACTGCTATTTCAAATGTGCTGGAGAATTTGGCATAGAGAGGAGTGTCTAATTCTAACAGTGATTCTAACAGTGATTAGAAATTAAATTAAATTATGATGTAGGAAATAAAAAAAAGAAGAATCAATCTGAAGATGCAGCATCAAGTTTGTTACTGACCAAGCTAAAGAATGCAGAGAGATCCAATTGTGTTTTTTTATTTCTTTTTTTTTCAGTCAAAAATACCACACAAAAATGAGAGGCAGACCAAACATGAATGTTCCAAGAGGGAATCATCAAAAGACTGAGTGGAATTGACCAAGAAATACAGTATAAAACCATTTTTGTAAAGACAAAGTAAATATGCCTCAAAGGTTGATATCGTAGATATGCTTAATAACTGATACTTTCTCCAGAGGTATTCTAGAAAAGAAGAAGAAAAAATATATATATATGTATATATTTAGTTCTAGATTATTGCTCCATTATTCATAAATACTGTCATTAGAGGAAAACACGGTTAGACATATGATTCCATACTTGTAGCTGTTATTTTCTAAACCAATTTTGGTTGGTATCTGAAAATTATTAACAGCTTTTGTTTGTTAGAGCTGAGTAGGACTCAGGAGTGTGCAGTCTTTATAAGCAGTCAAGAATTCATTCCTCCAAGTGCCATATAACCAGTGGTATCTATCTTATTACTAGTGATATTTCATTAAAAGTAATATTTTCAGTACAGCTAAAATCTATGTGTTTAAAAAGTCCTACAAGCAAGATCAGGAAAAAATATGCTATGTAAGTTTAGTGAAAACTTATAACTGATTTTTACTTGATAGTACACACTGCTGCTCTTCGTGTGGGACTCGATGTACTTTGAGCTGGACTGCCATATAAGCTGGAAAACTAGATACAAATCAAAGAATTATATGACATGCCCACATGTATACCTGGTTACCGTTGCATCCACACAGCACAGAGCGACAAGGCAATCATGGGTACCAGCCGAGAGTCCTACAGAGCCTATGGTCTGAAGCGGAAGTTTTAATAAAGCATTTTCACTGGAGACACAAGGATATATTGCATGAAGAACACACCTGAGCATCAGTGGGGCAGTAAATGCTGCCTTGCAGAGACTCCAAAGCAGTTCCAGCTGTTTCACTATGCAGAGCAGACTGAAAAAAAGCTTTATCTATTAGCCCTCCACAGCTTTGCAACTGCACAGCCATTAGCACCATGTAGGCTGCTGCCAAATTACACTTCCGCGTTTAAATTCAGGATAACATCTTCCATACTTTTGGTAACTATATATGACACATGTAAGTGGAGGAAATTAGAGGAAATTTCAAACTCTTTGGATCTAACTGTCCTTGTTATGTCTCGAGCAAAATAAACTCTTTGGGGAAGTTATATTGTAGTTATCTATTTGTATGTACTTGAGAATTTACACCTAGAGGTTCTTAGTCTTTTTTTTTTCCCCATTTATTCTTTACTCATAAAGAGAAAAACACTCTTCCTTCTTACATCAGAAAAAACTAAACACAGACAAAGTCATGATTGTGTCAAGATTTCAATATGTGTTCCAATAAAATAGTAGTTACATTTAGGAGCCTATTGAGCACAGAAGCTAAGATTTTTTTTTTTTAAGTAATTTGTTGGGAAAAAATAATCAAAGGACTCCAGCAAGGAATCTTCCTTCAAGGAAAGGAAGAAGCTGATTCCATCTCTCAACTCGAAGCGATCCAGCAACACAACAGCTGTTCCACACAAAAGTCACAATGAATGTTGGCCACTTTCCATGAAAAACATCCAAAAGATTGTTCAGTGACATCTAGCTGATGGCTGCACACATCTGTACCTTCTGCAGAACTGCCACCTCTGCTTACTGTCAAAGAGGAAACAGGTGACGCCCTGTAAAAACAATTATTTCCTCAGAGTAATATCTGTTTGAAAGAAATAGTACCCCAAAATCTAAGAAAAACTGAGTAAACTCTGAAGCATTCCAACAGCAATATATATGTGTGTGTCTTATGAGTATTAATAGTGAGTAGAGCTGAATACCCATATCCTTTGAAAGCCTATAGGTAAACAGAACATTATTAAAAGCAAGCAGTAAGGTGGAACACATTCCCTAGGTGAAAAAACCTTTTTTTGAAAAAATATTTTTCAAGCAAAAAATACTAATTTTTAAAAGGCTATAATCACTTAATTGTGTGCAAACTTATTGGAACCTTTTTTTTTTTTGGATTGCATTATTAAGCATTCACTAGATAGAAAATGTCAGATTGAAGTCAAGATGGTGGATTTTTTCATATTAAAAATTATTAATGCTTTTTTATTACTTTGGTCGTTTGTTTTTTAAAAATTAACCAAACTTTACAATTTTATTAGTTGCTGCTTAGCAGAGCTTTTCATCAACGGGTGAGATGAATATACTGAAGAAGGTCAAACCATGTTGTTTTGACTGAATGCTATATTTGGTGCCATTGAGGTTCCCTTCCACTCCCGTATTTGCATGATAAATTTGGAACATTTCCAGAAGATAAATTATCCACAGAGCGGCTGATCTTCACTATTATAAAGAGAAAGAATAAAACTATACTGGATATATATATAGATAATGCATGATGAAATATATGTAGTTGAATAAGACATATCGAAAATGTAGATGCATAATTTCCTCAAAATGAACAACAACAAAAAAAAATTCCAATAAAATTCACGGCTCACAGAAAAGTAGAAAGAAATTTTTATGGACATCAGAAGCCAATTTTCTAAGTATCCAAGCAGTAATTTAAAATCCACCAACATAAGTGCCTGAGGAGGCTGCCAAGGCACAAATTCATTTGTTAAAACAAATACTTTAGACAGTTTGATAGCTAGATCTGTGACAGCTGTGACAGTCTGATCACTAAAACAAAGATGAACAGGAGAGATATTAGATAGTGCTTAATCAAACTTACCAAGAGCAGCACACACCTCTATCCCTTGCTACTGTAAAAGGACTTTATGTAGCAGAATCCCCCCCATTATTTTTTACAATGAGCACTCTGTTTCTTATCCCAATTTTTTCCCTTCTGAGGAACAAAACCTCTGACAAGTCTTTCATTCTCCAAATGCTTGTTGAAGCTGAAAAAAAAAAAAGACCAAATTAAAAACTACCGTTGCTGGTGTATTTGTGGCACATGAAGCAGTTGGGGCAGTGGGTAATTTTACCCCTTTTCTTCTGAATCCCAGCAGGGTTAAACATGCAGAAAGCCCGGACTGGTGAGATAGTTAAACCCCTCACTCTCAGGCACTTGATGTCTGTAACACAATCACAAAATTGGAAATCAAGAGGTTTCTTGGGCTGAGTCTACAACACTCAACCGTTCAGATTTCTAAAGACAGTTCAGCTGAAGATGCTCAGTTCTCTACAGGTACGATGTGGAATGCAGGCTCTGGATTACACACATGGAAGGGGACTGGATGGTCTCATGTACACAGAAGTGGTTGGTGGAGCCCATCAGTCCACCCTTCAGGGCACACCGCAATTCTAGCATTGCTAGCTCATGCAGATAAAATAGAGAAGAGTGGGAGACACGTTTGCACTGTCCACTACAACTTTGAGAAATATTGCTCAGCAGGTTGGAACTTTTACTCTGCTTACTTTATACACCCTTTTATTTTCAATTATTAATGGAAAACCATTATTGACACACGGAAGTAATTTATCCAGAACAAAAGTTTTGAAAATTGCTTATTCTATTCTTTTGATTCATTCTGAAAAAGATTTTATCGTCATGCAATGACCTCAGATTCATCTTGTGAAGGTAATCTTAGGAATTTATCAAGCTAATATTCGTGATGGTTCTAATAGTTAAAATTAAATATTAAGGTGGATTAACAGAGTAAACACTTAATTCTCAGCCTGTGGTGCTCACAGTACACAGTAATGATGATTGCTACGTATTTCTCAAGATTCAACACTTTAAAATATAAATGTACAACCTTTAAAGCCTTCGCTCTCTTTAGTTTTCATACCTTTCATATTCTGTCTTTTATTCAGTCATTCTAGTCTGTCTTTACTAGCTCACAGTCACATCCAGTTTGTCTTGTTTGTTTGTTTGTTTGTTTTCAACATTTCTTTTTAAAAGTGAGGCCCAGCTACTTATTTACCATGTTGAGAGTTATTCACATGTCCCCCTGAATGACAAACCTGGATATGCTATCTGTCCATAAAGCTGTCTGTCTGTGTGGTGCCTGTAACAAAAGCAGAAAATGTCCCAGGACAAGTGATTTAGTCTCTACAGATCTTAGAAGCTGGTCAGCCTGTACCTACAGAAGGATGTAAGGAAATGCATCTTGCTTTGGGTAACAAGGGAGAGAGGAGAATCTGTCTTTTAGAAGTAACACATTATCTAAACTATGGATCAGCTTCAGACAAGGGCTTGAATGGTGGTTTCAAGATGCAGTTTAGAAGGAATTTGATAGATTTTATGTCATTGGCTGAACAATTTATTTTCTGCCAGCCGAAACAGTGTTTGTAAACTGTGCTGCCTGGTGACTGATGATGCCAAGGGCAAACTGTGAACAGAGAATAAGAAAAGAGATGAAAAGAAGCTCTCCTGGCATAATGAGGAGAAGCGACCCTTCATCATCCTATCAGGGCTGCTGCTTTGTGAGTTATAAATCACTGTCCCCTGCCTTGGAGCCCAGGGTAAGCACTACACAATAAATTCATTAAAATAAAGCTTTCTGTGTGCTGCATGTGTTTTTATGCAGTAACAAACAGGTTTGTTTTTCTGACAGTTTTACAGAAATACTTATCTTTGTTTTGTTGAATGGAGTGCTTCTGTGCAGATACAAACTGAGCTGAGCTTATGATATACACTAATATCTAAGCAACAATAAATGAGAAGCACACTTTATTTGATAGTGTAAATCACTTTCAAGCCCATTTTGAGCTAAGCAGTGCTTTTTCATTGCCTTTATGCCAGATTCACAAGACAGGAACTCTCTGCTGGGTCTTGTCTCCTCTTCCATAATTTAACACAAATGAAGATTGGTTTATGATTTGCTGCAGTTTGAACCTATAAAACTAAAATTTAATAATAACGTTAGTTACTTCAAGTGTCTGTTTGGCAGTCAGGATACTATTAAAAAGAAAACATAGCCTTAAAAAAGGCTGTGGGTCCTCAATTAAGAAGTAATGTTATAATATGAGGCTCAGCAAAGAATTGGTCTTTGCTGAGATTCACATTGCAACATTATTTTTTAAGCATGCACATCTGCTAGTGGAAGGAGTTCCTTAATCACTGACAAAAATGAATGACTCCATCAAATGCAGCTGCATGCCTTTTTTGTCTTTGTGCAATGCCACATGCAATATTGCCCAAATTTTTCTTTTACAGGAAAAATTTCATCACTGTGCATTGCTTAGTGATATGGACTTATGCTGTTATCATGAAAATTATTTCAATAGATGTAAATGTTAGAGAACTAAACAGAAATGAACTGGGGACTTTTGATTTTGCAATATCCGTTTAATTCAATGTATCTTACCATAACCCAAACTTCTGAAAGACTTCAGTAGCAACTGAAGTAGCAATGATTTTTTAAGGTAGAACTGAATTATTTCTTTAGTAGAGTATTTTACGTAGGCAGGAGGTGTCAGAGGCTTCCGCAGTGATGTGGGATCCACCAGCCCCAGCAGTCCTGCTGCTTCCTTTCCGCCCGTGCTGGCTGATCCTCCAGCAGCCCCTTCCCTGCCAGCAGTTCCTTTGGGTTGCAGCTACAGAGGTGCAAGGTCCTCACAACCAGAAAAAAAAAAAAAAAAAAAGAAGTGGTTGCATGGTGAAATAAAATAAAGTATTGCTTTGGGGCAATTTTTTGTTTGTTTGTTTGTTTTCATGGACTGTTTCCAGTGTCCTTTCATAGTGGTAAAAACCTGAGACCTCACTCAGTTTATTAGGGTGTTTACACAGATCTTGAAACAGCTTGATAAAACCAGCAGATCTGTACTAAAAGTGTAACTGGTATAACTGATATGAGCAGCATATTGTATTAGTGGCATGGAGATGTCTGCTTGCAGAAGTGACTTAACAAATACATGAGACTGGAGAGCATATTTGTAACACCATGAAACTGAGAGTGCTTTCTGCCTTTGTGAGTGGAATCTAGATTAGCAGAAATGGTCTCTAACTTGCTATAAATGTTGAGATAGACCAAACTTCTCTGGGTTGCTAGGCTAGGACTCCCATCATCTTGACCAGATCTTACTTTTGACCCATCCCATCCCATCATTCTTCCAAATGGTAAACAAAATAATTCTTAAACAATTGGATAACTGGGATAACCCCTTTACAATACAGAGTACAGAAATAATTTGACACAAAATCCTCAGGCTGACTACACAACAAACACCTCTCCCCACAACACATCCCAGACCTAAATTCTGCTTTTTTACAAGTACAAGCTTTATATCTGCTCAATAATCCATATCTCCCACTACACTACAAAGTCATGGGAAAAAAAACAGGCCTGGCAGAATCAGCAAGAGCCCCTTTGAAAGAGCAAGGAGCACTCCTTTAGGAGCAAGGAGCACATTCAGAAGAAACTCCTCAGGAGTATTTTATTTTAAAGGACCACAGCAAATTCTTTCATACATTGTGCTCCAATTCTTGTTAGATTTAAGTGCATTTTGTGAGCATTTCTAACCCTACAGAAAAGATAATCACCAAATAAAACAAAAAAAAATCACCTTTATGATGAGCATTTTACTCTTCTCAAATAGAAAAAAAAAATCCCCCAAACAATAGAAAGGCCCTTGCCCCCAATATCTTATGTATTTAAAAGCATTTCTTGTTGAGTGTTGTCAGTGTAATAAGGTGCTATGTAAAAACAGTATTCAGAGGATGGATTTCTCACTCTACTAGACATAAAACATCTTTCCTCAGGTTAGAATCTGATCTTTTTTTTAAAAAAAAGGGGGGACATTTAAGTACAGGAGAGAAATTAATGGCACCTACAGACTTATGAGCCAATATTAATAATATTAAAGTGATAATTAACCACATATCATAACACTAGCAGTATGATACAGATTGGAAGGAAAGTTTTTTTATGAAAAAAGAAAAGAAAGAAAATTACTATTTAAAAGGATTTAAAATATTTTTAAAATGTATATTAATAGAATTCTAAATCCCATTGAACTGTAGAGATTATTTTAAATTAATCTTTTAAATCCACTTTTTAAAATCCTTCCAAATGTAATCCTTGATTGAGATAAAAAACCAATTCAATTTTATTTATTTATTTATTTGTCTATTTTTTGGCAAAAACAAGCTATTCTACTTTAGATCAGAAAATCTGCTATTAGACTGACATTTCTTATGTGGTAGGGGCTTAGCCAGTCCCCATTATCTGAGGTTTATCCAAAGGGATTAACCATTTATAATCAAATCCAGGTGGATTAATGGTGCCCTGGATAGGAAGATTCAGTGCTGGCTTGCTGTGGAGCCGGCTCGGAGCAGCTGGCCTTGCGCGGGCAGGTGTGGGCAGCAGACTCCTCCACCACCTCAAGGCCAACTCAAATGCAGAAAAAGGATCAGTCAGCTCTGAGCCCGCACAAATCAAACCCGAGGACTGAACAACGTAAATTTCTCATCTGAAGTTATCTGAGGAAACAAAAGCACTGAAAAAATTGTGATGCAGACACACGAGTGGTGGTGCCCAGGTAGCTCAGATGTAGCTGGGTTCATGGGGTCCCCCTGAGACGCCTCTGAACCTTGGTGCCTCATGGTGCAGGTCTGCATGGTGCTCTCACAGCACGGTGCTATGGGTGCAGACACAGCATGCCGAGTTTCTACATGGTGCATAGAAAATCAGAAGTCTTCCTCGGGTATCCACTTTTCCTCACACCTTCTTACCCCAAAAAATTCCCTTTCCTTAGATCTGCTCTCATTTTCTGCGCTTGCTTTCATAAGATGATTTGAAAGAGAAGAAAAGGAAGAAAAGATATAAGAAACAAGAGCTGAGCAGAAGCTCATTTATCTAGTTGTTTTACACTGAACAAGTCAATTTTCTTCTTGCCTCCCAGCAAATATTCTTTCATCGTCTTCCTTATGTGCAAAATATCTTTTTTTGGCTGCAATATCTAAGTAACAGCTGAAGATGCAGCATGAGTTCAAAGACTAACGGGAAGCACAAAATCACTTGAATTGCACACAACAAAAGATACACTGTTTGCTAATAGATCGCAAACAGGCACAGCAAATGCTTTTGACTGGCTTGCATGTTGTATAAGCAAATTGCTCTTATAATTTCATTTTTGTTCCCAATATAGCATGTATACCCACAAGCCTAAATACTAAAGAAATTGCCTAAATCATTTTGTTTATTAAAGACTGAGAAAATGCTGCTTTTCTTTTCTTACTACTTAGTAATTATTATTTTAGAAGACTGATATTAAAAAAGAAAGTACAGTCATCAGCTCATATCAGCTTTACATCACCAATATTTTGGTGATGTAAACTATATCACTAGCTTTGTAATAAGCACATTTATCTAAAGGGTATATGCATTTGAAGAAATTCTTCATTATGGAAAACAAGACATAAAAATATAGATTTTGGAAACCAACTTACTCTCCTATGAGGTTTCACTGACAAACCTGAAATCACTTATGCATGCAGACCTGAAAGTTCACTTAGTAGCTGTAATCACAGTTTTTACAACATTCTAATTAAGGAACACAGCCATTATGTATTGTCTTTTTGGCAGTGAACAGGTATAAATCAGTTTAAAGAAAAGGAGAACAGCGGACAGCCCAAGGAGAGGGACATCTCACAGGGCAGAGGAACGGGGAAGGATTTGACTTCTTGTTTCTGCACCTCTGTACCTGACTAATACTATCTCTCAGGCCCCTGAACCTCTCCAGATAATACAGATACCGGTGCTAATAGTGGTGGCACTGATAGATGTGCCTGATCACCGGCATCATCTGGACTGTGCCGTGCCTCATCCATCGCTGATAAGTAACTTACTCTTCAGGAAAGGAAGAGCTGGTATCTCAGAGATTCATCTCTCCTACTGTGGGGAAGAAAGGCATCATCTCTTTTGTACCAGCAGAAGTTTTTTTTTTTTCTTGACACCCTGGTTAGTCGTATCACTGCGGAAAACGGTTGCCTGAAGCTGTTAGGGAGCATTTGGACGAGCTGTGACCACCTCAGGACAGCTGCTGGGAGGAAGGGTGTCTGGAGCGGGACATCCCCTTACACAGCCAGGCTGGGCTGAGTCCCGAAATCTAGGTCCAGGCAAAGAAAGGCATTTTTTCCAGGTACTGCACCTGGAAAGACAAATTGACCTGCACCTACTTTGCACCCTACTATGTCCAGAGCACACTTGTCCTACAGAACTTCAGTCTGAATGCAGGGTCCAGCACGTCCTTACCCTTGGACAGCCCCAATGCTTGGGTAGCTTTACATATACCTGGGAGGGAGGAACTCAAACTTTTCAATAATTAGAAAAATACTGAACAACTTTCATGAAAATGACATCAGAATCTTTTTGAAAATTTAAGAGCTGATGAGTATTAAAGCCTTATTTATTTTTTGCATGCTGCCACACAGGAGAAATATGAAGCTGACTTGCTGAGGTTGCCTAGCACTAGTCTCTAAAATTGAACCGAAGTCTGATGCTAAACAGAGGGAATGGGAGCTTGAATCTGGGTTCTGAGCCGAACCATCAAATTAAAGCCAATCTTAAGGTAAATATCCCTAACTAAAAATTCTGCTTTGAATCTCACTTTAGAAGACAACTTATGAACGCTAATGCAAATGAACAACTGCATATAGATGATGGCTTCCTCTGCATATGTAATTCATGAACTGAAATATTGTATGAGTTGAAGATTTAGACTACAATGGGTTAGTGTCAGATGGAAAAATAAGCAGTGAATATTCAAGCTCTCCCGTTTTTATATGTTCATCGTCATCTAGCACAGCATAGCTGTCATCTTTATGTAGAAAAGAAAAGAAGGTATAAGGAATACTATACAACAGTGCTAAAAGCAGATCAAGGGCAGCACCATGACAAGTGGTATTTTTATTTGTCAGAAAAGGAAAACTTAATGGTGATTTTGAAATGTAAGTGCTCAGTACACAAATACTATGTCAACACACTTTATGAAAAGTAAGATTAAACAAATTTTGAAGTTGCGAACAATGAAATGCCATTCAGTTTTCTTCCATTTAAAAGCAAGATCATTCTTGACCTTTGGAAAACTTAAAGCTCATTGCAAAGGAACACTTAGTAGCTGCAGCTTGCAGCAAGCTAAACAAGAGAAAAGTCAGTCTAGTACAATAACTGCAATTTAATATAATTTACTCACAGGTTTTTGGTGCCACTTGCCACACATTTATATATTTCTTATATTTAAAAAGTGGTAAACAAAGTATTCATTTATTTATTTAAAAAAATTTGTACATTTTATGGTACAAGTGAAAACAAGATATGTAGTTGCAGCTCAAGGTCACAATTCAAGGATAAGTGGAAAACTTGCCTTTCACTCCTTGCAAAATTAAGACCAGTTTGGATGTAGAAAATTTAAACAGTGGTGATATTTTTCAAGAGTAAGTGAGCAATAAAGAGTACCATAAATAAAAGTGAATATTATATTGTAAAATATCATGTTTAAGCAACTAAAGAAATGAAAAATTAGCCTTTAAATTAATTCTCTGTAAGTTCTATCTAAGTAAATATGACTGTTTCACTATGTTCATACATCATAAAATGAGAAGGTAGCAATAATATTCAGCTGGATCCACACATAGAGACCACTGCAATGATAAACACAATCTGATATGCTGAACATCAAGATATCAGAAATTATTGAAGAACCTCCCACCAAAAAGGTGAAAGAAGTTTAGGGGATAGGAGAGAGCTGAAATACCTTCTGATACATAATGCATGGCTGACAGAAAATTGATGTAAGATATATTTAAACTGAATGAAATTGTCCATGTGGAAAATAATGGAGAGAACAGAAGGGTGTTAAATACATTAAAAAGTAGAAAAGAAAGTGGAAATACGTGAAAGGAAATAGGAATGGGGAATGGGGAAGAAGAGTGAATAAAAGTACATGTCCAGAAAAAATAAGGTGGAGAAGAGCAAAAAAGATAAATGATATGAACAGGAAGAAGCAATAAGTAATAGGAATAGGTATATAATTAAATGTGCTGTACAGAGAAATACAGAATAGCCAAAGGAGAGTATAAATTGGAGACAGACCAAGTACTTGTAAAACTTACTTGACTACAAGCAAAATACTAATTTTAGTTTCATGTTAAGAAGAAATTTGATTATGACTCAGGTAACAGTTAATACCAGAATTTTATATTTCACATGGGAGACTATGTAAACAGGGAGAGGAGAGGA
>JAUBNY010000987.1:473547-488751 GCA_032275445.1 Crypturellus soui | reverse complement strand
ACAAAATAACAATTTTTCCTGTTAAATCTGACACAACAATCAATTATTGTAAGCAAGGTAAAGCTACTAATGCCTTTGCTTTTAAACAAAGTATTTTTGTGTGACTCGATCTCAAATGTGAAGGGAAATACTATTCTCTTGGGAGATTATGTAATATTTAATTTCATTGAATTTGGTGTTCCTTATTTTTCAATGAATCTAGGAATTATATTTCCACATACAACAATTCAGAGTAAAGTTTAAGATTTATGAATCATTGTGTCTGAATGACTCCAAATCTATGCCAATATGTCTTTGTATACCTTTACAAACATACGCAACTACAAGACCAAAGAAAAAACAGAAACAGGATGACCTTGACACTCTAAAAATAACGAACTTATAAAATCAAGAACTCATTATTAATTTCTGCCTTACAATTAACTGTAGTAGCAGGGACATATCTCAAGGCAAAGTTGCCTGATATGACGAAGAGGGAAAATCTTTTCAATGGTGTTAATGGTTCTAGATTCTTGCCTGCTTTCTTCATTTTTATACCTGCTACTGATTTTATATATTTCTTTAATGATGCAGTGGAGTAGCTTCATGTTGTATCATAAAAGTAACTGGACATCATGAAAGTAATCCACAAACACATTTATTTTCACAGGAAATCTCACACTATCAATCCCTTCTCCAGATCATCCTCATGAAGAGGAAATAGGTTTTTATTGTTGCTCTTTCCGTTTTGTATGAAAAAAAAAAGATCAGAAATGACCCTGAATCTCCGTTGTCACTGTCCTTTACTAAATTTAGGCACATACTTATTTTTGACTTTTACATTAGCTATGATGCTGAAGGACTAAATATCCACACTGAATTCCTCCTTTTCCAATTCATTAGGGAATTTTCAGGGAAGAATGAATATGCTCTCTCTCTCTCTCTCTCTTTTTTTCCATGACAGTTCATTCCAGTCTCACCAAGTTAAACACACCATGAATTCTCTTCCAATACCTTAACTTTCCTAATATTATTATCTGTTTTATGAAATACATTTTTAATTTCTCAATTAACATATTGGTCACAGCATAAAAACAACAGTATTTGCTACATTAGCCAATAATGACACCATTTTATCTTTAGTTTCTTTATTTAAAATCAGTTTATATATCAGTTTACTTCAGCCATAAGAAACTCTTCTCTGATAAAATCTCACTCTGTTGGAATGGTAAGCTCTTAGCTATATTTACTTAAGAAAATAACGGAACAATACAACCCACAAATCATGATCATAAAGAAAAATCTCTGTCTACTGGTTAATGATAAACAAAGTCAGAAAAGTACATAATAAATCTAGAAGAATTTCAAGAAAAATACAGAAAAATAAAAGTTTCCAATAGGTTTTACCTCAATCCAAAATTCTTTACTGGAAATAAAGCATTAATAAATGGCTTTACACAAATAAATACATATTTAACTAGGTGAAGTGTCTGAAACATGAACTCCTCCTGTTTCTAAATTTCAGACTATACAAAAAGTCAAAATAATGGGCTATATTGGACAAAGATTGGTTACAAGAGTCTTTATTTTGCAAACTATACAGAAACAGTAAAAAAGAAAATGCATTATATTTTTTTCAATATTACATAGGATAAACATTAAATTTAGTATTTAATATGTAGAAATTAATTCAAATAATAAACTGTTTTTCCTTTTAATTTACTGCAGATGAAAACCAGGGAAACCAGTGATCCACTGTTGAAACTATACATCCTGTGGTATAACATTACATTATATAGGTAATTTCAATTTTAATGTGGGCAGAAAGCAATAGATATGATATGAGTTTTGGATTGGAGTCCAAAAATGTCTACACAACTAATTAACATGCTAACATAAATACAGTGATTAAAATAATTGTCTCTACAGCCAAATCTTAAGTGCTACTCTACACAATAATCATAATCTAGTCCACATGGTAATTACATGACAATAGGGGAAAAAAAAAGAATTAAAATAACCCATTTTCTTCATTCCAGCAGCAGTACCTATACTGGTATTAATTTGGTAACTGGGTGTGCTTAGCTATCACCGCCTAACATCCTATATTGGTATGCATGCTAAAACCTCTCTATTTCTATTTTGCAAGGCACCTTACAATACGTTCTCTAAGATTCTGCACTAGTATCAGAAAATATGAATTAAGATAAGGATGCAAAACTATTTCCTGAATTAAGAAATAAAAAAGTATAGTTAGTTATTTTTAAAACTATCTTGGGGCAAGTGCCAATACTCCGAAATACAGACATGTATAAAGGTAATATATTTTTAAGCAAAGTTTTTTTTTTCTCATGTAAAATATTTTACGTTAATCTGATTAGAGAGAGAGACAGAGAAACAAAAAAGGGTGAAGTAATTAAGCTGCTTGAGTAAAAATGATAAAGCCTATGTGAGCTTAACATGAAAGAAAAAGTGAAGGAAGGACAAGAAAACTTCAGATTTACAGAATCAGTGCTTGTCCATGCTACTGCTTTTGAAAATTTTCCTTTCAGTAACCTACCCATTTCCTAATAAAAACATAATTACAAATGCAAACACAAAGGAGGATCTTGCATTATTTTCCCTCCTATTATATTTTTCTGCATACCTTTGGTTAATTAAAGACTGTTGAGATGCTACTTGTGCACTGAAGTTCTTCTACAGTAATACTCTTTTTATTTATTTTAGGCACAATTTGCAAAGCCTGCAGGGCCTAAATCATTAACAGTTACAGTATGTGTTTTGAAGAGCACACATAGAGTTCCAAATAAGGGCAAAAATCCTTTCATGGAAGTTTTAAAAAGTCTGGTTGTCTTTATAGTATGTTTTGCACATTTATATTTTCAGTAGCACATCACATTTCTTTCTTCAGGCTAGACTTCCAATGTGTTTTTCTTCATTGCAAAGGCATTTAATAACTCAAGAGCACATAATATAATGATTCTTATTTAAACAAAAAAAGTCTATGACTCCAGTTGCAATGTTTGTAATAATCATACAAAATATACATGTTTGTTAGAATCCTTTTGATCTTGCAGAGCAAAGGGATTTTATGAGATGTCACTTTGTGAATTTTAGAAAGGTACAATTCATTGACCCCTAATATTATCAAATATATCCATCATGATCATCATCATCATCTACATCATCATCTCCTTCATCTTCATCATCATCCTCAATTTCATCTTCATCATTCATTATTTCATCTTCATCATCTTCATCATCTGTCCATTCATGGAAATCACCCGAGGCAAAATCACCTGAGGTCTCTAAATCAATAGCTAGAAAGATATGATAGTTATATAATAGATACACAAAATTCAGTATATACTTAAAGTATAATATCTATGAATATATAAAGAACGTGAAAGAATATTTAGTTTCAATTCAATTATTTATCTTACCTTAAGCACTCAGACATAAAAATAAAACATAATAAATATCGATAATCTATTGTCCTAAAGGAAAACCACTGTAAAGTGTTAGGAATTCACCAGCACACTGATTACCCACACTGATTATCAAGCATTTTTGGGCTACTCTAATTTGGGCTACTCTTTTGCCTTAGTCTAAATAATTAATTTGCTCTAGCTTTGTATACACTAAGTCAAACACATATATGAAGTCTATTAATATATTAACAAAGTAATAGGAGAAAAAAATAATGAAATAAAGATAACATTATAATTTACTTCAAAATCTAGCTAATTGGGTCCCACTTCTCTTCTTACTGAAGAAATTTGATTTGTAATGAAAGGGAGTAACACCTCTAACCCAAGCCTCACGGCGTGTTCTTAAACTTACCACATTCTGCCACACCATTTATTCTGGATCCTGTTACTTCATTACCGTATCTGTCAACACACCAACACTGCCCTACGCTTCCATGGCACTGACTTGGCTTGTAGTACCCATCTTCATCACACAAGGGAATGTACTGCCCTGTGATGCATAAACAGTGGATAACAATATTAATAACCATCTCTTGGCCAATGTAATAATTATAAGAGAAAGTAGGATACTCATTGCAGACTTTCCACTGATCGGTTTATTTTCTATTACTAAATTTAGTTAAGCAGCGTATATCCAATATAGGACAGAAAATAATAGATATTACTGTTGGATTGATTTCAAGTAATAAAAGTATCCCTTTAAGTCTTTCATTGGCATTTTCATTTGCTACATATTCCTTCATCGCCAAATGTCTCGGTCAAGATCTTTGGTTTCCGTAAGCTGGAAAAGAGGTATATAACTCACAACTCTAAATAAGAACAGTAATCAATGGAGTGCATATAAGTTAGTCTGAATAATCAGATCAGGCTTCCTGAAATATCAGCTGAAAGGCTTAGGAGCTGTTTTTATTTAATGTATATTTTACAATCCATTTAGTGATCTACTAATATTTTATTACCTTACCACAGAAGACAACCACAGTGCAATATAATCATTATATTCATTAAAATAATGTAAAATAACGTATGTTAAACCTAGGTAAACTAAGTTCTAAAGCCCAAAAGCTTTAAATAACACATAATGATAAACAATCCATTGATGGTTTTCATTTGGAATGAACAGAGGCTTTTCTAAAGAACCATAAGAGGCAGATAAATCACAATGCAGAAAATATTCACTTGAAAACATTTTGAAGTATGTAGTCACAGTTAGAAGACATCCTTAGAACAATTAGAGTTTTGACTACCATAATACCATGAGATTTGACTACCATACTAATAATGATACTGTATAGATTCTTTCACAATGAAGATCTCAATTACTTAAAGAATATTACAGAAAAGAATCAGCAGAGATACTAATTTAGGAGTGCCGACGCTGTCCCCTCCATACCAGTAAAAATGTACATTCTATTGGGGTAATAAAACAGACGTAATATCTTTTGGGTAGGTAAGGTAATAAAACTAAGTTTAATAGCTTTCAAAAACTTCATAAATTTTGTTGCTGGAATTTACTGCGGTCTATCTTTGTTGGATTAATATTGATTTTATGTTGCTGTTCCACCAGTGTTATTTATGTAAGCAATAAAACTTTCAGAAGAATGATCTATGGCTCACCTAAGAGCTTCTTTCCTCCTTGCTGCTTCTGAATGTTGCTGAGTTCCGTCTGGCAAGGTGGATCTAAAATGAAATAAGAAAGGTTAAAAAGATTACACCATGAAAGCATATAATTAAGTTTCTATGGTTTACTACTTTCTAAGGTCATTCTAACTACTGATCTTAAGAAACACATGTCCTATATTAGCAGTCGTATCTAAAGCTCTGAAAGAAAGCAGTTATTTCACCTTGCTACAGCTCCAGAAATATGAACTGGAGCATCACCACGAATGTGTGCAAAAGGCCATTCCCACTTAACCCATTTCCAAATGAACATGTAGCCATTAGTCTGGAAGACTGAAGGATACCAAACCAAATTGGTAACTATATCATTCCCAATTTTAACAGTCAATAGATAGGGTGCTTCTGTGAAGCTCGTATTGATTAGAATCAAAATGGCTCTTTTGATTCTCTCTCATTTCTCTTCGTTAGAATTCACGTTCATGTTCTATATTTAACATACTCTACTTACAAAATAAGAATTTTCTCCACTAAAGTTTGCAAGGTTGTGATTCTATTATAACAATTTAAGACTGGATCGCAGGGGTTTAGAGTCCTGTGTACAGCAAACTAAGTTTAAAATAGCGACAAAAGTTTACTTTGAAAGGCAGAACATACAGACATAGCTCTAAGAAGTATAATAGATGTTAACTTTTAATTTTACATTTTCAGATGCATAGGTTGCTCTCATTTTCTGTTCTCTTTAAAATGCATAAGAAAGAAGACAAGAATGTTTGCATTTTACTGTTGAATAAGCGAGAGGATCAAAGACAGCAAAGTAGCAGTCTTTGAACACTGATACATTAGATCACAGCACAAAGGCATTTCCCACTCTGCATCAGCAATAGTGTCACTGAACTCACTCATAGGTGTCTTTAGCTTGCACAGCTCTCACACAATATTGTTCTAACCTCTCACTCATGCATATTCTGTGAATACTAATTGCATTTTTCACTTTAACAAACTTTGAATATATTTAGACTATACCTTTGCCAAGCAAAGGCTCTGTTCCGAAATAGACTGAAATACAGTCCATGCACACTTCTCATGTGGTTTAAGGATCTGTAAGACCTAGCTAGGACACATTTATACCAGAACCCAACTGCTTTACAGAGTAATTACAAAAGTCACTGAGTGGTAGTAGTCAAAAGCAAATTCCCCAAATTTCTCTGAAAGGAGAAAAAAAAAATGACTCTTGCAATTGATTGAGTCAGCTGGGAAAGAATTCTGGACCCTGCACGGCGAAACACTGGATGGACAACAGATTACAGGAACAGAAAGAATATATTAACACGAAGATGGCTTTCTTCTGGAAATGTTCAACTACTAGTGATAAATGCCAGTGGAGGTCCTGGTGACCAGATAGCCTTTTGGCTACATATACTACATATATCCACAGGCTTTTTGTATTATTCATGTTACTTAACCCAATACACGCAAACTGGAAGCCAATAGTAACCCCACACTGCAAACAGGCTGTTAACTCCTCTTAGCTTTACATTTTAAATGCTATTTACATTTCTTCTTAGGAAGATATATTTAAAGAGGCTTATAAAGATTTAGAGTGAAACAGTTGTCTGTTCAATCCTTGGCCTCAATTCTAGTGGGCCAAGTTTTCATACTAAATATAATGATTATTTTTAGCATCAAGACCTTAAAGTAGACTTTAATTCTAAAATGCTGTTCATGGGAGTCTTAGTGCCAGAACAAAATTTTAAGAATGTCTTTCAAGCAATTTTAACTGTGTGCCATTCAAAACCACTGGGACCTGGCATCACTGGGTAGGTTTTAGCTTTGCTATATTTAGTTATTTAAGTATTTAGTCTTTGAGTATTTGCTGAAGTAATATAGTCTAATATGTTTTTGTTATAAAAAGTACTTTAGTAGCAAGCATGCTCACTATTATTCCAGATATATTCAGCACCTTTCAAAGGCAATGCTCCTGTCTTTCCTGATATTTAAAGATTTTAATTTTTAATTGCACATATGTAGTAATATAATATTTCATGTTTCCCATATAGCTGTATTTACTATATTCTGAGGACCAATTATCTCTCAATACACAGGTATTTCCAATTATTTTGCAACCTATTTTGTATTATAGTGGACACAAGTACCAGGGGCTAGAAGGGTCTACCAAAGTTGATGGTAAAAATACTGAATGAGAAGAACTTATCTAGATAGAAAAAAAGGGTATTTTGTTCAATGGAAAAATCCTAAAATAGAAACACAGGTAAAAATCTTAAAGTGGTATGACTGAAAATAGGCATAGCACTAATCAAAAGAAAACAAGACATTATGAGAAAGTTACTCACCTAAAATTCTGCTTCTCAGTAGATAAGTCTTCAAGGTTCATACTTAAGTTTTGCTTCTCAGGATAAAAGAGGTATAAAATACCTAACAACTAACAAGCATTCTGGGGCTTAAATCTGTTGAAGAGAGTGGCAAGCTAGAATTTCAACCAAATTTCTTTTTGTCCACAGTATACTTTTTCCTCTTTCTCCAAAATATAATGCTTCCCTCTTCACTTTCTAGCTAGTTCCTGAGTTTGGGAAGGTTTCTTATAGATTCTGAATTTATTTTAGTACAAAAGCTACTTTATTGGGCAACCTTTAGAAGTCTTGAACAAAGACGACCTATCCTTTACAAAAATCGCTGTGTGGAATCTTCCTTTGAAATAGAAATGAATGACAAAACAAAAGTCAGGAGGATAATCTGAATAAAAATAAAAGACCTAATCATCTTCCTCCTTAATGATTCTTCCACAAATGTGGCTTGAATTGTGTTTCTACCACTGCTCTATGTGATTCATGAATCACTAATCATTCAGTTCTTCTGTGCTCAAAGCACTGATGAATACTGGTATTGAATATAGGCCTCTGAGACATCTATGTTCAGTTGTGTCAAGAGGTGCTGCCAGCTACTTGTTACTATCTCATTTTGAAGTCTTCAGCACATTAACAGAGCAATGGGTGTAAAACTGGTACACTTCACTACAAACTTCCAGGATTTTCAAAAGAAATGTCTCAAGAAGATATGACCCATTATTGAGCCTCCAGCTTTCACAGATTCTCCAGATTATTTAATTAGAGAACAATGACTTTCCATATCAAGTAGATAATATATGTCAGAGCCCTCCCAGTCCATTGCAGATAAAGGCTGCCACGTTGTGTCTTGCTTGTGCTTGGGGTTCCCTATAATTATTCTTGGATTATTGCAGTTTTAAGTGGAGACTTGAAGCAGTCAATACCACCCATAAAAAAAGCCTTCTGGGGACCAATCAAGGTTAAACATATTCAAATGTCCTGCAATCTGAAGAAAAAGATGCAATAATCATGAATCATAATCTTGATCTTCTTCTGCAAGATGGATTAGTTCAAAAGTCATAGAGTAGCCTTCCACCTTTCCCAGACAGAATAGCCTGTAAGAAAAGTAATGGTATCAAGGCATCAAGAGATATGCTGGACATGTGTGGAAGGCTGCAGCAAAAAGATGTTTAGGCCTTAATATTCTAAGAAAATCTGGGCACTTTCCCACTTACTTTTTAGCAGTGATGCAACAATAAAGGCTGCAGTAATGATGAAGCCCTGGTAGAAAGAAATTTAGCCTTACTAAGGCCAACACTTGAAATTGCCTCAGGATTTAGAGCAATAAGTGTTAAGACAGAATCAAAAAACTAAGAAAATAAGTTTTGAAGACAGGGATTGAAGCATTTGAATGAACTGTAGCTGAAAGTGGAGGGCAAAAGGGACAAAGGCATAAAGAAAGATAGTAATGCACTGGGAAACGCAGATGCTGAGGTATTGCAGAAATATATTGTATAGTCTTGGATGTATCTCAGAAATAATAAATCACATTGAAAGGAGGACTGAGGCCAAGGAAATATGCAATAAGCACTTGAGAAGAGTTTAAAAAAGAGTCAAGGTGGAATAGCTGTTAGGAGATCCTTTTTTGAGCAAGAAGAAACTGACTTGAATATTCATAAGATGATGTTTATATTTAAAAGTAATGTGCAGTAATGGTCCTAGTGTACTCATCACAAACTCATCACAAACTCATCACAAAAGACCCGAGGCAGAAAATAAGAATAATACCGTAAGTACTTGTCTAATTTTGAACAGTCTTGAACTGAGAAGTTAAGATCAAAGAACACGAGGTCTTCTCTGAGAATGACCTAAGCAAATATTCAAATATCACAGCGGAACTGTGTTGTAAAAATCTCCAGAAAACATCTGCTGTGCTCAAGGAACAAAGAGGTCTTTCCGTGACAGAGCTTACTTTGCTTAATCAGAAAGAAACCAATAGTTTCTCTACCTAGCCATTTCTTTGCTATTCATAGCACAGGTGTAGTTAAAGACTTTATTTAGAACATAGTACAAGATTTAGTTTAATGCTGAAAATCACACATAAAGAATTCTGTGGTTACTCATACTCTAGAAATCTAGGACTTGCACATCAGGTAGTTGTACATAGCTAAGAAATAGAAAAATAAATGCCAAAAATGACTATAAGTATTTTTCTCTCCTTACATCTTTAGAAAATGTATGAGAAGATAGGTTTTGTTGACGGTGTTAATTTGGAGAGATGGAATGCATATTAAATGTGTAAGATTTCACCTTATTTGCAGCGCTGAGGCTACATCATCTTCGATGTACAGACAGACATGATAGACATGTTGCTAGTATCAGCTGCAATCTAAACTGGTTTAAATCAGCACCTTCTTATAGCATCATGAGCAGGAAAGCAAAAAAAATAGAAAAAGAGAAGAAAAACTTAATGCTGGATTGTGCAAGGCTGCCCGTGGTAGTCTGGTCACAACTTCTGACCATTAGCGTGCCATTAGTATGACACAGCAGTGTTAAGATCAGTCCTTTATGAAACGTTCCCTGATTTGTAGCAGTACCCTGAGCAGATATTTTAGACAAATAGTATTTATAGGCTATAGAATGTAAAACTACTTGAACTAATTTCTGAAAGTGCTTTCTTAATGTCCTGATTATGCAGTACACACATTACATGAAATTGGTAGGACAGCCAACTGATATAAGAACCTTGACTTATATTAAATCATATTTTCTGTGCTGTACTTTCTCTGAAAATTGACAAAAATCAGTAATACCAGTCAAAGACTCCAAGTATTTACACATAAACCTCAAACCATTATGCATTAAAAAAAAAAAAAAAGAAAAGAAAAAGAAAAAACACATCATGTTCTCAAAGAAGAATTTTGCTTCTGGTATAGGTAATGTTTTGTATTTTAGTTTTGGTAGCAATACACTGAGTATAAAAAAGAAAGACTGTTCTCTAATAAAAAAGAACAACAAAAAAGTGTTTTGAAAGGTGAAATGTTAGCTTTCCAACTGAGAAAATGGTCAAATCAGAGAGGAAAGTTAGCTACTATGCATCTACAGATTTACAGCGAGCAACTGTGGTGTGGTAAGAATCTTTACTCCTACAGAAGTCAGAATCAAACTATAAATGCTGAGGGTTAACAGGAATTTATCACGATAGTTTTAAAGGCACATATGAGATTTAAAAAAAGAGATTAAATTTTCAAAGGTTGATGTGCAATCTTTTCACCAAATTAATCTTACCTCTTCTACTGATAAACAGCAGGAATGTGGGGCTTAGTTACAATTTCTCCCCTTGAAAATCTCCCTTATGTGGATAAAAAAATGAATGGATATTTTTCTCCAGTTTCAGCCAATAACTAATGAATTAATTTTTTAATTCACTACAGTTATTTTGCTTACATAATTGGTGATAACTCTGCTAAATCTAAAATTATTATATGATCCTCAGAAAAAAAAATATAGGTTGTGTTTATTTGCTTAACCTAATCACATCAGGATGATAACAGGAGATTCATATAGCTATTAAAATCAATTGGCCCAAATGACTGAAAATGGCTACATATATGATGTTTATTCAATTATTTTATAGGCTCACAAAATAGAACATTAAGTTGCTCTAGTAGAATAAAGTTTATTTTGTAATGTGGGTGAGATACACAGGAAAAGAATTAGTGTAAGTCATTTTGTTATTTTATTTTGGTCCCTTTTCTCTGCATACTTAGTAGAGGTTGGCATGAGAAACACTATCCCCGTCAAAGCATTAGCTGCAGTTTTACATCTTAGCATCCTTGAAGGTTTTCTATTTAGCTTGTTTTTTTGTTTGTTTGTTTGTTTTTACTTCTTTTTAAATATTCACAATTGATCTAAAACCTTAAAACAAATTCACCATTTAAGAACTTGCAGTTCATTGTAATTTTTAAACGTGTTCAGAAAAGATGAAATACTCCAGAAAGACCAATCATCTGCATGAAAGCAGACTGCTTTCATCTTTTACCTTGCTGTCTTTGGAAGCAGTAGCACCACTCGTTGTTGGATATCAAACTGTCCTTGTACGTGTCGCAAGAATTGAAGAACGCCCTGGTGCACGGTTCATTCTTGTCAAGGTAAATGCTTCCAAGCTCTGACTGGTCCAACAGGAGGTCATAGTTCGTATCAAGCCTGTTAAACATCCAGCCAAGGGAGTCTTTGCAAATTGGCAAAATGCTGGTATCAAATCCTAGAAGGCACGGGAGAAAAAAAAAAGTATATAGTGGAAAAGATACAGAAGGTACCACACTCAGCCTTGAGGGGAAAAAATTGCTGCATCATGGACACTGCTCCCATGGTACACAGATATAGTACAAACTCATGGTATGCTACTGAAATACTGTGTATAAATTATTGTCAACTTTATTTTAAAAAACATTAAATTGATCTGATAAAAATATTAATCCTACCATCAGTCTCAAAGCACTTAGAAATATGAGCTTTCTTGTCAAATATTACACCTATAGCGCACACATTATGTAGAATAACAAATAAGTAAAATAAATAAATAATAAATAAGTAAATTCTATTTGCTTCATATAGAATTCAGTTTGGATTCTCACAGCATGCATGTATTTCTCAGGATCAGATCCTTTTATAACAAATGAAATATATACAATGTCTAATGGCTGACTTTGGGAAATGAATAAGCTATAGAGGGAATAGAAAAGGGATGCTGCAGGTGACATTCCCATTGTGGACTTCCAAGACTACTTTTACTAGGTTGTATTTTATTCAATTTTCTTAACAAAAATCACAGATATAATTTCTCTAAACACCATCACTAGAAGCTCTTTTAAAATAAAGAAATCTTTGTTTTTACTTTTACATCTATGTATATCATTCAAGATGATTATCATTGTCAGTAGCACAATTCTTAAGTCTTCTAGCAACATACATGCGAGTCTGCACTCACATACATCTGATACATTGTTTGGGTTTCTGCTGATAGCTTTGAACAAATATAGACTACATGCTGGTGATGCAAAAGAAGGAGAGTCTGCTTTTCTCTTCCAGAAAAGGAACACAGAAACAATAAAAATAGAAAAATATTTTGCTTCTGAACACAGGTCAATCCAGGTGTAAGAACAGGATCATCACACTTATACACATGACCTTTGATATTAGGGACTACTCCTATGAGAAATGGAGACTTGTTTTTTCCTAAGATAGTGCCTATTTAAATTGTGAAACTTATTGCTAATGCGTATTTTGAGAGTTAAAAAAACATGAAAAGTAACCATAAAAATTTATAGTCAATTAAAGACTATTATCATGAACCCTCTGGTCCTCCCTGCAGCCCACACTAAAACACCAGGACAAAAGTATCTTTTCTTCTGCAGATTAGATAGAATAGAGTCAGAACTAGACTGAATGCACACAAGGATATATTAGCAAATGCGCTATTTACAATTATTCATAAAAAAAAAACAGAATTATTGAATAGATGTTTCCTATTGAAAAAATTGGAAGGAAGGAATTTTGGAAGGAATTTTTTCCATCTTAAAACATTGCATGCTCAATACATTATTTACCTCTACGGCTCTGTTCCTTCAGGACTCTCAACACATCTCAGACACTTCTCTTTTCTCTGCTAGTCCTGCTTTCATCTAGAGAACCTCCTCTAAACCTTGGATTCAGAAAGGACTGGTTGTGAAACATACTGTATCCTACTCCTGCCTTTTGTGTACGTGCATGAAGGGACAAATTATTCATGGCTCACAAAACTGTTCTGAATTTGGCATTCTGGCAGGCTCACCAAATTGTAACACAAATTGCAGAAAAAAAGCAACCAGGAAGAGATGACAGAGATTTTTCTAAATTGTCCACTAGAAGAAGATAAAAGTCACTTTAAAGATGCATTCAGGGATGGATCTTTTGCGTCAAAGTAGATTATTGTACAAAAAAGCACATCACTGTGAAATTGTAATATTTTTTTTTTTTGATAGAAGAATTATTTTCAGGCTTGGGACACAATACTTTAAAGTTAATATTTGTGGTCCATACTGGAAAAACTCACATTTTAATTATTAGGTTCTATATATTTTAGGATACTGTGTTACATATTTAATAAAGCTCTCTTGTGAAACAGAAAAAAGAATCCGTGCTTATTTCATTTCCCTCATTCAGTTTCCAATTTTGCTTTAAATAGAAAGAAATTTTTCTGGGGTGACAGTGACAGACCAGGGAACATTTCTAAGGCCTCATGCTCTTCTAGATGACAGTTGGAATGATGTATTTCTGAAGACATTTCCTTATTTTTCCTTGATTGCCATAACTAGCATGAATTTGTGAATTGATCTCATCCTCCATTTTCACTCCTCCAAACTTTCTCACTTCTTTATAACAAGTTTAATAATAATGGGTTTAATAATAATATCCCACTGGATGTTCATCTATTAAGTTTGTCATAATTATGAACAGAGTTTGAATGAAAACATTTGCACTGGAAACAGTAAAATAATTACAAAACCGATAATTTTATTAATTAGTAGGAAGAGAGGTAAGCATAAAAAAATGCCATTATGTTCCAATATATTCTATAAGTTTAATTAAAAATATATTTGAACTATATCATAATATTCAAATACATAATTTGAATCTGATATTTATGACGACATTCTTGTCAACAAGGATATACTATAGCTGACAAGTCAAAATTAATAAACTACTTTAAAAGAAAAAAATACACAATAAACTTCTTGCATTAGTTCTTATTCTTCATTAGTGCACAGAGAAAAATAAAGTTTACTTTCATTATAGTTGTCCTGTTAAGCTGAAGCATATACCAGGAAAATCAGTGTGGTTTATTGGTTCTAGCATTTTACTAAATATTTTTTTCCTGTAATCATTTCAAAAAGCGATCATGCCCTACCTTCAAAGTTTTTCTTTATTTTTCTTCTAAATATGCTTCTAAAGTTTTTTTATTAATATTATTTATAGGTCAAAAATCTTTCTGTTTGTTCTTACTGTTTTCTAATTCTTAGTACTTTGTGGCATTTAGAATTAAAGTGTTTCACAAAGAGAGAGAGAGAGATACTCATCTGCTAGTGCTCGTTTTGGGATGCAAAGCTAGCCAAACTCTTCAGGACTACCACTTACTGTAGGGTACTGTAGAACTGTTTGAAATGTAGAGCAAATATTGCTTAGATGAAACAGATTTTTAAAAAGCCAAAATACTTCCAAGGAAAGGCAGGCACATGTGGGCATAACAAATGGCATTATTTAATCTAAAATGGAGCTGCCACTTCCTCCTGAAGAGCTGAACCACAGCAAGAGGGTTACCTGAGCACCATGTTCACAGCATAAACCCCTAACGGATTAATGGGATAAGGTCAAATTCTTGGTCCAGTCTTTAAGAACCTTTAGGCAACTGCCCCAATTTATGCTAAGATTACCAAAGAATTGTCCTCTCTCTACTATTATACTGAAAAATAATACAGCTTTTACTCGTCAAGGTGACATACTTGAATAAAAAGAGCCAGCAAAGCAGTTAAGTATATCCTGAGAGTTAAACCTTGGCCAACATGCTTTGGCACATTAGGTATAACTATCACCTAGGTACAGCTAGGTGACCCAGAACTAAGAAATCAATTACTTCAGGTCACAGACTGCAAATTTTATCACACTGGGAGCCAGAAGGAATGCTGAGCTTGCACAGTTTTCAGAGTGGGGACATGTACGAGAAAAAAAGAGAA
>JAUBNY010000987.1:462262-473447 GCA_032275445.1 Crypturellus soui | reverse complement strand
TATCACACTGGGAGCCAGAAGGAATGCTGAGCTTGCACAGTTTTCAGAGTGGGGACATGTACGAGAAAAAAAGAGAAAGTGAAGGAAGAAAATAGTATACTAATACGAATAAAATATTTTTCTTCTTGGTAATGGCTAGGCTGTTACACTGAAAAGAGCAAAATTGTAGCTTAAATTACGGGAAAGATTTATTTTTTTTAATTTTATCTGCTTATTTGATATCTCTTTCCATATCTTATGTTAAAATGGTCTTTTATGCAAATATATCTGATCGTCATCTAAAACTAGTGAAAATGAACAAGAGAAGGATTTAGGGTTTAGCTGAACTTCACCCAATGCATATACTGCAAGACAAGTTGATTTAGAAAATTGTAAAGTGCCAGGCTCTTCTGGATAAGCTCCTTTCCTCAACCAGAACAATCTCAAAGGAAAATTGCTGGGAAACATACCTCTCATACATGGCTTACCCAATAGCCATCAAAATATCACAACAAAAGGAGCCAACAGAAAGTTCCTGCATTTCTGTTTTTTTCTCGGGGGAGAATTTTGAATCTTACTAAATATAATCCGCTTTTCAAGGTAGAATAATTGTTTGCCCAGTTATTAAGCTTGTAAGTAATAAATCCTTGTGTGCATTGGGGAAGATGATAGCTTTTGTGATTGTTTATGTGGAAATCAAACCAATATTCTGGGTCACATATTGCATTATACAAAAGTTGTGTATTTAGTATGCCAAGAGAAGTAAAGCTGCATGATTCCTTCTGGTATGAGTTCCCAACAAAAGATGGTGACAAATCACACAACTCAATAAACATATGCAAAATTAGCAGTTATTTTAGTGAGTATTTAGCAGTGAGGATTTAAATCACTAATTAGAAAATGATGCCTGCTATTAGAATATAAACTGCTGAACTGTAAGACTTTTCACTTGAAATGAAAGACTAAACTAAATATTCCAGATAACTAGAAAAAAATAAAGTACTAATAAACTAGGAAACGGTTAGTGCAGATGTCTAGAGAGTAGACCTTACTTGTTCAGCTGCAAGCTCCACAGTAAGAAGGTTTCAGCTTGTGACAGATCTGTTGAATATTCATTCTAATTATTAAATAAGTTTTAACTAACCACGTTACAGCTGAGACCTGCAGTGAACAAGCTGCAACAAGCTGCTGCTTTACTTCCTAAAGTAGTTGTACCAGGACATGGTTGAGGAGGACGGAAGTAGGGAGAGGACTAAGCAGCTGTGACTGCTTTCTGTCATATTGGCTCTTTGCAAAAGTGCTGATCGTGCTCAGAGGCTTCTGGCTCCTTACCAGCCCAAGAAAGAGCATTAGACTTCCTTGTCTAAGACTGCTCACTGTGATTACCCGCACAGAAGCAGAGCCAGGATTAGTGCAAGACTTAGTGAAGGAGTTTAAGGTCTTAGGATAAAACCTTCAAGTAACTGACTCACATTTTATACCAAAAGGTGCATGGAAATGAGATGAAGTGGACCTTCAAAGTGCATTTGTGGAAGTCTGCATCTTGAAATCTCTCCTTTTCCACCAACATTTTTTAGAGAATTTTACATGGAAAAAATATTCAAGACGTTGCTGCTTCAAACTACCGCTGAAGGCCACTGTTGACCACTTTGTCAACAGATTGACAGCAGGAATGAGATGTATTCAAAGGGGCAATAGATTGTTCTGGCTATTTTATTAATAGGAGTGATGACTAACTTAAAGGAAAAGGTAGTTGAAGAGAGAAAAATAAGGGAATTGCTATAATAAACATTTATATAGTTTTCATCTTATACAAAGGCAATTTGGTACAGAATATGTGATAAAAAAGTGTGTCAAAACACACTTCAGCCAACAATATTGAGTCAGTTTATACAAATTTTTAATTATTTAAAGTAAAAACAGATTTATTGAAAATTCCTGCTCAGAGGTATTTCTGAGCAGGATTTCTTCTTCTAGACTCTTGTTTTTAGACCGCATGCAGGTTATTAGAACAATCTTTTCCTTCTAGGGAATTTTATTTCAGTTCAAATAGAATAGTACTGCTTCCTACTCTGTACAACTTTGCCATAAAGGAGACTGGATTTTTTTTTCTGAGATTCTCAGAAACTAGTAAAATTCTCAGGCAGTCACAAATTTTAAGAAATTTAAAACAATTTTAATTCTTTTCATGTCTGATAATTACAAAATAACTGAATGAGAAGGTGCAAAGAGGGGTAAGAAAAGTCCTTTCTCCAGTTCATAGTCTGCCTATCCATTGTGGTTTCCAAATATGCTTCCACAGAAATAACCAGATAAAATTTAACATAATCTCTATATAATGTGTCTCTGCTTAGATAAGGAAACTCAGAAAATAAAGTGAGTACTTCCAAGAAAATATGTGAAATTACTCAATTTCTTTAGCCTTTTGCAAGTAAAAATGGTCTCACTCTAGGCTTGTGAGGGTATTTTGGCAATTCCAATGTCATATCCAAACTCAATGTATGGCTTTTCTAGACAAGCTAATTATAAGCTATTTTCTTTCATATTTCTTCTATTTTCTATGATTTTCAAAATTGTTAATATATTCGAATCTAAGTAATCACATTCTTCCTAGGCTGTAAGAAGATTATCTTTAGTCTTTCATTGCATAACAAGACAAGTGTACAAGAAATATTCTTCAGGAACAGGCTATCAGTTAGTAAAAACATGTGTGGGACTGTGGTATTTCCTGTGATCAGCTTTTGATGCATTAAATCTCTTTATTAATATTTAAATTCATTATATAATTAATATAAAAACTAAATAAAAAACACCTAAATAGAGAAAATATTTTTAAAATATTTGAAAATTTAGATATAATTTGACTTAAGTTTTCAATGCCTTAGTTAGCCATCTGCACAGAAATAATAATGGGAGCAGGGAACACTTTTCTTTCTAATCTGCGTCATCCAGTTAGACAAGAATGCTTAAGGACAAGATTGAATTGTTGATACGGCATTTACAATAATGCTTAGATATATATCACCTCCATATATCTGGACGCAAAAGAGAATTTGAAAATTAAATCTCACTAATTACAAGAAATAGTCTTTATCAATACTAAGAGTCTTTTTTTTCAAAAGGTATCAATTAAAGAAAATTTTGTAACCATTGGTAAAAATACACTATAGGTGCATTTTTAACTTGATATCAGCATATTAACCTAAACATTCTACTTTTTTTCTTATTGTTATTTACCTAAGGATTCTTTTTTTGTTCTTTAGGTATAGTATTCATTATTGTAAACACCAATGTGAATTATATAACAGCTATAGGAATTTTGAAAAGCACCAGCAAGGCATAATCAACTTGTACTAGAGCTACTTTAGTTAGAAGGTCAGAAATGCTCTTTTTAAATAAATCCTGTCCTAACAGCCACCAGAGACTGAAATATGAAAAACTCAAATGCAAATGAAAAATCAGAAAGGATGTCACAAACTGCTTTAAAGTGATATGTGAAAAAATAACATATACAACCACGCTTATACTTCCATAAAGAACATTAAAAGTAATCTATTTTAAGGATTTTTTAACACATAAAATTTGCCTACTAATATATATATATATATATATATGTATTTGTACTTTATATAGGGGAAAAAAAAGAATATTTGATCACTTTCTGTCTACAGAAGGACTAAATTTTTGTAGTGCCTTTCAAATTAATTCAATCTAGTAAAAATGTCCAGAATACATTTCCAGGATCATTTGCCTAAGAAAGCAATTTGATTGCAATTAGATATCTGCAATTTGAGTAGTTTACCGTACTATGAAAAAAAAATTATGAAAAAGATGTCAAAGGTTACTGTTGAAAATTTTTTTCACAATTTCCTACTTTTCATCAAAACACCTTTTTTGTTGTCATTTTTGAGGGAGAAAGAAAAGAAGAAAAATAAGACTATCAGAAAGTCTGGTATGTAACCATTTCCTTAAATTTGATGTGCCCTGTTTTAGAAAGAAAAGAAAAAAAAAGGAAATAAACATACCAAAGCCTACTAAACCTCCAAACTACATTTTAACATTTCATTAAGTACTAGCAATTTTTAACATCACCATACCAAAGCTACCTTCTTGTTTATGCTGATGAGGTATAAGCCTTTGAAACATAAAATCCAAATTAAACCCAGCATCCTACTCTGCAACCCAGCATTAAAACTCCATGCACTTCTTATTTTGTAAAACATTCTGGCTACTTCTGGTAAATTGCTGGCACAAGATTAAAAGCATAAGTAAAGTCAAACATTTCAGACAGCACCGTGCTCACAGGGAATTTAAAGTCAATAGTAACAATACAAGCAGATTTTTCCACACAGATTAAATAGCCCTGAATATTGTAAGTTATCCACATTAACACTTGATTCTGTCTGGTAGACAGTCTACCTTGTACCTGACACTCAGATATTTTCTAAACTACCCCTGTGATTTCTTTATATAGACAAAGGCGAGACTTCTAAAACTCCAGGCTTCCAAAAGGAAAATACGGAAACTGGGCCAGAAACACTTTTTTTCCTCAACTCTAAGAATTATATTTGCGGGTAAGATCTTCCTCCTGAGGCTTTTAGAAATGAGTATGTTTGCCTCTCTGCCTTAGGAAGTTCCTTTCTATATTGAGTTAGTGCAAAAGATCCTCATGGACATTAAAAGGAAGGTAATCACAATTGGAAGCTAATGTTTTCTGGAGAAATGATCACAGACCTCTCAGACCTATGGGTTTTGATATATTTCAACAATCTGTTCTAAAAAATGACCCAATTTCTCACAAATATTTTGGTCTATATCATCTAAAGCAATGCTAACACTAGCTATATTATAATAGCTAGTATCATTTCATTCATTTCTATATAACAAATGCATATAGTACTCTGCATTTCTTCTGTTTTTATTACTGGACAAGAATTAGATCATGTGGCAGTAATGGAAACTGATCAGAGTGTGAACTGCAAATATATTTTTCAAATGCATTTTTGAAATATAAATTACAAGGAACAACACCATATTTGCACTTTATCTCAGACACATTTTTTGTCAATTCTAAGAGAAGTGTTCCCATATAAGACACTCATTTTTCATTCATTGTGCTTTCAGTATGAAGAACCACACACATAAATAACATTTCCAATCAAATGAAATAAAGGGATTTCTTACGGGCGAGAGAAAAGTATATAGAATGTACAGATTAGCAAATTAAAGCTCAAATACACCAAATACTTTAAAATGTTAATAATGCAGGAACCAGATGAGCAATCAGTGGTGGCCAAGTTCTGTGGATATTATGCTCTGGAGGAATTCATAAATAGCTTGCTCTTCATGTTAATGAAAGGTAGAGGTTTAAGGCTTACAGAATCTAATTTGACTCTCCTCCACAGCAGGACATCACTCTTAAGTCTATTGACTGCACATTTTAATTGCTATTAAAAAAAAAGAAAAAAAAAAAGAGAAAAAAGAAAACTTTGATAATTACTTGTTGAAACTACTACTATTTACAACAAAGTCTATTTCAACATTTGAGGTGGTTAAGAACATATTATGCCCCCTACTGTTTCCACTTCACTAGTACTCTTCCAATTTGAAGTATATCCTGGAAGATTTCTTTTTTCTTACAAGCTTTTTCTTATCTATGCTTCCCTGTAACAGTACTTATTGTGTCATCAAGTAGCAGGGATGGGTCAAGATAATTAAGGCTTCTCCACGTTATTTCTTACAGTTAGCCTTTCAGCAACTCACTTTTCTCTATGGAAAAGTTGCCCAAAACCCATACTCATTCTCTTTTTCTCCTAATGCAGGAGCTAATTGTACAGCAGTTGAGTTGTAAGCAGCAGCTAAGTTCTGTCAAAAACATTTCCACTGTACTTTTCTCAGCAAGAGTCCTGCCAAAAGACATTAAAAGCTGAAAGTGAGCATCATATGTCAGTACTAAACAACACTGCTCCGCTTCACAAACAAGACACTGACTTTGGAAAAGTAGAGAGGTGCACAGTTTTCCTGCACACAGATGTTTAAAGTGCACATGAATAAGGTGAGTCTTTGCGATGAAAATACAAAAGTATGGGAAAGTATCAAAGAGAATATCAAATAACATAAGTAGAAAATCTTACTGCTTCTTTCAGGCCTTTGTACAATCCTAATCTTCTTATTCTGAAATCCACTTTCATGAAGTGCCTTAAACCAGTCTCTCAATCTGTTTGCGACCTCCCTGAATTCCAGGTCACTGCACACTGAAAAACAAAATGAAGAGCTGTTTAACATTTTTCTGGGTTTACTTAAAAGAATTTTCAAATTATTCCGAAGAAAGTTAAAACACCTACAATAATATAAGCACATACATTCCATAATTTTCTGTCCATCATAAATTTAAAAAAATTAACTTTCAAAATTTAACCATGGCCCTCAGAAATAAATCTCCTAGGTATGTGGCAATTATACAATGATATATCTAAAAGTTAACAAAATTTTTATAAACTATTGCAAATGATTGCTAACAGGTCTAGCAAAGGCATTTTTATGCCATGCTGTAGGTGAGGCAGTATGAGAAAGATCCTGAGAGTCTTCTGGCATTCTGTTTCTGCATCCGTTGAGGCAAAGCAATGAAAGCCCAACCCAGATAGGCCAGGGAGGTGATTTTGAGGGATACTGCAGGAGCTCCCAGCTTGCTCTCCTATGCTGAAGCCTGAAAAGAGGACATTTAGTTGACAGCAAAAGTGCTCCAAACACCTTCTGAAAGCAGTTTTGATCAAATGTATTTTCTCACAAACACAGCAATTTTGAGCTGCTAAAGCATACAAGGCCAAAAAGTGGGTCCATAGCAATAGGAGGCTGAAGTGCTGTGCGGCACTGGCAGACAGCCCTGCAGCTGGCAGCGGGAGCAGGTAACAGGGGTGGCCCACGCCAGGTAGCACAGCTTCACAGCAAAGCTGCTGTGAATCTCCGGGTTCAACTTCCATTTGCAGCAATCCATAAGAGCTGGTGACAGTCCTTTCTGCACACTGCATTAAAAAGAACATCACCATGAAACACCTCTCTCTAAACACTGAAAAGTGTCATAATGCCAACAAAGGAGGAGGCGTATCCAGGAGCTGGCATCTGTGCATCCGTGGATACACTCTTGGCTGAAAAAACTCTCTAGAAGCTTTGGTTCTCTCCATGAATAACTTAGGTGAACTCTAAATGTACATTTGCATATATTATGAACAAACTGACATTTAAAAAATATCTCAGTGTGCTTTTTTCTTGTCTAATGGAATCTTTTTTTTTTTTTTTCAGATAATTCAGTAGGGAACTGGAAACAATTTTAGTAGTGGCCTATGGTCATGTATGCTCAAAAATGTCACACTATGACAACAAGATGAAAATGGTCTCCTGAGTCAAGACTACACACTCATAATTTAAACATGTGGGACACTGTTATGTTTGCTCCAACTGCACTTTCCTTTACCAATTCCCACAATGTCTGACTGTCCCACATACAGAACAGACAGGCATGTGAAACATTTTTCCCTCTCTATTTGCTCCTCACGTTACAAATGAAATAGCAGAACATTGTTCCTTTCTCCAAGTACTCTAGTTTTAGAGAAAGACATTTAGAATGAGAACTGCATCAAAGGGGATGCAATAAAAAGCAATTATTAGCGTTACCTGACCTGCCAGTTAGCTACTTTGATTAGCTCAGGCTGCAAAATATAAACATACATCAATATTTATATATTCTTAGAGAAAGCATGAGCATGCCAGGCATAAGTACACGTTTACACTGAATAATATTAACAGTGAGAATAATATGGTGCTTCAGCATCCAATACTGTGCACTGCTGTGTATAATATGACCTAATATGAGATTTCCTGATTCCCTGTAAATTATATTCCTTTCAAAATGGAATGTACATAAGTAACATTTAAAAATTTAAAAATAAAATCTCATGTCAGATATCAGATCAGAAGAGAGCCTTCATAGCCTTTTTTTCCAAATTTTGTTTGACACTTCAAATTATGTTTTTTATGCCAAATAGAGAATGAGAAAAATATCATCATTTTTGTTGTTCATTTTAATGATTTCAATATCTTTATGACAGGAATAAATCATCTTCAAAATCAAGGCAATGCAAAACAGACTGATTACAACTGTCATTTGCCTATTTCACACCCCACAGCTACTCAAGTGCTGGAGTCAGCTCTCAAGCACAGCAGGTAATTAAATCTAGTGTATCGTCATTTTAAATGCACAGCAAATTTTTGGTTCATGACACTTCTAATATGTCAAGTAAAAGCAGATGTCTTCTATAGAAAAAATTTACACGAAAGATGTCGCAGAACTACACTAACGTGTACACTTAATTTACATGGACAAACTGTTCTCAGCAAGGATTTCTAAAAGGGTCTCCTATTACAGTACTTGAGTACCACTTTTTTATCAAAGAACCTACAGTTCTCTTACTAGGAACTCAGAAAATGATTTAAATAATAGGACTAGCCAGAAAATTAGAATTCTTCCCATGAAAATTTCTATTAATCATTTCATTTCCAAAGGATTCATAAAACATGTCTGAACTCTGAGTTTTTTAAATAACCACTTAGGGTGAGACTTCCATTTGATTGATGGAGAAAAAAAGTTAATCAGAGTTTTTCTGGCCCTCCTCTTCCTCCTCCTTTCCTTTTCTCTATTTTGGCATTTTCCAATGAGAAAGCTTCAAGTTTCGATATACTTACCTTTCTTTTCCAGAACCCTTTTCATGAGCTAGGTATCTTAGTATTAGCATAGTATCTTAGCATTAAAATAACAGAAGAAAATAAAATTTCCTATTTTCTGACTTCCATTATGTGGTAGAGGTTAGAGCTACATTAGTTTAATTCCCTATCATCTGATATCAGTATTCATTTACTTCCATGGTTGCTGCTGCATATGTTCCTCATTGAATATTCCAGACTATTACCCTGTTTAAAGCATTCCTGAAGCATAAAACAATTTTCTGAAAGTAATTCTTTTTTTTTGTTTGTTTGTTTGTTTTGTTGTTGTTGGTGTTTTGGTTTTTTTATTGTGATTCCTGGAAATGACGTTGATGCCATGGTAATCCCTTCTTGGAGCACTACATTTTCTACTGAAAACTGATGCAGATGAAAGCAGACTTACATGTACGTATATAAGAAATTCAGTGTATTAGAAAGCAAATGGATCCTTAAAGTAGCATAGCTATTTCTATAGCCAGAGATAAGCATATCCCTTTCAGAGACAGAAGGAGATGTCTCAATCCCCTTGAGCCAACAACATCTCCACTTCCTAAGTACCCATATAAAAAATGCATGGACTACTACTTATGCCACTGCAGTGCCTGGGAGGCTGCACTTATTACCCAGTCAAGTTACAGAAGAGCAGAGAAATAGGGGACTTGATAGAGATATTTTCTGGAGAGAAAATACTGAATCTTTTGACACTTCCCAAAGGTAAGTCAGGTAATGAGTCCCACTTTGGTCCTATTTTAGCCCAGACAAGGTGAAACAGAAAAGAAAAACCTGATATATTTCTTCAAGTTTCAAAACTGTGCTTACAATTTATTTTGCACAAACAACAACAATCTTGGCATCCAGAAGGTCAGCGTGTTAGCATTAAAGCCAAATAATATTTTCATCATTAAAATTAGATATCTTACATGAATAAGAAAGGCCCTAGAACACCTGCAGGTTTGGTACTGAACATTAATATGCCTACTGATTTAAAGATTCTGTTTTTAAATTATACCATGATTGCTATTCCACATTAATTCCCGGTAAATTTAATTAGTATTAATACAGTACGTGAAAGAGTCAACTAGATTCCATATCAAATTATGAACATGCAAAACTAGAAAATGTAAAAAAGTTTTTAGCATGTTTTCCCATTAGTAAAACTATCTGGAAGCTGCTCTATAACTGTCATATTTATCTATAACTGCAAGTCCTGTTATAATTCCAATTTTATATAGCAGGGCTATATGTTACAAATGGTCATGAAGGCACTTTTGTAGAATATGTCTGAATAGCAAAAAGCAAATTCCAGGACAAGACTAATGATATTTTTGACAGCTTTTTGTTTAACTCCACTTTACAACTAAAACTTATTCATCAGAGGAAGTGTTATCATGACCGAATTCTTCATGAATACTGCTTGTTTTATTTTTTATTCAAATCTTAACCCTTTTTTCATTTGGATCAATTAGATCAGGTGACTCCTTGACCACAGAAAAAGAAAAATTGGCACACTGAGTGTTCATTGTGAAGTTGCTATAAAACTAGAAAAATTTTTGGCTTATTTAATTTGGCTTATTTGAGCCAGTATTAGACTTAGTCATAGTCTAGAGAGGAAATTTTGCCTAAGGACTTAAAACAATTACAGTACATTGGAGGTAGTAACATGATTCCCCTTTTCCTTAAAAGACACAAACCAAAGTCTAAACTTACAGAATACAAATAGATCAATTGAACAGTCAGTAAATATTATCTCAAAATATCTGTATTTCTCTACCAATCTGATGAACATTGCTTCTCAAGTCTTTACATCTTGCACAAAGTCCCATTTTTTAATCTCCTTTTCATGAAGAAAATGCTTTAATGACAAGAGAAGTCATCTGAGGGAAAGAAATATCACAAACCTTCTGGAACATGGCCAGAGAGCCTCTATGTTAGTAGATGGAGATGCTCGGAGGATTCACTGTTTTGGTATTTTTAGATAAACTCTACTTTTCTTTTCTTGCTCTTCCTGAAAGAAAATTTTCTTTCTGCTTGTCCTCTCAATTTGCTGTGATCCTTGCTCTGAAAAGGAAGCAGTAGCGACCTCTGCAGAGAAAATGTAAGGATGGGCTATTCAGGCTAGGATCCTGTTCGCGGTACAGTTCACTGAAGATTCTTACCACTTAGGTCACTAATATCAAAAGAAAATTTGGAAAATGAATCTTTTTCTAATGTCTTCTACATGTGAAAGATATGATCTTAAACCCTACAAAACTTCTTTTCAATTTTAAAAGCAGTTGGGAGGAATAACCCCTGATGCCGGTACAGGCTGGGGACCGACCTGCTGGAGAGCAGCTCTGCCGAGAAGGACCTGGGCGTCATGGTGGATGACAGGGTGACCATGAGGCAGCAGGGTGCCCTCGTGGCCAAGAAGGCCAATGGGATCCTGGGATGCATTAAGAGGAGCATCTCC
>JAUBNY010000987.1:441837-459290 GCA_032275445.1 Crypturellus soui | reverse complement strand
ATAGAACCATAGAATCACAGAATGCCTAAGGTTGGAAGGGACCTCTAGAGGTCATCTAGTCCAACCCCCCTGCACACCCAGGGTCACCTAGAGCACATAGCACAGGACTGCATGCAAGCGGGTCTTGATCTCCAGAGAAGGAGACTCCACAACCTCTCTGGGCAGCCTGGTCCAGTGCTCTGTCACCCTCACTGTCAGGAAATTTTTCCTTAAGTTCCTGTGGAACTTTTGGTGCTTCAGTGGTGGCCACTACCTCTAGTTCTGTCGGTGGCCACCAGTGAGAAGAGGCCAGCCCCATCCCTTTCCCTTTCAATACATTACCTACCAACCCATATATTGTATGGTTGTACAGCAAGGAAGATACAGTAGATACAGTAGATACAGTAGAGTCCATATAAAAGTATTTCATTCCAGCAGTGCCTGGGTGAAATATGGTAACCCAAATATTGACATGGGAATTCAGTGCAATTCAGCATTAGGATTCACCAGCTATTAAAGTAAATTACATGAAGTAGATTATATAACGTACATCTACATGTTCAGATTGTTTTTTGTAATGCTGCCAACCCACACTGGTTTCCAACCATAACCATTAGGAACCCTTTGCTCAAACTGAAAACTTTAAGCTCCAGTCTAAAGGCTAGTTTCCATTTGGCTATATCTAAATATCTAAGAATACCACAACAAATGCGTGCAAATGGATTTACAATTTCTGCAATACATAGCAACATCTCTGGCTCTGTTGTAAGTGGAATGAATAAGATAAAATTGACTATAAAAACAAATAAATAAATTTTCCAAAAGGGGGAAGAAAAGTCCTTTAAATTTGTATCCTAAAGGGCAAAACAGTCATCTCAGTCATCTTGTCATATGCATAATCAGACTTTTTTTTTTTTAAAAAAGTCATCAATTGAAAAAAAAATACATAAATTTCTCTTTTTATAATCCCATTAAGTTTATTAGCCATCTGCTACCTCTAGAGCCTATAATTTTGGGATGATACCTTCAAATTAACAAATAAATGCATTTTTATTTCCTTACTATTTAACTAAACATAATGAATTTTCTTCTTCAGTTGGTCTGTGTTATGAGATAATTAATATAAATACAGTAGATATCATATCAGGGAACTACAGCTGCTTACTTTTGCTGTGTCAAATTAATGTTCCATACAGACATTCTGCTCATGATTAATGTTTCATAATTTTTAAATGATTTCAATTAAATTGCATTTCCATAAAATAAATCTGATCTTTTGTAACCTTACCATTTTAAAGACTCCACAGATTTAAATGGAATGGCTACTTCTAGGCACTTCTAAGAAAAAAATAACAACTGTAACATATGGAATTCATGGGTTAAGATAGTTATTTCAATTATGAAAACATAGCAATTAATCAGATGGGGCTACTTCTACATTGCCTCACGGAAAACAGAATTCTAGTTAAGTAAATATAATCTGCAGCTGTGTGTCCACAAAAGAAAGAATCAGTAGTTGAAGGTGTAATGAAGGAATGATTTTTAAAAGACTCGGTTGGAGTACGAATGTTTGAAATGTTTACACAAGCAAACTTGAAATATGTTAGCAAAGTGCAATTAGTTTTTGCTAGTCTATGCGCTGGGCACCAAACGCATTGTTCGTGCATGTCTGATGTCGCTCAAAGAACCTTCATGAGTGTTTATGAATATTCATAGAGATATTAATTTATCTTGGTCATTTTTAATGTATTTATTCATATACTTTTTTTTTCAAAAAAGTATTTCCAACAGCAACACTATTGAATAACTTTAATATATAATACATAATGAGGAAAAGGGGGATTTTTGCTGAAATTGGTGCTTCCTAATCTGCCAGAGGATATGTGACACATGGACCAGCTTGTCAGAAGGGTGTGTGAAAATGTTGGACAGTTTAGCCCATGCCCTGAAAGGACAGCACTTGGAGACTACAAAACAAAGGACTGTAAATCTTGTGCTGTTTTATTAATATTGCCTATAGGAAGCAGACCCTGCCAAGAACTTTTCCCAGAGCCACACCTGAATTAGAAATAGCTACTTGACTCCAACTGACTCTTGCAGTGAGCTAAGTATGAATGATCAAGGACAAACCAAGGAGCCGTGTTATTTGGCAATGTAAATATACTCTAGTACAATCTCCAGAACTCTTCCACTTCAGGTTTGCTGCCAGACAAGTGTATAGTCGCCAGTGGAATCTTCTGAAAGGTACATTCAGAAAAGAAAATCACTGTGGGTGCTGTCTTGGTTTAAGGGAGAGATTTAAAACCTTGCTTCCAGGAAGACACTGTACTGCAGGAATAAAGAGGAATCACTGAGTGATTATCATAATAAACAGTTTCATATCAAAGGAGTTATATAATATGTATGTATAGGTTTAACCTTATTATAACTTTCAACTTTCTATGGGAATAAAGAGACTTACACAGGTTAGTGTACACTTTGAAAAAAATTGTCAAGATAGAATTAATGAAAACGGGAAATCTTCCATCTTAGCCTTTCCATTTAAATTTCCATTCAATTCAAGATCCTCCTGAAATCTGTTCATGACCCCCTATGATAGGCAATTTGAGAAGCCAACTAAAAAACTGTTCTTTAGTCACTGCAACAGCATAGTGATCAATTTTGTATCACTATTTATGGTACCTTAGTGTTTACCAGAGCCAGGCAAACACGCAGTGTTTCTAGTTGCTTTCTTCTTGCACAGTGGACAAGACCCATGACCACAAAAACTAACTTCTCAAAATTTAGCCCCGACAATACACCATCTGCTTCACCATTGAGTTACAAAGGAGCACACGAGGGACATTCATGTATCACATCAAAGGGTCTTTGAGTCCAGGATGCAGTCTCCACCAGCAGTAAGAAGCAGGTGCATGGGCAAACAAATAAGGACCAAGCAAGCTGATTTTCTTGATTTCCAGCCATTTTTGCATGAGAGATTTCCTAAGCCGGAGTCTAACAAAACTAAACAGTAAATCACTAATGTTAAACACAAACAAAGCACCTTGAGACCCCTATCTCACATTCAGTATTTTCTTTTGAGGTTTTGTCCTCAAAAGTGAAAAAAATATTTAGTCAGGACATTTCATAAGTTACAGTCTATAGAAAGAACATAAAAATATAATCTTCCTGCTGAAAGAAATATGACATCAATTTTTGTTGAAAAATAGCTTTCGCTCATGGCTACAATGTAGATTTAAACTGCTTTTACACATGTTGATTAAAGGTTTTCAAGACAAAAAGAATATGAACAATGAGAGATGCCAAGCCACAATCTATTCTGTTATAAATTTGCTTGTTAATCATAAAGCATGAAATGTATTTGAATGAACTGGATGTGCTGATTATCAGCTCCGCTGCCTTCAGCTGAAAGGAGCTGTCAAATATCATCAACTGTGAAGCTCTTTCCCACTTCATCTTAGACTACTGCAACAACTATTACCCCCAGTAAGGGCATCAGTACCCTGTACTGTTTGCAAAATTCATGAAACTGATTAAACTGCCAGCGATGACATCAGGACTTGGTCTGGGAGGTTCTGAAAATCATTAGGCAGTAGCTAAGGACTTAACATTAAAAACAAGACAAATATTTAATTTAAAAACTATTAAAATGTTTGCTGATGTCCACGAATGTCCTCCTCCACAGAAGAGTCATTTCGCTCTAAGAAATTTAACTGTTTTTTTCTAGTTGTTCATATAGCGGTGTATTTTATCTCAATGAACTATAATTTCACGCATGCTTCTTCCCTGTTTTTTGTGTGCTTCACTCTTAAAAGTATTTTTTATTCCTGAAAACATATCTACAATGATATAGAAAAATCTATAGCATTATCGAGAAATGTGCATAAACATATCACAGTGATATCTAAATGTTCATAGTTACACAAGAAGAGGACAAAGCTTACTCTCAGGTCCTCAGCAGTGAGCACCATTAAGTTCAGTATGGTGTAACACAGTCTGGAGAAATGATTATATTCTATTATTTATTTAGGGCAGATAGACCACTGGGCTATTCAGGTAGTTTTTAAACACAGAGGCACCGACAGTCATATGTGAACTGTGCTCAAAACCCAGACAATTGGGTTATCCCAGCACCGCCCTCCCAGGGACCTTCTTCCCTCCTGCAGGGCTCATTGCCTCCTGCCTCAAGGTGTTCATGTTGCCACTCAGTCACTTCCAGGCAGGAGCAGATTGCTGTTTAGAAATGTTAAGGAGAGGCACAGCACATGTGTGCTGAGATTACTGGATTCAGCACCATATAGCACCACCAGGATTTGGCAGATCCAAATTTAAGAATCAACATACCACATATTTCATTAACCATATAGAAACCTTGGCTTCATGTCATTTTGTAACTGACTTCAGTAACACCAATTTTTCTTTAAATGAGTATTTGCAAAACACATTATCCTATCATTCAAAGCTCTCCCTCTCTCCTGTTCTGAGTGTTGTAATTTGGAGGCTATAATGATGCAATTGCTTGAATACCTGAGCAAATTTGGCATTTCATTCAATTCCCATTGTCTTACTTGATCTGCAAATACAAATGGATGTGATCAGCCTATGTTGCTAATTTAGGAGCTAGAATAGCTATTTGTTTTTACTATTATTTCTTAATATGCAAGATACTGATATTGAAATGTGGTGGTCGCATTTTATCTTGAATAATTTTTATAGCATCATCAAAATTTCCATGATGTATTTTCAGTAAAATATGCTATGTGTGGATTAACAAAAATTGGTAAGTATGAGGAATAATAAATATAACACAATCCTTGAGCATATTGTACAAAACAGAGGGTACCTCTGTTGTAATTTAAAATCAATCATGGAAGACTAATCCTTTTTATTACTTTCAGAATAACTAGATGTCATAAGTATTTTTAAGAAAGGCCATTAAGCATAAGGAATAATTTTATTTTAAAATATTGCTAAGCAATTATTACTGGCTTACAGCATCAAAATCATCAGGAAGCTCCAATGCAAGCAGTATTTGACAACTACAATTGGAATACTGTGAAGACTTCTTCATTTAACATTTTGTTCTCCAAATGCAGGAGGTAAAAACAAAACAAAATCTAAATGTGTCTTCATTTTATAGAAAAGAGGCTCTAAGCCAAATTTGAGCATTTCAGATTTTTTTTTTTACTTTTTATTTTTAAATATCTCCTATAGCAGCTCCTACAACAAAAATGCCAAACAACCATTGTCTTGATTTTAAACCATGAAAGGGACCAAAGCTTTGTTCCTAATCACAGACATGACTTGGAAAAACAGCCCACATACGTGCCCCTTTGCCACCATGCCACAGAGAAGCACTTTAGAAAAGGTTGAGTTGGTTTAGGATATTTCCATTTTTATCATGCTCCTGAAGCATGACATGCTATGAGTGCTTCTAGTCTTCTTCAGTGCAAACCCAGTTATTTTGCATTTATTGATACTTTAGTTTAAATCTTCATTAAAGGTACGTGACTTTTTACAGAGGAAGGTGAGCACTCATTCCTTTGGCTCACCTCCAGCAGCACTGGCAGAAAACAGGTTCATTTAAACTCTCATTTATGCAGTGTTTATAGAACCACATTTTCTTCTCCGCTCTTTACACTCTCTCCTCACAAAGTTCCTGTCTTTTCTACAATGAAACATTATTTACAAAAGACATCAGCCTGAGAAAATAATAACAAAGTATTTTTAAATGTAAATGAGTACCTTGAAAAGATGGCATTTAGTATTCAAATATGGTATGCTATATTCAGGCTATATTCAGGTTTAAAATACTCCACTCTATCAAGCTTTTAAAATCAGCCAGTAATTGGCTTGCTGGTGAAACCTGAAAGAAAATCAAGTCATTGGAATGCTCAAACTCACTGAGAAGCACTTGGAGTTGGCATTTTTAGAAAGTTAATCAATTGTCTCTTCTGGCAACAGTACTATGTTACTGATTTTAATTCAATTCATTCAGCAACTTCAGTCACTGATTAGTTCACTCTCAGATTTGATACAATATGGGAATTGAAAAAAATGAAACAAAAAGAAACTAATAAGGTACAACTATTAAAAACTCTATAGTTAACTAAGCTCAATGTTCTACTCTAATATCCTTCATTTCCCACTTGTAAGAATGCAACCATGATTTACTTCCCATGATTTAAATCCTGACCTAAATAATGGATCAATATTTAAATTATTTGATCAGAGTCACATAGCTAGGATCATTAATGTTTAATCAACTGCTCTTAGCAGTAATCTAGATATACAGGGTCAAAGTCACTTGCAAAGCTATATGTACAACAAGATTTTAAGTGAACTTCATCCATGCTGGCTTTTTTTCAAAGTTTTCTGAAAAATACAATTATGAGCATGCATATCTAGTATACAAACAGACTGTACAGAAGCCATTATTTCAACATATGCTCTACTGCTTTATGAAACAGATTCCAAATGTAACATATCTCCTAAAAAAAGACTTTTACATCCTCAGTCATTCACTAATAGTGAAGAAATAATTTGAAAATAACATGATTTTCTATACACCAAAATCATTCCCTTTTCTCACATGGATTGCTCTATATTTTTTCCCCAGTTGGTACTTACTTCTTTCTAGAAATCTGTTAATCAAGAGGGCTCAATAAGTTATATTTCATTCAGACACAGCAGAAGAAACCTAAGATAACTGTTTCTTCATAGTCAGGAAAAGGTGTTAATTAGTTATTTGCCTACAGAGCAAAGAGGAAGGAGAGTTCACTGTTTGGAAAAAGAAAGTTTTTTGTTGTCAGCAAAATAGTGACTAATAATAATAAAACTGAAGTACTCTGAGGTCCTGTTTCAAGAAGGCTTTGGAGGGAAAGCTACATTTGCAGATTCTGTAGCTGATGCATCAACATGTGTATGTACCAAATTTAGGGCAAATCAATTAAGTAAGAAAGCAACTGGATGAATTCATATAACAGAACCTCAATTTAGCAATAAGATTAAAATAATGTCTATTGACTTAGTAATAGTCTTTGCAATACGAGTCAGGATGAAGGATCTGGGTCCAAGTAATACTGAATGCTTTTCTTCCCTCAATCCTTTGTCAAATTAATTAAAAAGACATAAAACTCTTTACTTTGGTTTCTCCTCTTTTTTTTTTTTACGTTAGTTCCTTAAAAAGCTTAATCTCATTATTTTCTCTGTGAGATACTATCAAGATCACATTATGTAGATGTATGCTTTTGTTTTTATAGTTAGTATTTGGCTTTGACTGCAAAAAGAACCTCTCATTTTTCAGAAGAATATTTTAAAGTATTTATATTGTCCAATAACATGTTTTTTGTTGTTATTTTTGTTTGTTTGTTTTATGTAACTGAATGACTTCTGTCTCCACATGATATTCTGGAACAAAGTGTTGAACAATATAAAAAAGAGTTACCACACTTGCAACTTATTTCCCAGGCTTGTTTTCTTTATCTACCCCAAAACTCAGCCTGAGAATAAAAGGGGAATTTCACAGGATTTCAGAAAGTTCCACCACATCAGAGCAAGAGGAGAAGCTCTGAAGAGGCTCTGACCAGGTCACTTCATATCCAGACATCCCAAATCAATATTACACTAAAGTCTTAAGTCTGCTGCAAGACGCCTCAGACCCAGTGTACAATTAACCTCCATATATCCATTGGTTATTTGTGTAGCACTTAAAAAATGTATCTCAAATCCATTAACCTCTTTGCAAATGCCTTCTTAATGGATTTTTATTTTTATGTATGCTATGTATGCATCTTTTATGTATGCTATGATTGCATTGTGCATGCATGTACGAAAAAATGTATTTTTTTCAAAGCACTCCTCCTCACTGTCAGGAATTCTGACTTATCCTAACACAGAATTATAAAAGCATTGTAATTCCATAAACTCTATCAGGCTTCCTTGGAAATATATGGACAAAAAAAAAATGATTATACCTCAATTCAGAAAAGGAGATAACTTTACTGGAAAGGTAAACTGCACAAAAACATTTTAATGACTTAGTTTCCCCAAAAGCTGAGTTTACATTTCTCTCTTTCAGTGTGTCACACCCTCCTGCTATTAAAAATCTCAGGAGTTTATAATTAACCTCTCTAGCATAAATAGGATAAATAAAGCTAATGGTTTTGAAAGAATTTTTATTCAACCTATATCAATCAAGGATTTGTTCTGACTTGTCTGGCACTCATGTAACTGAAAAACACAAGATTGATTTTTTTTCCCCAAAGGAAAAAAAAAATATTAATACACCAAATAAAAACATGGTTTTCAAAATCATTTGTCTTTAAGGGGTAGTTATATGTTAAAGGTGAACACTTTTCATTAAAGGTGCCACCATGCTAATGAGCCTAAACTTACAATAAGTTACAACTGAGCAATGCTGATACTATAGCATTTAATGTCACAGTATTACCAGCAACTACACTTCAAAAATGTGCCACTCTTAATTTCAAAGATCTTGGTGCCTTCTGGTAAGAATATGCTTTTTATACTTTTCCATTAAGACTTTAAAGCCTTATATAGTGAATTTCTGACATGTCAAGTAGCCCTGCATCCGGGATATCAAAATAGGAAGATATCAAAAACAAACAAACAAACAAAAAAACAGTATTGTATTTCATGAAGCAGACACAGGGCAGTAGAGTTGGCTAATGATGAGAACAGAGCTACAGAATATCTATCTAATTCTTTTATTAATATATGCTTTCCTGGTGCAAATTTGTAAGAGTACACTAACATTTTTACTAATTTTCAAAAATTCTGTTTTCAGGTTAGCAAAAATAGTGCAGGTATAAAAATATATCATTTGAAATAGATTTAGATGATGTTAATACTACTACTACCTTTTCTTTTGTTTTTCTTACTAAAAGTTTGATCAGTGCTACAGTAGTACAAACTACAGTACAGTAGTACTGTAGCACTGAATAGTCAAACATGAATAGTCAAAGCTGAAGGGATTTGCAGAAAATTGTAAAATGACAATTACACATTATAAATAAGGCTGTTAGTTCGGAAGCAAGAGGAGAGGTGAAGATCTATTTTTAAAGACAAATAAGTTTTTCCTCACCACGACAGAATAGGGTTAGAATAAATATAATTTCAAAAGAGAATTTAAAAATATTTCTAAGATATTTAAAAATAGATACTTATATACTTAAACACCATCTGTGACCAGGACTATTAGTTCCCAAATAGTCCTTTCCATTTTCTCATCTGCAATTGACTATTTTCTCGGCAATAAGATAAAATATATGATACTCTATGTTCAAGTCTCACATTTAATCGACAAAATTCTTAGAAAAAACATCAATCAAGTCTTAAAAATATGACACAATATTTTGTCAAGGTACTTGTGCATATCTTTCCTCAAGAGTAGTCAACAAATAAAAAAGCTGTCAATTATGACATGTGAAATATTCTTGCAGGCTTTTTTCCCAAAGTAAATATTACTATCAAAAACTGAGGCGGTATTCAGTTACTAGTGTAACTCACTTAAAATGTTGCAGAACAAAACTTACTGAGCATAGTGGTGGTTTGAGGTTGCACAGAGTTTCACTTCTGCCTTTCCTTCATTCAGACTGCAAATTGCTTTTATGGCATTCTGACCTCTTTTTAAATAAATAAATAATTCAGACTAATTTTAACCATTTGATCTGCAAAATTTTTAACTATTTTTTTAAAAACAACATACAATACATCAACACTGTTCTCTCTGTACACTCAAGAGAATTATACAAAATGGCATCCTTTTTTAGTGACAACTTGTACCCTTTATGGAAGAAATGATTACATTTTATTTTATGAAGGAAAGAGAAGGTTGTATAAGGACATGATCTAACAAGTTAAAGTCCTTTCTTGCACAAATTTTTAAGCTCAGTTTTTTCACTTGGCTTAAAGAGAAATGAATTTCAATCACAGAAGAATAATAAGAAGAAAAATAAACATTTGCTTGAGACCTAACATGTACTCCCGAAAAAAAAAAGGTGACTAAAAGCAATTCAGTCAGCCTATCACCAGGACATTAACTCTATAATTAACACATTTTATATTTTCCAATTTCAGTGTAGTAACTATAGAAACATTAAAAATAGCATCCACAGACATATTCTTTTTAATCCTTGGTTTTCAAAGGGCTTTAAAAAGAAAATGTAAAAATTACATCACTTATTAAAACAGTTACTTCTGAAATGGGCTACTGTACCTATTTAGTAGTGAACATAGTACAGCTGAAGTTTTAGAGCAAAAGGGAAATATAACTACCTGAGACTTAATTACTGTTATTCAGAATATCTTTAATTAGCAGTGGCTTTACAACTTGCTTAAAAGCAATTCGGTGAAATACACTAAGCTGACACTCCTTCAGAGCACGTCTGCGTCCCCAGCCCAGTCCCAGCCTCCTAAGGCTATCACAATTACAGAAAGGATTACAGTACAGAATAGCTTGGCAGCAGGCTATACAATTGGCACTAGAAATTCTACCTTCCCAAAATAAGTGGAAGAAAGAAAGAAACGGCAAATAGCCTGATTAAAAATAATCACCAAATAAAGAAGATATTTTTCTAGAAGTTATTTCTCATTTAACAGTGATGAGCCACTTTTTCATTTAACTGTATTCATGGTATAAAAATCGTATGAGTAAAAATGTTACAATCATCTCCATAATCGAGAAAAAAATGGCAGTATTTTGTTAGCTTATTTACAATGTTGCAAGAATTTGCCAATACAGTTGCCAATAATGTTGCACTGTTGCCCATCCAGTTACTTAGCATACGATCTGCATCTCTCTGGTTATTTATTCTCAATAGAACTACTGCGACACACTTATAAAGGCTTTAATGTATCATAAGATTGCCAAGGCCCCTTCATTTGCATAATTATGCCAATTATAGTCATTGTAATTGAATCCATCCAGTTGAATCCAACATTTTAATGGTCTGAACCATATTGAAGCTTCCAGCTTCATAATCCATAAATACCCATTGGCAGAGAGCAAAAGGATATATGGATCACATCCTAAATAAAACACACTGTTTGACTACCTCAAATAGTTAATAGAGTCTGTTGTGCTACAAAGGCTAAACTTTCATAACAGTTTGGATGTTCTGAAGACCTCATTAGTGAAATTCCTTTATGGATTGCTTACTTACCTAGATTAAAGCTAGCAAATACCAAACACAAAATTAAACAGCATTAATTACCTTCTTTTACAACAATGATTTGCCTAACTCCTTTTTCACACTTGTAGCAGCACATAGAGCTATGCATTTGGGTACAAAACTGCAAGAAGATACATATGAAGATAACATTTTTGCTTTCTTCAAAGACATGTTTATCATGATAGATTTATTTGCTGAGAAGCAAGGGGAAAGAAAATAAAGTAAGCAACCCCGCTAATCAAAAATTTCATACTAAATCAGTTGAATGTTGAATCTCCTACAAAGTGTGAAAAAGGTTAACAAATAAAGCAGAGTTTATTTCAAGTATGAAAGAAAGCAACTTTCAATGACAGATTATTCATCCTATATATACAGTGAGTTTTTACCTAAAATGAACCAGCGTAAATGGTCCCGAGTGTCTGAACAGTTCGTAGAAATGAAAGATTAAGGAAAAGCCAAAAAAAAACCCCTAAATCTTAAATTCATGGTTCATAGTTCATTCCATGCATGTATGTTCACTCCCAAGTACTTATCGTAGAGAGACAGCTAGTTTCCCCTGAGACAACACATAGAGTAGACTGAAAGTTCACCCCAATTGGTGTTCCCTATTGACACCGTGCTCGAGACCACAGAGGAATCTGTTGGGCTATGTGGTCAAACATACAAATCCCTTTTCACAGCCTCAAGTGGCACGGGGCACACACCTTTGGTGCCCTAAGACAAAAACACCCCTACGGACAGTGAGACACAGCACTTGCATTATTTTAGGCACTTAGAAGTCCGGCCATTCTACAGTGATGCTAGAATTGCTTTTCACAGCTTTGACACCTGATTTCACTTAATTATTAGTTTGACATCTTGGAAAAAAGTACTTATAAAAAATAAAGCAATAAAATTTTAGTTAAACAATAGAACATCCGAATACAAAACAATCAGGTAAAAATGGGCTACTTTTACAACTGATGGAGAATAAAAAATACTCTTAATGAATTAGCCTGACCCAGTATCAAAACACAAAGATCTGCAGCGTATCAATTTTCATCTTGCCTTTAAATAGTCTCTCTCTCTCTCTCTCTCTCTGTATAAATATATATGCTGTTAACATTATTACTGCAAATGTATGCAGTGAATTAAGCAAAATGAAAAATATAATATTAATTTGGAAGCCTGTAAATATCTAGCTCTAAGATTAATTGCTATGAGATATAAAGGCAAATAATATGTAGTATAAAAAAAAGCAATACAAGGAAAAATAAACATTGCTTACTAAGTCAATGCCCACTAAAGAGCCAAAATAGATGTACAATAATACATTTAACTTCTATAGCTTCTGTAAAATTACAAAGGTTATCAGAAATATTAAAAGAATAAGAAAAGATATCTATGGATAATATCCTTTTGTCTAACAAAAAATAGAGCCTGTATACATTTAAATTAAAGGTATCATTCACATTGATACCAGTTGGAAAAGCAAGCAAGAATAGAATTAATAGCCCAGATCTGATATTTGTGATCAGCCCACAAAGGGACCTCTCTCTCAAATAGTATTTGCCAAAATGGATGAGACAAACTTATTTTCCTGAATGTTTCCACCGATAGCTTTGCACTTGTATTTTAGGATTAATTTAAAGAGTATTTTGGGAATACCAACAAGATTTTCTGATGAAAAATAAGCAAATAACAAAACATATTTTTTTAATTTAATGTTGTGTTTTATAAAATTGCACTAACAATTATGCAACAAACACTTTTATTAAGTTAAAAATATGCAGTTAAGAAAAAAATGACATGGAAAATTGAGTGTTACTTAAGGAAATGTTTCTACTGCCCAGAACCCAACTGCTCCTTCTGAGACCACCTCCTTCCCTCAACTGTGCCTATTCTTCTGGGAAATTACTATCTCTGAGAAGGGGAGTTTATCCATGATGAAAAAGAGTGTTTATATTTGCACTTACTTTTATGACTTATTTTCTGTAAGAATCACAGAAGTATAAAAATTAGATTCTTCGAAAATATATTTTGTGAAATTTTACAGCATACTAGCATATTTGTATATAAACTCCCAGAAGTAAAGCACCATGACAGTCGCCTTTTTTGAAGGGTTATTTTTTTTCTTCTTGTAAATTTGAAAGTTAACTTTTATCTTCAACTGCATAGTACAAATGTCTTCATGTTTTAGACATGATTTTACTCATTGTCTCATAAAAAAGGGCTTTCCCTGGCTAGCCCATATTAAATCATTGATATTATCAGGCCTAACTGGTCTCATGTATATCTCTCTAGATACAGATTTTATTCAATAATCGTTCTGGACTTAATCTTAGAGCATGGAAAAAGAGAATTAACAAGCAGCACTGTCCTTGGAAGCAGAGATTAAGGGGTTAATGCACAAGTTATTTTTAGTCACAAACCACTGTATCTGAGCCAGCTTTCTCTGTGAATGCAATCAGGAAACAAAACATTTTTTGTCATCTTCACCTGTATGACAGCAAAAGTGGCTGAGGTCACATGTTAAGAGGATCCTGCTACGTAAATAAAATCATAAGAGGATTCAGGGGAATACTGTTTTATTATTTATTTTTAAAAAAGAGTATTTTTTTTTCCAAGTTTTGATGCACACACTGCATGACAAATCCAGTGCCTCTAATCCTACTGTTATGTGTCAGCATCTCCCACTTGCATGTGTTTTGTTATTTAACTGATGTAAAATATGTGAGGTACTTATCGTACTCATATGATAAAATACGAAAAATTAACAATTCAGGAATATACAGTATAAAATAGGAAGCAGCTGAAAGGATGCCTATGTTCTGTGATTAAAGTCTTTCAAATATGCTAGCTGAAAATATTTTTAGCATGCAACGTTGCCCTTTTATTTCTCCCGGCAAAGGTTTAGACTCAAAGAGCATGACATTTATAACAGCTTCCTATATTTACTATACTGTCCTCCCTAGGTGATCAGATAAAGAGAACCCTTTGCTTTCACAAATTTAAGTCTTTGTTCTTCTAGTGAAAATATCAAATGACCTGTTGCTAAAAAATGTATTAGGAATTTACTCAAATAAAATTGGGAGCAAATTATTCTATTTTAGTAGCTAATTAAAATTGGTGTATGGTATTTTTCTCTTAAGATTATTTTTTTCCTCCATAAACTATATCTAAACTGCAGGACCTCCAATTGCTTCTGAGCTTTTAAGTATGATACCATCTGCCCACTTCCTCAAGTCTCTGTACTGAACCAGAATCAGAATCATAACTTTGTTCCCATGAAAAATAAATCCAAAAACATAAACTAGAAGGAGCCTGTGACACAGATCAGCCAGACCTCTCACTAGCCCGTTTGGAGATGAAACAGAGCACACATTTATCAGAGTGCTAGGATAGCTCAGAAGGAGCATAAAACATAGTCACTGTGTAGATCCCTCCTTTTCCAGATTTAGGATTAAAGGCTACCTAAACTTTTACAATGTATGCAAATTCCAAAAGACCAAATTCAAGCCAACTGACAATCGACTATTTTGTCTCTGGTACCTCAGGCTAGGTATTTGTTCACTGTTAGGAGTTGTCAGCCATATGCTCACCTGCTGCTCCGCCATTTAAAACGTATTTAGTAATGATCTTCCTGTAGTGAAGAAATGCCATGCACATCTTCAGAGGGCATGCCAGGATTTTGCCATCTGAATTGCCAAACTTCCCCAAATAGGATGCCTTGATGACAAATATAAGCATTGCCCAGGCGTTTGGCCCAAGGGGAAAAAACAATCCAGTAACATAATCCAACCTCCTGAAGAATTTCATTGTCATTAGTATTTCATTTCATTACCTTACTGATGCAATGCCTGTGACATCTTCTAAAGCAATCAGAATGAAAACTCTTCTGTCTGTTAATTCAAGACATATTCCTGCCCCTGCAAGACTTTGCATCTTTTGAGATATTTTCAGTGCTACAGTTGATCAGTCCACCAGCCCCGACTAGCCTCTAAATGAGAAAGTTTACGCATTTTGCTAGATAAGTAAATCAAAATAATAAGAAATATATGCTTGACCTAAATATCATATTTACAAAGAAGTGAAGACACTTGTTTTATAAATCAATTTGATGTAAATATAAATTTCTTAATAGTTATGAAATATATAATATATATATATCCCTCCTTTTCTTTTCTTCTTTCCAATTGAATATGATTTAGTGACTAGTGAACCTCAAAAATTAAATTCTGACTTGGTGAGGCAGGTACTCAAGTGCTCACAGCTACTGAACCCTTAATTAAGCTTACCAGTATTCCGCCTAGGAGATCCTAAGGTGAGAGGCAGAATTATTTTTCTATCAGCATATAATCAACTACTCCTATAAGATTTGTAGAAAATGGCAGGAGACTGCAGTTGATGGGAGAGGTTAATACAACATAAGACTGTACAGTCAGTCAGACACATTATCAGAGTAATCTCATTCTAATTAGAACTACCACTGAACAAAGATGAACAATCACCAAAATAGGTAGGTCTTGTACACTTTTTTTTTTGCTTTATTTTTCATTCTTGCAGAATGCAAGAGAAAAATCAAAAACATAACTTTCCACTACACATCTAGAGGTTTTTCTTAAAAACACACTGCTAAGCATATCTTTGTTCACTGAGCCACTTCACAACAACTTCTCAACTACACTGCATATAATACAAGTTGTGCAGCAACATGTGTTATCCTTTAAATCAGGAACACTTGAACAGATACATTAAAAAAAAAGGAACAGGTTTCGAGTCAATATGTCATTTCCTATTGTTCAGTAAATGGGTTGAAAATGATTGAGAATGAGTACCCCAGTGAGAATGAGTGTACTATTATAAAGAAATAAATTTTGCATTTCATTAAAAATATCAAAATAACAAAAGCAACATTTAATAAATTGGAAAGAGAGACTAAATGATTTTGGGATCATGCCAAGGTCTTCCCTAAGATTATTAGGTAATTGCAATGATCACTAATGATGTGCATTAACAACAAAAGAAGTTCATACAGTCAAGATAAGAAGTACTTTAAATACAATATTGTGTCCTGAAAATTGTCACTATCCATGCTAGGCAAAAACTTTGTTTGTCACTATAGTTTGTTCAGTTTTTGGTAATTGCTTTTTTCTACCCATAGTTAACAACCTAGAATTACAAAATTAAGGACTGTTTTTTTGGTTTGTTTTTGGTCTTTATTTGTTTGGTTTTGTTTTTCTTTTAATAAATATGATAGTAAAATCCCTATATTAAAGTTCTTCTTAATGAATTTATTACTCTTCTCCTCCCCAATCCCTCCAATAAATGCTAAAACTCAAAATTTTTGTTTTCCCTAAGGAATGTGATGATAGCAATATGTATGTTTATGTTACACAAATTTGTCCATTTGCAGGATTATTCATAGCCTTCAGAATAGAAATCAAACACATTTATGTATTGACTTGGATATTGACTTGGAAACTATAAAGAAACCAACTAGGAATTTACTGTCACTTAACATTCACTGGGAAAAGATATGGCTGAAAACCCAGAATGAGTTAAAAATAGTAAAAAGTTTCAAAGAACAAAAAAAAATCAGTAGTAAAACAGTATCTTAATTCTAAAAGATATATATATATATATATTTAGGAAACAGGTTAATAATATAAAATTCATTACTAAGATAAGAAAACATTCGGATAGAAAAGCATTATCTCCTCCACCTCTACCAGTCCATTATTAACTCATTTAATTTCTCCTGAAGAAAATTTGATGTTAATATTTTAATCTCAGCTTGACAGAATGGAAACAGGATTTAAGTGAAGTCAAAATAGTCAGCTGCCAAAAGCTTTGTAATACAGTGCAAATAAACGAAAGAGTAGCTGGAATTTGCTGAACTGCACATTACTGAGTAAATGTCACTGCGATTTCAAATAAATGTGTTATAGTGGTAGGTGAAAAAATTAGTTTAAATGGTGAACACTGACAGTCTGTGCGTGGTTGTATGTCTGAAATTGAACTTTGGAAGCTTCATGCCTGTTAGTTGCTACTGCAGCTGGCATGGTCTGTTGTACATTTTGATAACCCCTGGAATAAAAAGAAGTGGCATGGCCTGAATGCCCCCTGTAACAGGGACATGAGACTCACCTCCCTGTTAGGAGGCTGACGGTGCACTGTGCTTCTGCACATCGATGGGCATAGGGAAAACAGGGAGCTGGAGGGCCACAAAGATGCATCCTGGAAAGAAGAGGATTTTGCAAAGGTGTCCCTAGATGAAGATGATGGAGACCCTGGATG
>JAUBNY010000987.1:420637-433425 GCA_032275445.1 Crypturellus soui | reverse complement strand
TGTCACGCACTGCTGCCTTCTAGGGCAGCCTGTAGATAACCTCCTCCGCTGTTCCTTTCCTTTGCTGACATACAGTGGCAGTTGCACACAGATGGCACACCTCAACTGTATAAGTCAGCATAAGTTAGCTGCCAGAGCTTACACTTTTGTCCTCGGTGAGTCTTGCATCCATTCTGTGCTTCAAGCAATAGCAATACTGCAGTTAGTCCTTGATATTGTGAGCTTGAAGTTAGGTCAGATACATCAACGCAACCTTTTCTAGAGTACAAACATAACTTCACAATGAAGGATGGGGTGTGAAATGGATATAAATTAAAAGTTTATTGAAATTTTGATGTGCTACAGCATATGACGCTTAAAGAAATGCTTTCTTGAACACTCTCATATTTAATGCAGAACAGTTAGCAAGTCATCCTTTAGTCAACCAATAACTAATAATTACGCAACTGTGAAAAACGCTTTATCCCTGATAAAGCTGTCATCTTTAATTGCACCTTATCTGGAAAATAAGAACTCTTTTGTGCACTTAAATCTAAACAGGGCATGCTATCCAATTCTAAAAATACACTGATGAATAATTAAATTTAGCTTCAGCTGATAGTTATTAGCGTACATGCTACAAACATTTAATTTGAATATAAAAATTTATATAGAGAAAAAAGTTAATATGGGAATTTTTTGTTATTACTGCAAATTGTCCTTATGCATAATGATTCTGATCCTAACCAATGAGACACAGAGGGAAGAAAAAGAGGCCCTATTCCTAATTTTGACTCCTCAACTCTTTCACACTTATGTTTGCTTCATTCTAAAAAAAATTTCAGTGTAGAAAAAATGTGACAGTGCAGGTGAAACTGGGGATACCAGACAGCATAGGAATGTTCCAGAATCTTATCCCTGCACTCTCTCTCCCAGTCAGAAGTTGTATAGCACAGTCTTCTGCAGCATTACTACATCATACAAACATCCATTGGCCAAGCAGAAAAAAACAGCAATTACAGTACAGTAAAATAAAATAGCTGAGAGAAGAGAATTTGGAATACCCTCTCAAATGTGCATGTTCTTTCCTCTGTATTTTCCAGGTGATTGTTAATGTATGGTGAAAGATTTTTTTTACGAAAAAGTCAACAGGGGTCTCTGAGAAAAGGACTTTTTGCTGTTTTCCACAAGGAAAACTGGTGAAGAGGAGAATGAAATGTTAATACTTCTTACTAGTAGAAATGTCCCACAGAACTCCAAAGTTGTCCATTATAGTCCATTACTTATTCTCAATTTTTAGAAACTGATCCCTTGTGCATTGCACAGACGATGTCTGTTTACCAATACTCAATCAGGATTGTTTTCCATTTTCATGCCATTTTGCTCATCCATACTCTCTATCTTTTCATTTTATTTCACAAAGTCTGCGTATATTCTGTGAACCAAAAATTTACCATATTTTGAGCAAACAGCTATGTGAAATGATCCTCAGCCTCAAGGCTGAGCCTCTAAAAGTAAAATATGTAAGAACTACAGTATGCTTTAACTGGATTGGTAGTTCCTGTGACTAATCAGGTGGGGAGAAAGGGCTGGTTGTGGGGAGACAAGCCTTAATCTGGTTATGTTCCAGATACAGTGCAGCTTGGAGAGCTACCCGATACAAAACAAGGAAGAGAGCAAAGGACTGGTAGACACAACGTCTGGTATTGCTTCCTTTTGCAATAGTGTCACTTTAGTTTGGTTTAAAATATAAGTGAAAATATCGAGTTAATTGCATTAATGTGGTAAATATAATTTAGAAATGATTATGCTAGCATATAATTCTTTTACAGGTTGCAGCCAACAAAGAACAAGCAATTACAATACAGGATTTCAAATTAAAACAATCAGCTCAACACAAAACCAAGACACCGCATTTTCAAGTAATTTAGGATTTAGCAATCAAAAATTAAACTGTAAATTTAGTTGTGAAGTATAATCCACAGGTCTAAAGGTGCCTTAAATTCCTGTGAACATCAGTTGATATTTCCTAATTCTACACCAGCTTGTTAATCACATCCACCTGATGTTAATCACACCACCTACCTGAACAATAGATGTTTGAGTAAAAAGCTTTTCCTCAGATAAGTACTATTGTTTAAAAAGAAAACATTAGAAACTGCTAACCACAAAGGCATGCAACTATCATTTTGACTATAGACCCAAAGGACACATGGTTATTGAACCAAGACCATAAGCAAAGAAAATCTTTTGTGCTTCAAAGAGAGAAATGATGACATATTGTTCACAAAGCTTTGAACTAGAAAAAATAAATTTACATGTCAAAACAAAAATCCGTATGCAGTCTTTCCTGTTCACCTCTATAGTTCTGGCCTATTTTCTTCATCACTGTGCAGCCCAATAACATAAGAAGAAAAGCCTGAAATCAGGTCAGCTAAGTGCGCAATCTTTTTAGGACAGCCTAGAAAACAAATCAAGTCACAGAAAGATGCAGATAAATGCCTACTGGGATTATTTAAATGAGACGACTACCTGTCTTGGCTTTCAAACATTCTTAGAGGTTTTTGAGACGCATGCTGCTTAGAAGCTTTTCAAAAATCCTTCTCAGCTCCTATCTGCTTTCTGAATCAGTACCTACTCAGTCTGGTAAATACATATCTTACGATCTTATGATACACATTTTGCAAACAGGTTACACCTTCAAATGAAAGCTTAATTCCTGCTCAGTGACAAAACCCTATGACATCCTTACTTGAAAATCATTATTTTCAATCAATCGAAGATTGTGAAATGAATTAATAATAATATCTTTTTGTCGCTGTTCTAAAATAATGTATCCCATTTCCAAATCAATAATTCAATATTCCTAGAAGAAAATAAATTATGTAAAAAAAAAGTCTCTAAAAACTCTTTTAAAAAATATTTCAAGTATAAAAACGTAAAGCCTTAACTAACTAAAGGGGCAATACATAAACACATTACTTCTTTCTATATTATTCCTTCTCTTCCTAGTTATCCTCAATTTAAAAATAAAATAATAGTCTGTTTAAACATGTTTTAGCCTGTTGTAAACTTTTGATACTCATAATTCATCTTTCAGAACTACACATATCAATACTTAAATTGTCAGTCTATATTCTGGCTCTTACTCAGAGTCATTGCTGACACAGTCCAAATCTCCACACTTTCCCAGATTCTTTGCTTTTAACTCCATCAACCTAGAGAGTCAGAGGGCCAGTTGCACAGAATGTCCCTCGACCCCAGAAGTTCCTGAGGGTCTTCGTGCACACTACTGCTATGTGTACAAAAGCTGACATTCAAAATTTGGTTCTTTAGATGGGTTTCTTAAGAAAGAAAAAAAAAGGAATATTGTGCCCACAAAGCTAGCCCTGCACTGTCAATTCACACTTCAAATTTGAAAATGATTCCTCAAAGAAAAGTTTAAATTGTGAGCAAAACATCTAATTCTCTCAAACTACCTTCTTAGAATCAGCTGAATATTTTGGTCAAAAATCAGTCAAGAAAGATCCTCAGAAATTTTCAACTGATGTGCAAATTTCTGAATAATAGCAATGGTTAAAATAAAGGGAATGGCAGAGGTATGAAACCTTCTAATAAGACTCAAATGACTTGTCTAAGTATGGAACTGTTTGTTAAAAGAATCTACTTATTGACTATTAACATGCCTTATCACTGTATTTTTAATGTGATATGGTTTCTTAAACCGTGCTCACTGATTGCATTACTAATTAAACAAGTTCAATTTATCTAATTATATCTAAGATGAAATATTTATAAAATTATCCGTGAGTTAAAATATCATCTAAAGGGCATGCTCATTACTTGACAGTTATAGGGAGAAAGCAAAAGCAAGGCTGTTGCGCGAAGACCTAGTTAATCCACGCTGGGTAATCCTGTCTAGGTCCCTAGGATATTTAAGTTACTCAACAACAATCTGGAAAGATTTTCTACATAAAAATAAATTCTGTATTCATTTATATACAGGTCAAACACTGAGCAGTGTCCTACAGGATCATGTTTTACATCAGAAGTTACAGATACCTAGGTGCTCCTAGTTTTTTTTTTCCATCATACTACCTCTAGAGCTTTCCTTTCTCTTGGGTTCTTCAGCCAACTAAGATATATGCTATTTTTTCGAAGCACTAGATAAGTAAGTCCTAAGTAGTAGAATTTGTGTGTTATTTATGTCATTTATGAAATTCCATGTTTACAATGTTTCATCCTGCCAGGAAAGAAATACCTTGTGGTACAGGTGGGAGTTAACATTCCAAAAAGCATGACCATTTTTCTGTACACTGCATGTCTTTTCTTGAACTCCAAGAAATACTTTTTTGTAGAGAAACACAGAAGTGTCCCTAAATTTTCCTGTTACTACTTTGTTTCTAAAATATACAGGATGTTTTCTCATTTTAACTTTGTCAAAAACAACCAAATATAGAGTAAAAACAGGAAGAATCAAAGACAAGTCTTCTGTGCCGTATTTTGAATAAAGAGCTAAAGCAGCAAATCTTGCTTCACAAACTCTGATTTTTCTCTTCCAGAAACTTCATGCTGCACTTTTTTTTCTACAATTTCTCTACAAAACAGAGGCTCCACCTCTGGTGTTCACTCATATATCTCAGATCCCCGTCTTTCTCATAATTCTTATCTCGAGAATATCAATATACAGATCTGTTCTACCTGTACTTAGTTATTTTACTTTCCTTTTTTTTTTTCTGATTTATCCAAGTCCTCTTTCTAGACCAAACATGATTGTTAAGAATTAATTTCACTTTAATCTCAACATGAATGTAAAAACAAATCAAAACCAACAAAAAATGAACAAACAACAAAATTAATCATGAGAGATAAAGTGTGTCTTAATGTGATGCTTGTGAAAGAAAAGTTTGCTTCCTAATTTGTTTACTGTAGAAAAGCAGACTGCTTAAAAGACATTGCACATGTAAGTAAAGAGGCTGGACAGTTTTATCTGCTAGAAAAGGATTGAAACTAAGTTGTATCACAATTACAATACTAAACAAAATTCTTGAAGCTATAAAGACCGTATGTTTCCTGAGAGACTCCATATTTTCAAGAGAAGGCTAAGAACTTCATTTGAAAGCTGGCAAAAACATTCTGAACTTTTCTGAGTATCATTTGTATATTTCTGTTTTTTTTTCTTCTTTAATTAAAACTTGTAAAATTTAAACAATCCAAAATATCTAGATATGGAAAATGAACTTTCCAGATAGGAAAATGAATATGATTATAAGGAATCACACCACCTATACATTAGATAGCTTGAATCTGAGATTGCTTTCTGTAGTTAACTAAAGAACAGTATTATTTTACAACCATCACTTTTAATATGCCTGAGCTGTGATACTGTGAATGTGAATCAAAATGCTGAATGCTAAATGTATCACATTAAATTATAATCAATTAATATTCAATTTGATAATTGAATAAGAGTAGTCTGCATGTTACAGAAGACTACACAAAGATCTTCCTCTTTTTAATTATGATTTTAAAATTCTGAATTGCAGATATCTTTTTGATTATTGAAACCATAGTATACTGGTATTAGACATATTGAAAACTTAGAAACTTAAGAAATATTGCAAATCTGAAGAAATATTATGAACACTCTTACTGAGCTGACATGACTGAATTTATTTTCAGGAATGAAGTAGTAGCTGCATTTGTCTACTTCTACAGTATTTCATTGTATTACAAATTTAATATTACAAATATAAAAAGAATGTTATTTGGAAGGTGATTCTTCATTCTACCTCACTGAGATCCACTAAATTGCATGAACATCTGCTTTCCTTTTCTTCTGCGACAGCGCAACTAGCACTACTGGTATAAATTACCGGTACAAGGCATCTGTGGTTTCTTGAAACTTCACAGTATTGCACGTTCTTCCCAAGTGCCAATGTGACCTACATGAGCCCTGTGTAAACATACTTTCCTTAGAAGCTGAACACTTTGTTCTGTTTGATTTCTAAATTTAATTGCAGGTTCTAATAAATTTTAATTTGAATAATTAATTTTCTCTAGACATTTTCACTTCGTTTGCAATTCTGTAGGTTTTTAGATGCTCACAGTTCCATTAATTTAGGGATATGATTATCTAAAGACCTAAACTTACTACCTTTTATGGCACACACAGAGAAAGAGAGAATCTGCTTTCTGAAAGAGCCATATTCTATCACTCAAAAAAATATCCAGAAATTTCTTTGTCAATCCATTTTCTCTCATTTCTTCTACTCCCATATCTGGAAGGGCTACCTAAGACTCAGATGATGTGTGTAGGGACAGTTTCTGTGGGCATGGCACTCTCCCTTGCTCCTGTGGCACTAGAAGATATATTTAACAGAAAATGGAATTGTGCATATCTGACAGTCTAGCATTTCATTCTGGGCAAGACAACAAAACTATACCATGCACCATTAAACTTCTTCCTTTTTAATAAGTGCTTACGTGCATTTTCCATACTCCCTTCTTCTCTGTAACACTTATTTGATGGGCCAAGACCTGAGCCATTTTTCAAGTTTGCCACTTACTATTTCCAACTTCATTTTGTTATGTCATTTTTAACATAGATTATTTATTAACTCTCAGAGGTTGCTCTCTCCTTTCATTTTTCTTAGAAACAAAAATCAAACAAACAAACAAAAAGGTCAAACAAATCTGTAAAGCCTTCACTCTTATTGCTTGCTCTTCTACATAAATAGATACATTTTACTACTATTTTATTGCTATTTTCTACCTATAGGGATATTATCAATCATATGAATTTCTCATAGATAGGAAAGAAAATATTTCATTTAAAGAATCATTATCAGTATGAAAATGACTTGGAAAAATTGCTGCTAGCCAAAAGACTGATCTAGGAATCACTGATAGTGATTCTGGAACAAAATGGAGCAACTGGCATATTTTAAAAATGAATCTTTTTCTGTGGTGTTTTCTTTTCAAAATATTCAAAGAATTGCTTGTTGATCTTTTACAAACAGATTTTGCCATAGCAGACTAGATTCTGTTCAGCCAAAGATAGAAAACTCCAAACTATTATATGAAACATCAGACATACCATTAAAAGTTTCAAAAAATGGCCAAAAGACAATTTAATCCAATATCTGGCCCATTCCTTAGGCCACCCTTCCGAAAGGCACGTTGAAACAGTCAGTCCAGTGTGTGGATTGTTCCAACAGAAGCCACCCAGGCACAGGCTTATCCTATGACCCGCAGTCACACTGGCTTTGTCATACGTGCACTGATCTGCAGGGAGGTGCATCCCTGGCAGGTAACACAACCTGCCAAATGCTGCAGCCTAACACCCCATCTGAGCTGCACTGCACATCCTGTTTATTTTCCTATTAATCCCGGGAAAGATAAGGCTAAAAACAGGATACACGAGCTGTTCTGGCAGTGAGTGGATGAGTTACCAAATGCATGGGAGAGACAGAGGCTTAAGACACAGCCCGTATGAGAATTCCTAGAGTTAAAACAAATAATTTACTTTAAAATGCCCATGTTTAAAGAAAAGTAAAACTGTACAAATAAAATGCAAAATATATGCAGTATTATTTCAAGTATTATGGAGTACAAGTTGTTTATAAAATCATTCTAATAAGGAAAGTGCCACATGTCTTTACACTTAATTTCTTCTCACATACAAATTAATGCTCACTTTGATAAGTCAGAATTTCACTATTTAATAGTTTCATTTCAATAATCCTGTATTATTATGATAAATGTTTTATAATTACTGCTTTTCCTTTTGACTGACTGTAAGTGGTTAATTGTGTGGCAAATATTCACTCATTAAGAACACAGTAGAACAAAACTTGGCCTCCCAAATGCGAAGCAGGACATGATCCTGAATAAGCTCAGTTTAGAAATTAACTTTTCTGTCCACAATGTCCTACTATTATTATCACTTTTTTTTCCAAAGCAGAAAATATATATGAAATTTCTATTGTTACATAGTTTAATACAAAACATTTCACATGTACTTGACCTGAAAACTATCCAAAAGTAATGTTCAATAGATACTTTTCCAGCTGGCTGTGTTGTATAATGTTAACTATTTACTGAACCTTTTTTCCTGAAATTGTTCTATTTTGTGTTGTACAATTTGCCATATCTGTTAACAAATGCTTTCTCAACAAAAGAAAATTGCTATAATTGCACTAAATCCCTTCCAGGGGACTTCATGACACCATGAATATAAACCTTGCCTGTAATAAAGAACACAAGCATTCATCTTTATGTCCATTTAAAAAATGAATGCTCCTGAAATAACCTTGTAAGGACTTCTGTTTTGATACAGCTGCACCACAGAATATGAAATCAGAATATCATTGAAAGATTATACAAATAAATATTTATAAACTAAGAGGGATCTTCTGTGGTCATAAACTTGTACTTTTTTCCTTTTTTAAACACATTTTGCTAGTTAAATCTAGATTTAATATCTACCAGCTAGTGGGACACAAAAGGGAAAGCCCGGCAAATGCTCCCTGATGCTTAATTACTTTTCAATTACATCCATGTAAGGGACATGGGGTATGTATTATTGCACAGATTGCAGCTTTTACTAGGAAGGAGTAAAGAGATATTTACTCCACGCATTCCTCACCATTTTGCTTAGCAAGAACATCCCCATTCTTAACACACGTATATATGTAATAATATCTGCATCTTATCTCTGTTTATACATTCCTTTTCATGTACTTCAGACAAGTCACTAGAGGCCACAAGGGTCACATCATCTTATAGGACTATTCAGAACATAGCATTACAGAAGTTACCCATTTTATTAAGGAATGTCTATTTCCCTATGTTTCCACACAAAGTGAATCAACTCTGACCTCTTCTACTAGGGCATCAGTGTTCAATCATGTATAGGTAACTGATAAAAGTTACTGTATGTCTCAGATTAATCCACTGTGGACAAGGGCGATTCTAAAAATAAGTGCTAATTATTTCACAGTTGTAAAAACAGGCATTTCTGTGCAAAAATTGAGCAAATGGCTTTCTTTCCCAAAGACAAAAACAATTAAAGGTAAGTACCATTATCAAAACTAAAGCATTCTACCTTGCCCTGAATATCTTAATTTTTTTATAGCCACTCTTAAGATTTCTAGAAACCCCTTTTTTGGATATTTTTATAGTTTAGCATTTGTTTGTCACAAAATATTCCTTTCTTTACCTTTCTCCTCATGTCACTCCTCCCAATTCTTTAACTTGCAAGGGAGAACCGCTTCTGCAATACCATGGTGGACAGAGAGGGGCTACAAAAAAATTTTCTGTTCCTTCCTCCAGAGAACTTTCCAGCTTCCAAAATGAAAGGGGAAACAAAAGGCTACAGTATAACTAAGGTCTACTTCTGCTATTCTCGCTTTTTATTCTCCTCAAAGATTGTGGCAGTTCCTCTGTGTCTCTGTGGGATGGACAGATGATAATGCTGAGAATAGGCAATGAAGCTAAAAAGCAGTTGTGAAATTTATACACAGGAACATCAGGAAGAAAGTAGGGGGAGACTGTATTGGACAAACTCTGAATTACTTTAAAAAGCTGCTCATTCAGTATTTATATCAATTTATTTATCTCGTCTCTCTAAATTGCAAGATCTTAGGGACTCCATTCTGTTTTATACTTATGCAGAGGCCATGCTTGGACCTCAAAATAATGATGGAGCTTTCACACAACTCAGTAAAACAATCTTAAATGAAAAATTCAAATAATGTCTAACAAGATGCAAGCACATTACAAGCTCTGGATAATATGTAGGCAAAAGACTACTCTGAATGAAAATAAGAATGTACCTAAAAACATTTTTTAATACCTAAAACAATTTTTTTGGTATCATTGGAAGAGAATCATCCTTTCAAGAGCAAAAAGACCATCATTCATGTACTGGCCCTCAAGTATCCTGGTATGACAGTCAGAATTAGATTTAGATTTTAAACAGGAAAATTAAGATTCTTACACAGTTCCCTATCTATGAGTAATGGGATTTTAAGAACAACACTTTCCAATGTAAGATTCAACATAAAAGCATAAGAAGTGTCAAGAATTAAAAACTCTAGTTATATGCTAATATTTTTATTATAGTAACAGTAGAGATGATATTTTGTGTTCAGTTGTCACTCCTTGAAACCCTAATCCTATTTTGTAAAAGTCTAAGTATGTGACTGCAGTTGAAAATCAAAAGAAAATTCAATGCAACAAATAGGAATTCTAGAATCTGTAAATAACAGGGAATATTTGTTTAGATTGATATATCAGATATATATAGATATATAGATATAGATATATCATTCATTACAAGTAATGAATATAGAACTTGTGTGTTTCTGACAGTTTAATCACAACAATCAACATTATGGTTGTTATTATTGCTAATATATTTTTGTATATTAATATATACAGTAATATACATGTATATTAATATACTGGATGTTATTCACTATTGAAAACATTTTGGCAGTAAAAGGACATGGCTTTGTGAGCTGACAGTAGTAGCTCCTTTTATATTACCAAACTTCTTGCAGTTTCTGATAAGAACAGATCCTCCAAGAGCACACATTCTCCTGTGGCTAATTCAGTTGATAATTCTAGCCAAATATTTTTCTGCTGGAAGTTTTAAGAGGATATGCTAAAGAAATCAACCTGGTTTCAGCATTATTATCACCCAATAAGATCTCCAAAGTTTTAGCTGAATGCTCTAATAATGTCAAGGATTTCCATGTGACAAGAGCAAACTCTTTTCTCTACAAAAGACCAAGTAAGCAAACAGTAGCATATTTGCAATGATTACACTCACTCCAAATAAGAGGGTGGAAAAGAGAGGAATGGAGGAATACAGAAGGAAGATTTGATTACAGTCATGAAATATATAAAAATCTGTCACAAAGAGGAAAGATGTGCAACTATTATTTACATTAGTATATTTTTAACTATGTATTTTGCTTGTAAGCTTAGGTGCTCAGAATATGTTCTTAGCAGTTAACAGGAAAATTTGCTTTATTAGATTTATTTTTCTCCTCAAATTGGAGACCCCCACAACATTTTTTTCTCTCCTACTCAAAACATTGCATTGGTGTCTTCAGCAGACAGATTTAAATCCAGGGCCCTGTCACACTATGGAGCACTATCACATCGTGTCTTTTTTTTTTTCCCAACTATTGTTTTATGCTACTAGAAATTTTCTACCATTTTGCTTTGTCTTACTATACATAATAGGTATGTAGAATATATATTTTAGTCAAAATAAAGAAATGGTCATTTGTGTTACATTTTTTGTTTGCTTTCCAAGAGCTGGAACAATGAAAGAATAATTCAGTTCTTTATTTAATTCTTACCTGAGAAGAATATGTGTGACCATCTGATCCACAAACAGGATTGGTATAAACTACTGGACACTGCTTGCAGTTTGATGAAATGGGACCACCCCTCCACTGTTTATGGCCTAAACCAGCCTCTTTCATACTGTAAGTAAACAAAAAGTATGTAATTCTGATAAGCAGCAGTAAAAATAGAACACATTCAGGGTATTTTATGAACCTTTACAACCAAGTCATACATAATTTCAGCCATTAAGTTTCCTTTCAAGTAAAGAGCTGATACAGTCTTTGATATACAGCTTTCATATAGCACTCATGGCAGTGATATTTGATTCCTGGGTATTATTTAATTTATTTAATTATCTAAGTTCTCTTGACCAAAAAAAAAAAAAAAAAGGATGCTGCTTTGCAGACGGTAATACTTACTGATCAGTGAAAGAAGCCTGCTTTGTGTGGAATTCCTTTGTTTTTGTTAGACAGGATAAATGGGCCTGTTTTGAATACTGTTGCTTAGAAAATTTACAAGTATTTAGAAAAGTTACATGCATTTAAAATGACATACAGTAGAAACAGTAAGCAGCTCATTCGGGGTACTATTTACATCACTTTGACCACTATCTCTCACATTTTACATTTCTTAAAATTCAGATTTTTACAGACTAATGTAAAATTTGGATTAAAAAAATAAGGTAATTCACTATAACACAGAGTTCATCAGCACATGTATTTACATGTGCTTGTGTACATACATTTGCCTGCATTTATACAGAGAGGTAGACAGATACAGATAGATGGATCATTTTAACTCAAGCAAAAGCTCCATTGGCTCAGACTAAAAGACTGTCTTGCCTAGTGTTTGTCTCCTAGCGTGCACTTGTCTCTGACAGTAGCCCATAGCAGATGCCTAGGTAAGAGCATGAAAACAGGGGAAATAAATACTGACACTTTCTCAGAGTACTCTCCTAGGCTTCAATAATTTGTGGCTTAGGGAACATCCTCAGCCATAGGTGCTTTCTCTTTGTAGCTTTGAAAGATTTTTTATTTTCATGACTCTTCCCAGTAGCTTTTTGCATTTAGGAACGTACTTAGCAATTATCCTGAAAGAACTCCTTAAGAAAGTCTCTGAATCTACAGGCAGATCTCCAGAATTCTCATCTGAAGTGATAAAGAGAAATAAAAGATCTGTATCCTCCAGTTTCGATGTGCAGAGTAAAAGCATCAAAGCACACACCTAGTGATAAACTGGTGATGGTCAAAAGCCATTTCTCAGTTATACTGATATTGTTTGTGCTTTCCATAATTTCAGCTTTAAGTTTGGTCTTTAGGAAGAAAAACACAAAATTTACAAATACAAACTTCCATTCAGGCATTTTATATAACTAAATTCTGAACTATACAGATATTTACAGTGTAAAAGGGACCTGGTACATAGAACACACAAAAATATGA
>JAUBNY010000987.1:406334-419158 GCA_032275445.1 Crypturellus soui | reverse complement strand
CAACGCTGAGGATGAGATCATTTCAAGGAGCAATGGAATTGTAGCTGACTTTCACGACTGAACTGCTTGGCCAGCATCTCATCAGGCGGCAGTCAGCATCTTAAGTCTAGTAGCTTATTAGTCCTAGTTAAATATTTTGTCTATTAGCAAACAAATGTCTTGTAATTTCAGGTTACATTTACCCTGCTTGCAGCGTCCTTATGCATAGCAAAAATTACCCGTACAAAGTGACATACAGAGGGAAGATTCCAGCTGTATGTTCCTAAGCAGAGTGGAAGATAAGATCAGAATCCTGTGCATGAAGAACCTTCAGTGTCCCTAACTCAGGGATTTTTATTTGGCTTTCCAGCATTTGGGTATCTAGCGAGACAGACAACAAATTCTCTGGCATTGTATAAACCAGCACTACCTCAGAAGACAGGTAAATCATATACAAATTGATCTCTAATATATTTGTGCATTTTTCAGTTCCTTTAACATTGGCTCTTTATTATACGTCTCTAAGTGCTTTTGACTCCTTTCAAAGGAGCAATATCCCAGTAGCAGAATTGATGCCAAACGGTTACCGTCATTGTATTTATTAAACCTCATTTCCCAGGTGAAGCGGTAAAATACACACATGATAAACATTTTACCTACAAAGAGAACATTTTTCTGAAAGTCTCTTCCTGTGGTTGTTGAGCTTCGTGTTTCCTGAACGTAATCTCCATTCAATCTACAGACTATTGCAATAGTAACCTTAACGGCCAGAAACTTCTCCCTGCTGCAGATTCTTGATGGCTGTGCCAAACAGGAAGCAGAGCCAACTTGGAATCCTAATAAACCTGTTTACAAAGAGCGAGCAATTTAAACATGACAAACTAGACATTTTAACCAGGATGATACCATTCTGTAAATGTTCATTCTAAATTACTCTCAAGGCTACTTTTGCACTTCAGAGAATGGAAATAAAAATACATCAAACATTTTGGATCAAAAAAAATCATCACTCACAAAAAATTACCTTTATTCCCTATAGGAAGCATCAGAGTTTTACTCAATTATACTTTTTACAGTAAAGGATCTAATTTCTCTAGAGACTACCTTTTATGCAGACATCTACTTGGAAACCTTTGAATTTACTGCACACCAAATTACTGTGCCATCTAGAGGCCGCACTAGAAAATCATGTTATCCCTGAACATTGTTTAGTAGATACAGTATGAGATAGTAAACAAACTATATATTTGGAGATCAGCTCATTTCTTACATTCTTCAAAGTTGACAAAATCAACTATAAACTTCCAATTTCTGCAAACTTCTCCAAATCTGCAATTTCTACAGTAAAAGAAGTGAAAAGGTCAGTGAATTCTTATCAAGCAAAGTTTGGATGTCATATTTTTAATTTATATCGAGTATGTGGTGTTTGGGATTTAAAGATTGTTAAGAAAATCCTGATCCTATTGAATTCATAAGAAAACTTCTAATGACTTCCACTGGGGTAAGATTTTATTCTGTTACATTAGGCTTCACACATCCCAGATAGATGCTTCTATGGCAACAGCAGCATGATAAATAAATAAAAATTATAATGGCATTTGGAATCAATTTATCGGTAGTAGACATAGACACCGGATCACAGAATACCACAGAATTTTGCCAGTGAACATAGCTGGCGGCATTAGCAACTAAGTACTATAGGGTCAGAGACAGAATGAAAAACTTGTTTCTGTGAATTAAAAGCCCATACTTTTTCTTTCTTTAAACTTTGAACCAGTTCTAGTGCATGTCAGCAGGCATGCATTAGGTGGTCTCCTGGAACACATCTTCCAATGGCTTTCGTAGGGATGAGTCCTTGGCACAGCCTGAGATTCACTCCACTACTCAAACCAAAGCAAGGTTAAATCGGATGACTGAAGACTTGCTTAGAAGGCCCACTCCTGATCTGAACTAAAACACTATGTAGATATGTGCTCTTTTTGCTTGTTTCCTTAGATTTTAGGTTTCATCTTTTTTTCTTTTTTCTAAACATGTAATTTTTGAGAACGAAAAAAAATTCTAAAAACAGCAACAACAACAACAACAACAACAGCAGCAAAAAAAAGAAAAAAAACAACCTTGTGTAATATTATGTTCCTGAGTATCCATGAAGATGTTATTTGCCATTCTATTAGGTGTATGAGAATAGGCCTGTGGGCTACTTGGTCAATAATCTTTGCTGAATTTGATCCAGAATGCTTAGCACTGTGAAATCTTTTATTATTGCAAATGCAATGTATTATGATGGAAATGCCCACAAAATCATGATTGTGTCTGGATAACTGGATGATTTTAAAAATATTCGGGGAGAATATATCCATAATTAAACTTATTTCAGAGGAGAACAAAAAAAAAGGGAAAAAGGTTATAGAAAGATTTATAGATAGTTTCCATGGTTGAATATAAAGCACAGAAAGGAATAAGCGTTATTATTTGGTCTTTTTTTTTTTCCTTCTCTTTTTTTCTGTTCCCTGAAAATAAAAAACATAGTTGTAAGGAGAGAACAAAAATAATTGATTGTGAGTTCTGAGCCTTTCTCTTTAACAAGCACTTCTAAAGCAATTCTGCTGAAAGGCTGGATATAAAAGATACATGTGCTCTTCACAAAAGATGCCTGAGGGGTTAACGACATCCACTCTAGCACTATAAGCTACAGAATCACAAGCAGTTTGTAGAAGTATGGGAGATATGATGAAAAACAAGAACTTTTTTTATCCACTAAGGATCCCATGGATCTAAAGATATAAAATAAGTGAAAATGGGAAGGGCAAAGCTGTTTAAAATGGTCATAGTAGAAAACTGTGACTCCCAACTACTCTCATCAGTATATCACTGAAGACTGACCTGAAGCAAGGGGAATAGGAATGAAAAAAAAATATATGCATGAGAAATTACATAAATCAAAGCATGTGTGTTTATCAGAGAATCCAATTTAAGTTAGAAATACTTTTCTCTAACTAAATCCATAACAGACTTCTAAGGACATACACTGATATTCATCAATAGCCTTTAAATTGCTTAGGAAGCCTTAAAACAAATTTGTTCTTTAGTTATGCAAAGTATTGTGCACCACCTGTTTAAGTCCTGAGAGCAGGAAGATATTTTGATTACTGCTTTGGTTACTGCATGGATTAATCAAAGAGACAGAACCGTTCTAGACAAGTATGGGTGTGCTGTGTGCTACAGCACTTGTATTACACTATCATACTGAACACATTATTTTATTTCTTGAAAATATTGCCCAAAATGTTGGATAGAACACGTAACTTAAGATCCTTGAGCACTTCAGCATCAAGCTTTGCAACAGACCAGATCACAGCCCATGAAATACGTGCTTACTGTATAGCCGCTGTAGTGAATATTATTATGTATATGCCCTACATTTGTTTACATTGCTATTAATTTCCTTGTCGTATTTTAATATCTGCAGAAATAGTTGGCTAATTAGCTACTAGTATTTGCAAAGTCAGGCAATCACACATTTAGCACCAACAGCATATAACTATAATGATTAATATCTCAGACCACTGCACAGTTTTACAAAGCCAAAGTAGAAAGCTTTAAAAACATATAAATCACATGATTCCCTGCTTCAAAAATATCTCAGATCTATAAATAATGCCTCCTGTCCTCAGCTGTTGCATAATATAAACCTCGAACTGCAGCTTTGTCCCTGCAGTAGCAATTCAGGCAAGGTTGTCACTACAATTAATCCTGTGTCAGGTCTGCTGAGGCTGAGTATTCTAAAAGCCTCGTTCTAAAGCCTCACTCTTAAAAACCTTAGGAGGCTGCAGGCTCACATACCCCAGTGAACTTTCTCTTGACATTCACTAGGATAACTTGAACAGACATCATAATGTAAATGTCTGGTGGTTTCCCAGTTATAAGGAACTCTGACACAGTATTCTTCCATATGATCTATGTAGGATTTAACATATAGTAAGACATTATATTCTTAGACTGCATCAGAACTATGACCAAAAGAAAAGTAAAACAAAAAGACAAGGCTTTCAGTGAAATGACTGGGAGCTAATGGGAGGCTCTACTTAGTGCTGAGCTGGCTTGACCCAGGAAAAGAAAAGAGTGGATGATAAATCAGGGGAAGGAGAGGGAGCAATAGAGAGAGAGATCCCTCAAGAAAGTGGCTTAGATGCAAGTGAAACCTCAGCTTTAACTTTTATATGTTACCAGCTCTATGCAACTCTGTAAAATGCTATAAAAATATCCTAATATGAAGTTATTAAAAATATTTTGCTTCCTAACGACTCTCTAAATAATACTTCATACAGTTATGCCAATACGTAGTCATTGATGTTCTTAATTCCCATAATGTATAGGTATTCTTAAAAGAAAAAAATAAGATTCCAGTAGGTGTGTGTGGTAAAGTAATAACATATTACTTTAAACAGATTTATCTGTAGACAGTATTTGTTTGAACTTATGAACATATGAACTTATACTTCTCCTTGCAATCACTTGACAAGATAGGCAAATATTTTGCATAAACGTTTTCTGTATTAATCTGAGTGTCTGATCTTGTTATAATGCAATTTTTCAGTCATTCCTATTTGAGTTGCCACCGTTTCTCAAAGCTGCATTTCATTTTATCATGCCAAAAAAAATTAAAGAGCTATCAATCAAAACTACCTTTTATTTTTTTTGCAAAGCCATAATGTTAGATAGCTTTGTGTCAGCCCTGCGGAATTTACTTCTTTGAATACACAAATATTCACTAACTAGTAGCACTAGAGGAAAAAGCTAACAAACAAGTCAATTTCTGCCCCAAAAACAGAGAGATCCTGCAAATTGTTTTTAGTTTATTATTATTTTTTTTTTTACTTAAAATGAGCAACTATAGTTCAGGAACAGTGATATTAAGTGTCAGAACGATTAGTCATACCTCCTGCAATGCTGTGATTCCTAGGCAGAGCAATGAGACCCCAATGTCATAAACTTATTAAAGACTGCCTTTTGCTATTTTGAATAACACTGATGATACCTATACCCTGCATTGTTTCTCTGAAATCTGAAACATATGCACTAATATTGTCTGAGTCCTGTGATGCTTCTTCCAACTCAAAAGCAGCCTGGAGATCAAGGCTGCTGGCCTGTAGGAATGCATATTTTCCATTCGCATGGAATTTATGAGAGTCTGCCTTACCTCATAACTTATATTCATTAATTTTATGCATATTCATTAATTTACCCACCTCTCATGTTTGAAAATTGTTTCACATTTTAAAATGCCATTACAGGTGTTGCAGAAGTTGACACCAATTTTTACAACACCACGCATGCTTTTTCTCATCTTCAGATTCAAATTACTTTGGTAAATACACTTTTTGCTAAAAGGATTTAAAGAACAATTCTTTTTTTTGGACTCTCTTATTTCTGGAGATGAGACAGGGATTTAACATATTTTCTAGAATATTTTACTCTGGGTTTTTTTAAGGAAGACTTTATACAACCACAGAAACCTGCGGTCCAATTTGTATAGCTATTCATTCATATTATTCGTGCACACTTTTGAAATGATTTTTACTATACAACACTGTTATGAAAAGAACAACAACAGTACTTAAATTGTTAAGAAATAACCTGCACTCAGTAGCAAAAATCTAGTTCTCTGAATGTGAAAAACTACAGTTTTAGATATAAATAAATATAGCACTGAAGTACCTCCCTGCAACAATCCAAGCCACTTGGTTGACTATGTTCCTATATTGCACACTTCATAATCATGAATTTGATGTAAAATTCAAAGTATGCTTGGACATTTTTCAAACATATTTGGACTTGAGATATCATAACCAAGTGTAAATGAGGTGTAACCTGGCCAAATGCTATCTAAATAAAACAACATCTTTGGTTCTAAAGAAGAATGAGATCCTTATAAGTATTTCTACAATTTAGATTTCCATTTTACAGGATTCTTTTTAGAGGAATTCAATTATGGTCACAAATATTACACTTAATATTATTATGACAATTGTATTACACTTGTTTTTATTTGCAAAGTTTGTCAGCAAGGTTGAGGGTCTTTTGCAGTTAAGTTTAGTTGTACTGAAAAACAAAATCAAAAACGAACCATATACAAATTGCTTAGCAAAACTTACATAAGAAACTACAATTACATATTTATTCTGATATTGCTCTTACCAATGCTTGCTGTCCATATGGTGTTTGCTCTGCAAGCATGTACACTTCTAGAAGAAAGCTTAAACTGAATGTATGCTGACTTACCAGCAATATTTATTTTAGTATTCATGACTAATGTATGCATGGATCACATAACATACAAAAACTTGTTGATAAATCTGGCAAAATGCCCTGCACAAAGCAAGAACAGAAAAAAATAATGCGACACTACTACAGAAAATTACTGCTTCTGTAGACTTTTTAAATACATCTTTGCTACATTGGACATCTGCTACGCAATTTCTGTTTCCAAATAAATAACAGTAACCGCATGGTTTCCCCCCCACCCAATTTTCCATGGTTAAGCAAAAATATTTGGTCTTCCTGCTGTCTTTCAGTAAGGTATGTTTCCCAAACTTCAGCTCTTCTTGAGAATTACAGAAGACTCGGAGAAGTATCTCAACAGCCTTCCTGACTGGGGACACTCAAATTGGACAGTACTGTGGTAACTGCTCCATTAGGGCACATGTTCCTCTAGGTCTGCCCTATAGCTAATTCAATATTACTTTTGGCCATATCTATAAGGCCAAATATAAGTATTTTCCATAGGGACGCAGGATTGCCTAAGCACCATGTGGCCTTGCACTCCAAATCCCTTCAGGATGCAGTCTGCCTTCTGCTCCATACTATAGGCACTGCTTTCATGTTGTACAGGAGTCATAAAGCACGCAGGACTAGAGCATGTAACATTTCTCTACCTGCCTCCTAAACCATACCTTGATGCCCTGGGCGGGAGGCTGACTGCTGTACTGCCTCACTGCCCAGCAGGCTGTAAAGTCAGAGCCAGCTCAGCCCTGTCTGTCGTTTTGCAAGCATTATTCGGAAGATAACAGAGGTTATTATGACAGTCTCATGATTCCTCAATCACTCCCTAGAAACAAAACTGCAACTACTATCTGCCATGCAGGAGCCCTAAAACACCAGGTACTGGGTTCCCTAAAAAATTGTCATTTCATAAACATAACAACTCTTAAAATTATTATTACATATTTTCACTAGTACTAACAAATGTATATACACACACTCACAAATACACATATAAAAATGATAATATGTTTTGAAATATACATATACACATGCACACACAGACATAGATTGGAAGTATCCCAAAATTTGCATGTTCCATTTGAATCAAAAGCTCTGAATTTAAAGCAAGTTTCTATCACATTCACTATGATCGTGTGTCTCTCTTTTTACTCCCCTTAATGATTACTGGTGATATTTTTCCACAGTCATCATGTCTTTTCTAATACCAGCTACTGGAAACATGGGGAGAAACTTAAAGAATAATTCATTATGCAGTGTAAAGTTTATCTGAAATTTCTAACATCACATACAGCACAGAATTTCAAGTTCAATATTTGTCCACAATTAGCTTAAAATCTATACATAACCCAGAACTACACAAAAATCTACAGTACTTAATTTCTTTATTCATCATTGTGTTGCTCTGCCTGGCTGATACTGCTCCCACCATCTGCAGCTCAACCTCTTTCACCTGCCAGTTTTAATTAATTGCCTTCCCCACCTATAGAAGTAGCATACCTGCTTTGCTTAAACAGTACTAACATTTTTTACATTTACTTGCTATATTACAGGACTATGTAATATCATTCTACCCCATCAGGCACCTGTTTTAATTAAACACCCTTGAATTGAACTCTGTTCTCATACTAGCCTGAAAGAAACATCATTTTACTGAAAAATAAAACCACATAATGAACAGAATCAAGTCTTTTTATATACTATCTTCTGCCTGGTGCTGGGGAGCAATAAGGCTTGAAATGGGCCAGCTGCCTAGATAATTCCAGAGCTAGCACTGCTTGTCCTCTGTTCTACAGCCAAAAGATATTTTGTTCCTAAAATCATTTCAAAAGCAGCACAATCTCATGCCTGTAATTATAAATTCTAAGACAGAGCACACACTTGGAGAGAGAATTGCTTTATGCTGCACTATTTGGGATTACAAGTATTCTCCATATAGTATTTAAATTAAAAATGAAATAGTATTAGCTTGGACTGGTTTAGCTAGTGTGATTATGTTAACCGACTTGTGATGAAGGCTATTATGTTTTTAGATGATGTTAATAAGGTGTTAGAAGAGCACTTGCCAGCTGCTAACAACACTGCTTTACAGCTCATGAGTTTTAAGTATGATGCATGCCAGCAGATCAGTGTATGACAAAATCACACTTCCATATTCTGGCATGGGTTAACCACTACAACATTTCTATGAAAATGACATTTGCTTAGATCATCTAGCTAACTGTCAACCTATCTCTAATCTTCCAAGTACTCTCTGGATAGAGAGGAAAAGTCACATATTGGTTCTTTTTTTAACACCTCCAAGAGAACAGGATGACAAGAAATAAGGAAAAAAAAATATAAAAAAAGAGACAGAATGGCTTGGTATTTTCTCTTCTGTTGGTATTCTCTCTTCTGAATTTATGGACAGCATCTTGTAATATCAGAAAATGGAAAGATAAAGTGGACAAGCTGACAAGAGGTCTACTCAGAAGAAGTATATAGCATCAAGATTGTACTAGACAAAAATGGATGAGCAAAAACCATTCATGAAGGATTATCTGCTGGATCTTATTAAGTTGTTCTACTGGTTCTGGCAAAAATCAAGAAAAATATAGGTGTTTGTTTGTTTGTTTTGTGGTGGAGGGTTGGAGAAGGGGCAGGAGAAGAGGGTAGGAAGAGGTTGTCTATTATAGAAGATAGGGTAGGTTTCTCTTAAGCAGGACTCTTTCTCCTGCTTCGCAGGCACAGTGGTTCATCTCATAGTCTGGCTCCGCATAGGTTCGTCTATATGCAGGGTAAGCCCAAAGCATCACAGCACAACATTTACACCAGCCATGCATCATGCAAATGGTCTGTACATAGAATTTATGGTCAGTACCAAATATGCAGAAATCCTGAAGAAATATCAAAACTTGTCTTGACAAAATTCCTCAGTAGAAAAAAAAGGAAGCCTAGAAGTACGTAAAACCTAATCCAGCAATCACTGTGCCAGGTAGACTTACTAGAAACAGCAATACTTGTAAAGCCTCATGCTCTGGCTACATATTGTTTGTGCTTGTCCTTATTCATTGAAACAGTAGTGACTGCAACAGTAGTGATGTTCTCCAAAAAGTATCTTAATTTCTAATATTTGTTTTCCTTTCACTGATGAAATCCAATGATTCTTGACTTTGAGACTCATAGTGAGGGAAGACTGCATAGTTAGGAAATAATTTATCACTTTTTGTATAGTGTAAGTGTGGAATATTATAGCTTGAAAGAGTTTTAATTGAAATGAATTTTAATTTGATTTTGCTTATTAGCCTGTGTTTGTCATAGATATATTAAATGCAGAGAAATATATAAAAATTTTACTGTATTAAAAAGAGCACATTGAAAAATGAAACCCCGCAATTTTCATCAGCATCTACAAATAAGACTGTTTTAAATGCATAAAATATTATCTATTCTATTGCTTGAAGCTAGAAAATTAAATAGATTAAAGGTATAGGGCTTTTTTGGTTGCTAATTGACATGTATAAATAAAATAGATATTTATAAGATTGAAAATATAATATAAAATACAGAAATTCATGACCAAATTTGTGCTAGGAAATGAAAGAAAAACAAATAGTTAATAACACTTCCAGCAGCTTTCCTAACTCCTGTAATATTGCCTCACATTGTTCCATCTAACAAGATAGCAGTTCCCTGTTACGCTGGTCAGCATTACACTCCCTGACATTAGGATTTAAAAAAAAAAATAAAAATAATTTAAAAAAAATCAATTCCACAAAACCACTTGTAGTGACAAGCTAGATGCACCTTGTTCTTCAGCCATTAAGCAAGTTGGTAATATTTCCATTTGAATTTGATATTTATTCCACTAATGTACAAATGCATTCTTCCCTTTTCCTTTTTCCTTCCCTAATATTCTATTGGGAGTTCACTAAAATGGTATCTGCAAGATAAAGCACAGTGCATCTCTCTTCCATTCAAGTACCCAAAGTACATTTCCTATCAGGCCTCATGATGGCATGACTGACATTAAGGCATGCTATGGGTGAAAACATACTGTGAAAGAGCAAAATAATATATTAAAATGGAGAAGCATTACTTTCAAAGAGATAAAAACATTAAGAGAAATACAAGCAAAACACCAAGGGGTCAAGTCCTAAAGAAACGAAAACATGCTACACACAATTCATCAATCTTACAGCTTGACAGATGAAAGCACTTCCAAATACTTTGCCTTAACAGAAAAACCACACATTCTGCTTCATACTCTCAAATCTGCAATGTCACCAAAGGGAAAAAATGCCTATGATTACATAGGGAAGAAAAAAGAAAGCTGCATTCCGGGTTATTCTCTTTACCGTCTTGACAAATGCCTAATGTTTTGTTTGCTTTTATAACTAACGCATCTACATACCTTTGCAAGTTCCTCATAACACTGCATGCTTCTTTCTCCATAGAATATACAGACACTATTTGTTCTAATCTTGTTTTATCATTTGAAAATAGGAGAGGTAGAATTAGAGGGTAACAAAAAAGATCAAGTCGCATATAAAAATCTCTAGCAGTTCTACTTTGAAGTAAACAATTGTATGATGCCAGTATACTTCTAGAATACAAAGGCAATTCCATGTTTAGGAGAATCTTCAAACCTGTGAGATAAAGGACTAGTGCCATCCCAGAACTGCGGCTGCTACTGTTTTTCTAGAAAAGAAAGAAAATGCTAGGGAAGATGGGCAAAAAGTACATGGATCCCCAAACGAATAAGTAAGGGAGATAGTAAGCGCTTATATCCTGCTTCGCAACTTAAAAGTTTGTTTCTTTTATAATCTCCATGGTCAGAAGATTTAATTCAGATCTTCTAGGATGTACATTCATGTACATGGCCTTTTATAGATGCCAGCTGCATGCCTAAAAGATTCAAAAATAATTACACACTCCCTCAGGATACCTGTTTCCTGAAGTGAAATTTCTATTGCTCGACCCTCCAGCTTAATAATTCTCTTCTTAGATCCTCTTTCTTCTTATCTATCTCTTCTTTGCACTCATGAGTTGTCAGGGGACTGTGGTGAGATGTTCAGGTTTTACTTAAAAAAAAAAAAAAAAAAAAAAGTAGAAGCCCCAACAGCACAAGCTTAAAACATGATCTTGACTAGTGATGAATACAGGCATCAAAGCTTCAGATTCACTTACAGAACTGAATGCAAACCTCAGTACTACAAACACTCAACGGAAGCAAACATTCAAGGCAAAGTCAAGGTGAATTCAGACAAAGACAAGACCTTCACCTGACAAAGCACTTCCTCAACTGCAGTAAAACTTACTTTTTATACACAAAACTCAGAGAAATACCTCCCTTATTATAAAGTTTCAAATAGTAGTATTTTTGCAGTATTTTTTACCTCATTACTACATTAAAGTTCATCTAAAGTTTATGAAGAAAAAAATAATAATTAGAAGACAGAATAAAAAAATCATGCCAGCATCCATTTCACACTCTTTAAAAACACGAGGAATTAATTTATCTTAAAGTACATTTGAAAAATTCGATCTTAGTTACTGCACAAGCGGACAACCTTGGGTATCTGGATTCTTAGGAACTTCAAAGTAGTTTGGCAGTTAGGTCCTCTCTCTATCCCTTCAGTTAGCTGATAAAGCTAGGACACAGGAGAGGACTGGGACTTTATGTTTTGTTGTCTGTATATTCTTTGGATGTTCTCAGTGTAACAGGCTAGGAATTGCAAGGCTCTATCTGTTGGTAAAGTATTTCTATTATAACTATAAATACTAAGCTATTTCTATTGTACCTGTAACTTCAAGTAACAAGTCAGTTTCTGAAACTATGATATATCCTGAATTCTGTACACTTTTGCAATTATATAGAACCCAGGATGCTACTCTTATTTAATCCTTATATAAATACTATCCCAGAATTTTACCTGCCCATAGATTTTAAATACATCAACGATAGTCTGTATTTGAAAGAAGTCTGTTGAAAGGACTTGAACCAGAGCACACTGGAATTAGGACTACCATAAGTCTAGGCTTCTCCAGTTACAAACTCTTTTTGATCACCCAGAAATTTTGTCTAGACAGAATTTGAAAGCTCAATAATTGTCTGAGATTTCTGGTCATGGAATCTATGGAGAATTCACTATGCAGATGGTCTGCCCACATGCAATAAACCCAAAGTTTCATCAGACACACAAGACAGATACTGCCTGAAATGAGGCAGTGGTTCCCAAGGGTTCAGGAACTTCAGATACAGCCTTAACTTGATGTGAGTGTAAGATTCTGAGGCAAAAAGGATCTGATATGTGACCTGTGGAAGGTGTGTATAGTAGGAAACTATTTTATAAGGAAACTGTTTTATAATTTTGACAATCTGTATACACACAAAAAGCAAAGTTTTTGGTATTTGCTTTCAAATGAGAGAGAAATGTGGTAATACTATCAGATAAAAGAGAAAACATATACAGCAAACTGCAAAAAAAGAGACATCGATTATTTGGTTTCCAGAAGCAGCATTAGATTTTAATATAAAAGCAACAATACAAGCATGTGCTCTACTTTGTTATAACAAACAG
>JAUBNY010000987.1:336937-360482 GCA_032275445.1 Crypturellus soui | reverse complement strand
TCAATAGAAATGAAGATAACTTAGGAGAAATCATAAAAGACAAACCTGAAACTATTTTGTTCTCTTAAAATAAAGAGATGCAAAGGTGAAGGCAGAAGTGGAGGCAAGACAGGGGAGAGTTATAGTACTGTGGGTCCTCTGGTCTCATCAACAGAAAGTCCCCTGGCTCTTACTCTACCAGAATCTTCATATACTATAAGCTTTTAGCCTAATGCTGAAGATTCCAGGATTCCTCCAAACTTCGATGAAAAGAGCAAAAACATTTTCTGCTGACTTGAGACATATTAAATTTTCAAATTCCCAATTCCAATTCATTGGCTGTTTTTATCTGCTACGTTATTCTTGTACAAATGAAAGGCTAGGTTTAGCACAAAGGTTCGTTCTTACTACTAAACAGCCAATACCACATCTTTACTAACACCTTCAAACTATTACTAAAAACACTGAAATCAAATTAAATGATTATTTAATTGTTACAAAAAATAACTTTAGATTCAGTTTTACCATGTGCAAAGGCACACCTTCAAAAAGAAAAACAAATCCCAGGAAACAAGACTTTTAGGATGCCTTTCACCTGAAAATAAAGCAGGAAATATGAATTCATATACAAAAAGAAATCAAGTCAAATGCTCAGCTGGTATCAAAGAGCATGTTCTCTCCACAGCTCTCCTCACTTACACCAGTGGGATCCCGCTCATTCTCCTGGCCAGGACTCAATCAGAAAGCATGGAAGTGCTTTTGTTTGTTTTAAAACTCAAACCAAACAGATTTAGACCTTGCCAGAGTGACTGACAAAGAATAATCCCAGTTTCTGCAGGAAATAGATGACAATTCAGTAGGTGACACCCATTGAAGCAAGTGCTGAGTTCATGTAGGAACAGTGTGTTAGAAAGAAAATATTTCTAGTAGCACAGTCCTCTCTATGGGACTTCACACTAAAGACCTTGTTCTACTCTGGCTAAGTTCTTGGTAGCTATAATTATAACTGACATGACTCTTTCCACACAAAACTGGGACATCACCCTTTTTGGTGTTCAATTAGGAAATTACATTCTGAATCCCTGAAATGTGCCTATGCTTCAAAATACAGAGCCTTCAATCTGCCTTAAAATAGAACTATACTGCTGAGCACTAAAATCAGCCAAATCCTGCCTCAGAATGGGATGAATTTCAGTGCTACTCCCTGTTAACCATTTATACAGCATAGTGCTATGGATTCCTTTTCAAAAAATAAAAAATATAGTCTCTGAACCTCAGCTATTATTGCTCTTTCTTCTACTCTGTAAGTTTCTGAATTAAGCCTTCATGTAATATTCTGTACTGAGAATGAAATAAAATTACCGAGCCTTCCTCCCCATGTAGAGCTTTCTCTGTTCACAAGCTGTAATATCTTGGCTGAAGCTTATCTCTGTGAGAAGCCCAAACTGAGTTAAAAGGAAATACATACTTAAATATATTCACTTTGGTTTATATATTCTATCTCTTTTGCATCACTGTACCTTCATAGCATTATGCTCAGATTTTCTGTTCAAAAATTACCCAATTCCATTTTTCATTCTACTACATCAATTTTCCTAGCCTATCTTTCAGGAACATTTCCCCATAGACTTGACCCAAAATCCACATGAGCCAATAAAAGCTTTTCCAAAGATCTTCCTCACTTTGGGGCTAGGCTTTACTATTACTTTTATCACTGACTATTTTAAAAAAAAGAATATGAACAGTCATGTTTAAAATACAAAAGAAAGCAGATTTTGAAACTACAGCTAACTAAAACAATTTGATGAAAAGGCTTTCACACATTCAACACAAATCTAGCTACTTTTTTCAAACTATTCCAAACTCTAGCTCACAATAAATTTATTATCTTAACAGCATAATAAGAGCATAAGAGTGCAAACACACTCTTCATTTATTTCTACTTTTTATTTAACAGTATCTGCATTCAGAGTTTCATTCATTCAAAAATACTCATTGTTTCAACATTTCTTTCTACAAGATGACTGGTATTAGCTTACATTTATATCACTAATTATATCTATTCTGCCCTTTCCATTTTAAAATGCTGTCTTTATTTTCTAAACCAAGGTTTATCAAAGACAGCATACCAAATAAGATGGCCTAAGCCTGTCTACCAGGACAAACCTCAGTTCTCAGCCAAGGTAAAGCCTGGCACAGGCCAGATGGTTCCAGTAGAGCACAGCTACAATCTCCAAGCTCCAAACATGGGAACTGAAGGCTGCAGAGCAGAAAACATCAAGGATACCTTGCTATGTTAACTTCCTTCTGTTTTGATTCCAGAAGAGTTATACTGTGTAAGTGAAAGGACAATCAGGCTTTGATCCTTTCACGTCTCAGAGTTCTCTTTATATGACCTTCAGCTGAAATATAAGCATTAATATTTGGTTCTGATTTACCCTGCAAATAGCATAAATTGATAAATATTAATTAAGCTGCAAGAAATAGCAATTTAAATCAGAAGGAATTTCGTAGCAAGACAGGTGTCTTTACAGACAAGGCTGGCTCAGTGCAGCAGATGCAGTGTGAATAGCATCACAATAAATCTTGATTTAACATAATACTAACTTCTAAAGCATTCTCATCTCATTTCCTTTCTCTGTCACTCAAGTTCTGCAGTGTTATGCATTTAGTTATACATTAGACTGGGGATCAATTCCCCAAAGCCTTTATCTCTCAGCACTCCACAGGAGGTCATCTCAGCTATGGTTACAAACAGGAAGCAGCAGAATGGCAAGGCCGTCCATGTGAAGAGTTACATAGTGAAAACAAAACCAAGTACCACATCGTTGCTACAAACTCAACACTAACACAAACTCAAGTAATCTTTAAGACTAGAGGGCTCTACCCTCCTTACTTCCTACTGGAAATGCTCAGTCATGTTGCACTTTAGATAAGATGTGAATCACAGCTGAAGACAGACCATTATAATCTCTAACATCCCATGCATGCTGCCTTCCCTCTGCTAAAAAGAAATAACACAGTAGCATGAAATAGCATTTAAGTACATTAACTTTTGTGTTCAGTTCTTTGCAGTGATACTTTAAGGACAGACTGTGTTTCCATTTTTGCCCTTGTTCATAGTTTTGCCAGGATCAGTTGTAGTTCACTAAACTGATAAAGGGAAAAATAAGCAAAATGCTTTCCAGGTCAACAGCTGTTGTCTGCTGCCCTGGAATAGCGACCATCTCCATAAAAGGCTTTTCTCCACAGAGTCCGTCTGCTTTGGGCTGAGGTTAGTTGGTATCTGAAACCTCACTCCAAGCCTCCACATTCAGACACCTGCTCCAACTGATCCACGGAAATCAGATCTTAAGAACATGGTGTAAGAGAACTCACTTGCCCAGATTCCCAACCATATCAGCTTGTAATAGAGCAGCTTTAGGATGGCAGTTAGACTCAGGAACAGAAGAAACTCCACCTCCTCACCAGATTCTGTGCCTGAGATTACTCTGACAATTTTCTCCTTCCCCCATCCTCACAAATAAGTGAAAAAAAAGAAATCAATCAGCTGCCTCAACCGGAGCAGGGAACACAGCTAAAAGACTGAGAGAAGACCATGCTGAGAACAAGTGTAACAAATGCTCTATTCAGCACTAATTTGCCCTATAATTGTAGAATAATCTAGGTTAGAAGGACCCTCTGGAGATTGCCTAGTCCACCCTGCTACTCAAGAGCAGGTCCCATTAGGCAAGACCGCACAGAGCTGTCTCCGGCCCAGCTCTGAACATCTCCAGGAATGCCAATTCTACCACCTGTCTGGTCATAGAATCATTAGGGTTGGAAGGGACCTTTAAAGATCATCTAAGTCCAACTCCCCTTCATATGCAGGGTCACCTAGAGTACGTGGCACAGAATTTTGTCCAAGTAGATTTTGAAGATCTCCAGGGAAGGAGACTCCACAGCCTCTCTTGGCAACCTGTTCCAACACTTTCCAGAGCTTGACCAATCATGATAATTTTTTCACCCTTCTACTTAATTAGGGTTTTCATGTTGCAACATTTCCATTGCCTCTAATCATATAAGATAGAAAAATCTCATTAAATCCTGAAATTAAGAGAAATTACAATAGTTCATCAACTTAATATGAAATATATCTTAAAACTGAAAAGATTCAAAATACATATAATAATATTTGTATTCAAAACCATATACCATAGTACATGAATAAGAAGTTGTATCATCAAAACCACAAAGTGTTGGTCTCTCATACACAAGTATCCAGAACAATTAACAGGAGTTAATATTTCTACTTTTCTCTTACATAAATAAAATGTAAGAAGATACATGTAACCTGCCAATACAGGTAGAGTATAGGTTCAGAATAAATCCTACCCATTGGGCCTTTTTAAAATTAGCAATTTTGCTTTCCCTGGTATGCACATAAGCCATTTTTAAGAGGAATACAATTCAGTTCAAAAACAGTATAAGTACTTTCAAATACTTTAAAATACTTTTAAAAATACTTTAAGTAATACATTTCAACTTCTAGCTGGCACGAGGGGGGCAAAAAAAAGTCTTTTAGAAAGCACTGGCAACAAATAATTCAACTGAGAGGATGAATATGCTACAAAGCAATGAAATGTTCTTGTTCTGTTACACCATCTAACAGGTTTATCAATGCTTTTTATTAAGTTCTAACTTTTGAAAGACACTGCTGTTATAAACAATTTTAAAAAGACATAAATTATATAACCGAAATACATACAGCATTGCTTTTAACAACTGTATTTTCATTCAAAATGTTTTCCTTCATTTCCAAGTCAGTCAAAATCCACCATCTATATAAGTCTATTCAGGTAACAGTCTTATTCATGTCTAATTCTTTTCTATTTGTCTGCTGATCAAAAATATACAATGCCAAAGTCATTCCTTCTGATCCTTCAGTAAGTTTATCTCCTTCATCAACTTATATACCGATACATTCGGTAAAGGATGGAAAATTCATTGTAACTCAATATTTATTAACGTTTTCTGCTCAATGTTAGCTGAGGTGTCTTTTAGGTACTCTTTTAATCCGGGTGAAAATAATTCAAGATATCTGTAATGACTTCTTACTTAAGCTTTGGGCAAGTGACCTTCCTGGCTGCAGAGAGCTTTTATTAGGAGAAACATTATTCAGGGACTGAAACTTCTCTTTTTCCATCCTGGAAATATATTGACTACCTTGGAGCACAATCTATAGAAACCATAACTACCATAAAACAATTTAGGAAAGAAGGAAAAAGTTTTTCTTACCCAAATCCACTGTTAATCACACCAGTTATTAATCACACTAATACAATAGCTGAATACAAGCTCTCTTTTCATCAATTACTTTTTTGCTAGTCACCTAAAAAGAACCTCTTTGCTAAGCCCATGCCTGCAAAGCCATGTATCATTGCTCAGAGCATATGCAAAAATAGACCAGGGTGACCATAATTAATGCAGCATATTGCTCACCAGCAGATTTACTTCATCTAGCAGTGCTCAAAACTATATATTTGAGGGGAGAAGTAAAGACTCCCTGAAATTTCCAGGTAACTGATAATTTTAAGGAAGAAACCTAAGTCAAGTAAGAAAGTAGTAAGATTTAACATTAGACATCCTTATGAAATGAACTGAGTAAGCTAATGTCTTCCTTCTGGGAAAATCTTGAGTTGGCCGAGATAAAGACTTGATTACTGGGTCTCCCACTGCATATACTCAACTCACATTTCTATTTGCATGTACAAACAACACATAGAGCAGCTTGTGGATGAGGGAAAGGAGGGCTCCTTTGCCTTTGCAAATTCTACAGAGGCTCCCTAGTTTTGATGAAACTTTAGAACTCAGATTGTGAGATTTAGTGGTGTTACCAATCTTTCTGAAAGACGTGAGTAGAATTAACTGTTTCAGGTCTCAGACTCACCAGAATAACATTTCCTTTCCGTAGGATATATAACACATAAGAAGCAGGTCAGAGATTTTCCTCAGGTCTGTAGTTCAACAAAAACTATAATCTTAGTATTATAAAAAAAATTCTGAAAAGAAACTGTTCCAATTTTATTATGAATGTCAACACCTAATATTGTGTTTGCTATCTGCCTTTGAAAATATTCTCTGCAATGCTAGAGAAAAGACAATTAATTTGGTCTGTAACACAATTAAGGCCAAAAGTTCTCATTATCAAAATCTCCAAATAAAATCCCTTTCAAGATGGTAATTTGACAGCTCTCATACCCCGGAGCTTTCTGTCATCTGAACAGTCAATGCCCTGACCCATTGGATGTCTCATTCTCTGTAGTCTTTTTAAAGCATTACAGTTGTCACTGAAGTCAAGGACTCTTCAGATCCCACCAAAGAAAGACTCCCTTTGATGGTGATCATAACCAACAACACAGGATGAATCTCTCCTTTCCTGTTTATAGCCATATCTGCTAAACACAGCTAAAAATCTTATCTCCTGAAAACACCAAAGATTATTCTAAAATATTTATTTCTAGGCTTCTTGCAACCTTCCTCTCAAAAGGAGGACAACTTCAAAGAGGAGAGCAAGTATTGCTCTCCCTGTCAATAAAGTCAGGTCTTACTGTAAAGTCAAGCAGAAATTAGACACATATGCATGGTACAAGGTGTGTCTGAGTAGGAGACAGAACTGGTTTCTGAAGTGCATGGTAGGCTATTGTTACACTTCAGGCTGCCTCATTCTGTTCTCCTCATGTGAGAGCTTTTCCAGGGCAGCTCCACTCCCTGGACTCATGGTCACCTCCACCATCACACCCTGACTCAAATCTCAACCACCCTCAGCAGCTAGCCCCCTTTTTTTTTTTTTTTTTTTTTTTTTTTCTTGTCCTCATATCCTCTCCCTTCACTCCTATGGATACATTCCAGGCTCCCTCCTTCAAGGAATAATCCACAAATTTCTTTCTGCAGATTTTTTTTTTTCCTATATAGGGAAACTTAGTTAGCAAAGAATCTGGATGCTCAGCAGGCCACCTGTTTGGACACTGGTTATGCACCTAACAAAAGCCCAGTAGCTGTTGCCCCTCCGGGTTATTTTCCTGTCTCTGTTAAGAAGCTGGCACAACACAGTCATGGTAAGATACAGAGATACTTCCAACTATGACAAACAATCCCCACTCAAATGACGTAAAGCTCTTGTAACTCAATTTTTAGATTATAATCTACAAACCAAACTGTAAATAGCTTCACATGCATTTGAGATAACTTTGTAAAATTGCTAGACATAAGAAATAAGAACAAGTGCTGGTTTTACAGCAATAAAAAGCATGAGTTTGATCTTACACAAAATTTCACATCAAAAGGAAACGCAGGACATCAAAAGCAGACAAAAGCATTAAAGCACAATTTTATCAAGAATTCCAAAAAATAAAGGCATTCAAAATGAAGTGAATCTACTGAACTAAAATTATGCTTAGCAGTGTTTTCTGATACAGAATTACATCTGACAGTCTCAGCAGTGATTCATATCCAATCTTTTCAGAGGCTTCCAAAAACCATGCAATATTATATGGAAGGCATTCAGGTACTATGTTGATAGGCAATAACATAAACCGTAAGATACAGCACTTATGTTGCTGTGTGTCTCAATTAATTCAGAGATTACCCAGTTCTCTTCTCCTGGCTACAATACAGGTGACAGGAAGGTTCCTATAATGCAGTTTGCATGTTCCTGCAGCACTTTGCAATGGCATCAGGACAAGCAGCAGACACTATTCACAGACTTCTCATCACCTTCCAGATCCCATTTCTGTACTTCCTTTGACCTAGGATGTCTCGACATCTGAGCTTCAGCACCACAGCCTGTTGAGGAGACCCTCCTTAGACTTTCTAATCCACTCTATCAAGTCTTCTAAGTTGTCATGTGACAACACATAAAAGACAAGAGAATCGAACGATACTAGGTCTGGCTTATAAATAAAAAGGTTAAACAACCAGTAATCCCTCTCAAATTACATGCATACTTTTTGGTATTTAATAGTTTGGGCCAAAACTGAGAAATTTAATACCTCAAAACTGGAGTTCGATTTCATATTCTGAAATGATCAAGCAGGGGGAAAATCTGCTGTTCAATTTCTATCTTCCCACTGATTGTAATGCTTGCCTCATTGTAGTTTTTCTACTTAATGGCTTCTCCCTGGGTTCTTCAGATTCAGTAAGATAGATAAATATTGATGAATTCCACTCCATACTACTTGCCAACAGAAAAAATAAGTCCTCAGTAAATCACAACAATACTTACATTAAAAACAAGAAATATAACTTGCGGTAGCATTCCATATCAACTTTATAATCGCTTCTTTGCATATTTTCTTCCTCTTAGGAAATATATTCTAATAGCTAAAATGACAAGCAAAAACTGCTGGATTAGCCAAAAAGTTAGAAGGCTTGACACAAGCTTGCACTGACACAGAGGCACGCAGAAACTCACACAAGTTCCAGAAATCGCTTTCTCATCAAGTTGCTTACAGATTCAGTTGTTTTTCAAGAAGTATAATGAAACCAATGAAGACCTGCTCAAGAATTATATGCCAAATTCTACATAATTCTTCATTGCATATATATGCGAGAGGCTTTTCTTTCAATCTATGTAATTTATTCTGCAGCAAAACATGTCACATTAGTTGGTTCTGTTATGAGAAACATTACTAGTAGAACATTACTAGTAGAAATTCAAAATGTGTCAGTTATATTTTTATGGCTCTCTAAGCAGACCATTGTATTCTTTTATGCACTTTAAATAAGCTGTATTTTAATTTACAAGATCTGTTTTTAGCAGGAAAACATTTTTCCATAAAAATTGACTAACATGAAAATAAAGTCAAATGACAAGTTCAGGTTCACATTTAATCTTAAGCAAGGGTTAGGATTAACATTATCTACAGGAAAGCAAATTTAAGTATTAATTATAGATGCTACCTTGCAGGTAAAGTTAATAAGATATTTTATAACTTTCTGGAAATGTTTATGCCTACTCCTTTAGATCCCCAACAAAAAAAAATCATAAATTACAAATGAAGGAAAATAAAAATAGCAGACAATTTTTTTTTTTTTGCCTAATGAAATATGTTTTCAGGTGTTTCATCCTATTCATGACTTATGAAGTTTTGGAAGATTCTGAGCTATCTCAATTGTGAGGCCAATGTAATCTGAAATCACTGGAAAGTTCCTCCTTACCAGCATCAGTACCCAGAAGCAATAACACCCAGTACTTTATTCCCCAAAGAAAAGGTAGTTCCTCAGTGCAGCAGTGATATTCTATAGTTAAGATTAGATTATTCTACTTCTTTTCTCCTTGATATTATTAAACCAACCACAGCATCTCTGTTCATAGCAAGTAGTGATAAATATGCGGGATTGATTTCTCAGATCTGGGCTAGTGGTTTGAGATCACTAATGGAGATGATGGTTGTGTTTATTGATCTGTAGGTCTTGTGTTCTAATTGAAATACAAGAAAAACAGAAAAAGAAAAATAAAGGTCAATAAAACATAGAATAAAAACCTATGAGTATTTTGGTTTTGTTCTTGTTTTCATCCTGTCATTCCCCTCCACTTTTTTGCCCGCTTGATTTTCAACAAGCAACTAGGAAAAACAAAATTACATGAACTGATATGACTTAAAGGTACAAATTTCTACAGAGGATGAGTGTTATGAATGAGTAACTATAGCAATACATTTTATAAAGGTGCCACGGTACCATCAGTCATCTTCCAAATTCTTTTTGATTGCCAATAGTATTGTATTGGAATAGGATTAAATAAATAAAAAAACATACAGTTTGTATGTTTGCAAGAGCTAGCCTAGACATGGAAAATGAATTTTGCAATGCCCCTACATCCCTAAGCATCTCCCCTGTGAAGCTCAACAGCAATTCAATGAAAAGTATCTTTTCTCCATTATCAAAATGCATGATGTCTGTCAAGACTGAATACCCAGTAGTGTTTCCAAAAGTATCCCATTACTTACAGCACACTGACATTTTTTTCTATCATAACTTAGTGAGCTCTCTTTTCTTTTAAAATTCAAATAAATCTTGTAATCTGCTAAATTTCCTGTGCATTTACATATTTCCATTTAAAATATATATTTTATGTTTCTTTTTAAAAAATTCCCTAAGAAAATACATTGGTATCAAGACTGCGATGCCATAAGACTATGGCTCTAGGGTCCTTTGAAATTTGAATGCAATTTGTACTCCAAAGGAAATTTTATCCTCAAATTTATGAAACAATCTTGCATCTTATTTGTTTGTACAAATATTTTTGCAAGAACACTGAGCAAATAAAAGGTAAAATCATATTCAGGGGATATAAGCAGGAAGAAAAAAAAAGATGATATGAACTTAGCAATTAATCATTTAAGCTTTTTTTGTTATGATTAAAAAGGATTATCAGATTTTTTAAACTAAATAACTTTTTCAGTAAATCAGGTCTGGCTTTATGGAAAATATTTTTCAAAGATAAATTAATGTGTAATTATTGTAACTACTTGAATCTGTGATCTCTGCTGAAAGAATACTATATAGAAAGAGTGTTAACAAGAAAAGTCACAATTAATAGAGAAGGTTTTACTTTTAGTGGGAGAGATCAGTAATCATTAAATATTATGGAAAAATACTTGTTTGCACATTCACTTTATCATTCTGCAGGTTCTTCATAAAAGGCTAGTTTCATTTTGTTCTTAAAAGAGTAATTTCATAGATATATATATATGTATTATACATGATTACTTTTAAAACACAATAAATTTGAAACAATTTACTTATGTGTATTTTCTACTACAATCAAATTAATAGGAATGTGATACAGAAATCAGTAATGGCAATCTTACATCAACCAACCTGAAACTTGGATGGGTATTAACTGTAGTAGTTGCAGGAAAAAAAAAAGACATAACAATGAAGAAGAAACATCCTTGCTAGTTATAAATGGTACAATTGTTTTGTCAGAAAGTATTGCAACATCCATTCTAAACTAAATCATTAGGTCTTCAGCATTTTCTGTTCATTGAAGAACAGCTAAAAATGCAATTATTAATCAACTTATTGGCAAAGGAGTTACAGAAAATGAAAAAAGTACTCCACATTTACATCTTAACTAGGATTATACGTGGGATAAAGCAGCACTTTGCTGAGTAATCAAAAATACATAGTAAGGGTGTATTCCTGAATGCAGACCTGCAATTCCACAAGACTTTCAATACAGTGGAAGTTTCATTACACAGTTTCTGTAAGCTTAACATTTGTTAAGCAAGGACCTGTTACAGACTTCAAAAATGAAAGTCCCCTAGTAAATCCCAATTTGCAGTGAAGAGTGTTAATATCTGACCATACATACTATATACATATTTCCAAAAAAAGAAAAAAAAAGAAAAAAAAAAGTCCCTTCACGTACACCAGAACCACCAGTATAATTTCAAAAGCTCCTGCAAAGTTAAGTCAACCATTCTCAATTCAACAACTTCACAACACAATGATTTTCAATATGGAAATAATGTATTAGATACTGCTTCTAGCATAATTTGACTATTTAAGACCCCAAAAATGTCCGAGTCGAGCTTATTTTGCCATTTTGCCAAATTAAAGTGATTATGGGAAAAGAAAATAATGATTTTTAAAAGATAAAACTATATTTCAGTTAATCAAAAAAGTTTAACATATATATATATGCCATATGGCACATATAAACAGAAAATAAACTGACCCAGGTCCAACTCTTTTTGTCAAAAAGAGGCAGAGGAAAGAAAAACACCACCATAAATGAGTGGGACAGAGGACTTAAAAGTACCCAGCTCAATCAACACTAGTGAAGTGGGTAATTGCATTGTCCTTTTAAGAGAGGAATATATGTAGGGCAGTAATTCAGCACTAATTCATCTTCTAATGCTTCTAAATTAGAAACTAAGCTGGAGTCTGGAAGAAGCCCTAGCTCCAGTCATCTATGAGCAATGTGTGATTAGAGCCGCAAATCAAAATTTTAAAAAGTGCTCTTAGAGAAAGAATGAAGGCAAATTATGTTAATGTCTTCTTGTCTCTCATAACCAGTCTCATATCAGGATGGTAGTGGAAATAAACGGGTAAAGAAATAAGGAACAAAACTCTGTCAAGAAACAAAAGAAGAATCCAAAATTGCAGAGATTTTTACTAGCCTTGAGAGAAGCCATCTACAATATGAACAGGAAAGAGAAGCATCAGTAAAGTGGCTACAGCTGCAAAGTTGTTTCTAGACTTAGAAATACTGCCTATTTTTTTTTTCTGTCATTACCTAACATGACCTCTAAATGAAAAGATCAAATTGTTTGGCACACAATCCTCCATTCTTGAAGCCCATGCTAGAAAGCTGCAAGGCTACATATCTGTGTACTGCTGACAGTGCATCTGATACATAGGTAAGTATCACCCAGAATCTTCATTTTCCTCCTAAAAAGACTTATGATGAGGATTTTTTTTTTTTTATTATATCCAAGTGTGGCACATATCTTGAAGAAAGAGGAAAACACCAACTGAATATTTCCCCTCTCACATGTTATTTGAGATTATGGGGTTAGTATGTACAAGCTACCATACTACAAGCAACCCTCCCATCCAGTATTGTGATCCCTGAAAGGTACTTCTCTAATTGGACCAAGCACCCAATCCAGAAAGCACTCAACTTATGTCTCCCATGACTACTCGCTTGGCTGGGATTCCTCCAAAGCTCCAGAACTAGAACCTCTTCTGCAGGAAAGTTGATTTTTTTTTTCTCTTCTCTCCTCTCCTGGAACAGATATGTTATTCTAACAGGTTTGGAGTGCAATGATTGTAATTTACAGCTGGTGTTAAGTACTGCTTTACAGAAAATTATCAATTTGTGAGAAACCCTTCCATATTCCTTCTCTAAGGAAGTGACATGAAGAAAAAAAAGAATTTGTTGAAGTGAAGAAAAGTTATGCTTACAGCTGACAAAAAAATAACATTCTTAATCTAAAATCGGAAAAAAAACTTGAAATAAGATGCAGTAGCTGCTTGTAACATCCAAGAGGGAGGATAGAAAATTGGTACTTAGTGAACTTTTAGGGGGTCTAACGTTTAAGTAATAAAGAAGAGTTGATGTCTCACTTAAAAGATTCTATGCTGACAGGAGGTTCACGTAAATTCTTCGGAGTTCAAAAAAACAGTAGTGCTTGAACTGTACAAGCAAAGGATTTTAAGTTTACACTTGCTTTTCTTATTACAGACAGAAGGATATTTCTTAGGAAAAAACACTCTGCTTTCATAACACAAACAATCACTTACTCAAATGTCTGCCTTTTAAAGTTACTTCATTTTTATATTCTTTATTTTTACCATATAGTACAGAAATCATTCATTTTTTTCATTTAAAATATCTTAATTCTATTTTTGCACTATAAGTGCAAAAAGATTTTTAACATATACACGCTCATTCAAGTGTAAAACTCCAGCATGTGCTAACAGATTCTGTTTTGCTACCACAAGTTCCCAAATTATATCTGTTACTTTCTCTTTTCTTTGATATAATATATATAATGATACGATATTTCACGAACACACAATATTTCAAACAGCTCCAGAATTTCTAATTACAATTAAAATTTCTGAACTCAAAAACATTGCATCTAATATGGGGCAGACCTATTTCAAAGCACAGTAATCACTATCTTCTTTTTTATTTTCTAGTACAAATGAAAAATTCACTGTAGCTTGATTAGAATAGTTAGAAATGTTTTATTGTTACACAACAAAAAACAAACAAGCAGTGTGAATGACAAATAAAACTTTTTTTTAAGATCACTGACTTTCAAAAAATCATAATCCCAAAGCCAATCACAAAAGTTTAAACCCTCTAGGCTATTATTTTTTTAAGCTTTCAAATGGAATTACTGACAGCCACAGATACAAATAAAATTAGATGAAGCTAAAAGTAACTGACAAACAGAAAAAAACGGATAAATATATGGTCAGCAACCTTAAGAAAAGCAGATGAGTCTAAAGTATGTTAAGAACAAAACTATCATATAAGTTTCTGCTTTATCTGATGGAAACAGTTAATTTATCATGAATATAACAAAGTCAAAAGTATTTTTCTTTTGTTCATATCTGGGCAGAAACAAAATCACATAATCATAACTGGTAAAATCCCTTCTATTTACAAGTAAGTAGATAGCTACCGTGCTTTTTTTTTCCCCACAATCCGGACAGTCAGCCAGCCACTCTAAATTCTAAAGCAACACATGAATTAGGTATGGTTGCAACAACTAATATAAAATTATGAAAATGAATACAGACCATTCATTGTTCCAATTGTAATGTAACTAATTCTTTCCTCTGATGCAAGACTGCTTGCTCTGAGGGACATTTTGACAATTAACTAGGAATTCTTGAAGAATTCTCCTAAAAATGTTGGTCTTTGAATTTTTTTTTTTTTTTTAAGTATAGGTTATATAATAAATACCCAGAGTATTTTCATTTGCTCACCAGTTTTGAAAAAGAAAATGAACAAAATCTATGGGGAAAATTGTGCATAGAGTAAGACCTAAAGCAAGACTCATCTTCACCTTACAGTAACTTGCCAAAATAACAGACAGTTGCTATTTGACTCATCTCATAACTGTTGTGTTTTAATTCAAAAGGAAAGGTATCCTGTTCAAAGACTTCCGCAAAGAGCATACACTTTACTCTATGTGAATCACTTGGAAACACGCACTAAGAGTCTACACTTCTTCCACTGTGATATTTAATCAGAATAGATCAGAACCTGGGAATATAAGTCAATTTCAGTTGCACCCCCTCCAGAATTTTGTTCTGAGAACTTGAACAAATTATGTTGGGGGATGGATGAAAGTATCAAATATGTTATCAAATGAGTCTTTGATCCTCCAAAGTGATAAAATATAAGCAGGTATCTTACAAAATCTTTGGAAAGTATAAAGGGCAAAAGTGTCATTATGGTGATTTTTTTTCTTTGAAAAAAAAAAATTGCATTTCCAAACCAAAACTCCTCTCACACAGTTTTCTGTCTTCCAACCTTTCTTCCATGTCACAATTAAAAGACGACTCGTTCAGCTTACCAACTATTCTTTTGCTTAGGTAACAGCTACACTTGCCTTACTTGGCATGTAATTTAAGTAATGAACTTTCTCCAGAGTTATTAAGCAGAAAGATTCAGATGACTGACATTTTTCAACAGAATAACTAAAGCTTAAATAATAACACTGAATATTTAGATTTATGTCTTATAAGCTGCAATACAACTTCCAGTTGTGATCACTTAAGCTTTCTCCTGACTTTAGTGGTATCCCTCTTTTATAGGCCTCAAAGGCAATTGTTCCCTCAACTTTAAACTGCACCGCTCCAAAGCTGTAAGCCATCTTCCTAATCATACGACAAAGGAGGAAATGCAGAAGTGTTTTTGAAATGACCTTAGAAATAATTCTGTGTGTATCAGAAAGAGGATGTGTATCTTTTCTTTGTGAAATGAATGCTTTGAAGCATGTAATTTTTCTGTTGCAAGACATTTTCTAGTGGGGTTTTGTTTGTTGTTTGATGTTTGAAGACTTTGAGACACACCTCTACGCTACAAAACACTCATCTAGTCCTCTTTCCCTCTCTCCTGCAGAAGAAAAGCTTTTTGAAGTGTAATGAATATGGCCAAGATGTTGTGAAAAATATCACACTGCTACCAAACTATCAAACCATAAGAAGCGTATTGCATGTGATTTTATGCTTTTGAAGTTATCAAGCATTCAACACCCTAAGTAGTATTTCAGCCCTAATATATAAAGTCATTGATCCTATACTAGAAGGCTTATACATAGATATGTGTATGTAGCTGCTGAAAACAAAATCCTTAATCTTAGATGTAAAAGTTTAAAACCTACCTCTTTACACAGAACGAAAATATTATTATCTTACTGCATACTGGCTAACAAAATCATTCATCCATTTAAAGTTGTCAAATACTTACTTGAATTTGTCAGGATCATTTTCCAACTGCTAAGTGGTCTCATTATGGAATCAGCAATTCAAATGGACCTAGTCCAAAGTTTCTAGAAGGTCATATGAACAGCTAAATAAATTTCAAATTGTTACAAGAGAATAACAGAGAAATTACATGATAAGCATATTTGCCACGTTAACCACTGCTTTAAGAAGAGAGTTAAAACTCTTAAGAGGGTTAATAAATCTGAAATTTATGCAAGTCAAAGTTTGGGTAAGGAAACTGTTGAAGTTTGGTGTTTTTTTTGGTTTTGTTTTTTGGTTTTTTTTTTCCCTCCTATCCTACTATTTCAGCTATTTAATAGTTTCAGGTCACACTGAAGTGTTAAAGAAGTATAATTATCAACATATAAGAAGTCTGAATTCCAAAAGAAACATCACAAGCCATTGGCCGGTATCAATAAACACTACACTCATTTTAAAAATCTCTGTGCAAACTAACACCAAATCTCTCCTGGAAATAAGGAAAGTAGCCTATCATTATGACATTACATCCCAACAAAAAAGACATTTTATTACATATATCATTTAACCTGACAGTTATAAGACTATGTTAAATAGCAAAGACTCTTTAAAGGAAAACCAAGTTAACCCCTCTTCCATTGGGATATATCACAGTAGGCTGTTAGTTGACTGTAATTTCTTTCAATAATTTGAAACCAGAATCAGAGGCCTACTTGTATCTACAAAGATGAAAAATAGTCCATTACTCCCTAAAAAACTGGTTCTCCAAAAGAAGCAGATACTAATGCAGAAATGTATTACAATCCCTTGACTAATCAAAATTTGAAGTTTTCATTTAACAGAGATTATTTTAGACTGGATTTTTGTTTAGATGTCATAGATTTTAATTTTGTAGATCATTATTTAAAGAAATATTTGTTGTCCATTTCTACTTCTATGGAAAATATTAACACAGAAATATATTCATCTTTTATAATAAGTTGAAAACAAATTTTATATATGTCCTAATTTTAAACTTTACTGAATTTTGTCTAGTATTTTGGTTAGATTCAAAGTGAATATGAACTGCAAGATTTTACAGATGTTTGAAGAAAATTCCTGTAACTCCTGTAGCTATTTTGAATTGCAGATTACTAACATTCTATCTCATTCCAAGCATACAGGAATTTCACTTTGAACATCACTACTTGCAGTAGTGGGTCCTTGCAGTAGGAGGACTTCAGGACATTTTTTTCTAGTCTTAATGCTACTAAAAACTACTTGTTGTATACAGAATATCCTCTCCAATATCCCCATAATAATATCTGCTCACATCGATGGATGAGATGGTGAGGAAAGTCAGGAGACTTGCAGACTACCTTCTGCTTACAGATGCCACCAAAATCCAGCAAGCAGTAAGATGTATAGCTAAGTTTGTGGTTTACACAATTTGCAGTGAACACAGTTACGTGCTATTTCAGAGTGGTTCTTTCAAAATATTGTTATCACACAATGAACCAAGGCAATGCAACTTTCTCAATGAAAAAGAATGTTTTTTGACAAAAATATTAATGATGGCTGTAGAGAAATAAAACAAATTATGTTTACATGATCAATTATAGCGGATTTTAATGAATATATAGAGGAGGAGCACATGTGTGTTTGGTTTGCCCTCTGGTGGCCAGTTCCACATTCAGAGTGGAGAACAAGAATGCTCATCAGCATCAGGATAATTAACAGGGAGTAGACACACATCACAATTACTGTTTCAGTTCTTCAGGATACTCCCTTGCACATACTAACACACAGCAGGAGCTGTTCTCTTGGCATATCTCCAAAAATTTCTGGACACCTACCTTTGAATATCTACCAAACCACTGATACTGATTCAGGCTTCAACTAGATTTAAGACAGTTAAGAAACTTGGAAAAAAAAAAACAGGGGAAAAAAACCATCTACAGGTGAGGGAGGGGAAGTACCCAAGGAGGACAGCCTGCAGTCTTGGAGCAAAGAAATGATATGGGGATCCATTTCACAGGACATCAGCAAATTAGAGGATAAAATCAGAGAATTAAAAAAAAAAAAAAAAAAAAAAAAAAAAAAAAAAAAACTCAAAAGCAGTTGCAAGATTGTCACAGTGAGAATAAGTGACAATTACCACTCAAAAGTAAGTGTGCTGCCACTATATACCTGTAAGCTTACAGCATTTGATTCTGGAGACTATTTGAGAACATTTCTTGACACAATCCTGAGAATAAATTCTTCTACCCGATTACAAAGGATTGAATACATATACGATATATAAAAATATATAAGTGCGTGTATATATATATATACATATACATACACACACACACACACACATATACACGCATGCATCAATTGCACACTTTTGATCAAACCTGGAAGCTATTGTCATCTTTTTGTGAAGCCAATTGGTTTGTTAGATTGCCCCTTGGCAGACAGGCTTTTTTGTACAAGGAGTTACAATATACGAAAATTTTAAAGGACTCATTACTTGAAGAGTTGGCAGCCAAGGTCTACGTTTTTGGTAAACAACAGTGACAGCAGTGGTTTCTCCCTTCAATCCTGCAGGCCCATTATGGTCCTATCTAATAAACATATTCCAACTGTAAACACCCAGCGCACTGCCAGTTGTGCTGCACACACAAAGTACATGCACCGAGGCAGCTGCCTGAGCTTCTGAAAAGACCAAATGCAGGATGAGAATGTCAGTTACCCTTCAACAACTGCCTGCCAACTAAAGTAAAAAATTTAAATATCTACTTATTTTATTTTGCATAACATAGTCAAGTACAGGGGTGTCTATGTGATACTTATGAAGATGTGAACTGAGATTTGCTGTGACTTATGCCTAACAAGACATATCATTACACCTGAGGCAAAGATTTAAAAACAGCCTGCATATAGTGTCAAAATTACAAAGGCTTTCTAAACATACTTCAAAAGACGAATCAGGGAATTGCAGATGAAGCAATGAACTAATTCTCCTTTTCTTTACTCACAGACATTTTAACTATTTTGGAGATGAGTAGCATTTTTGGCTTATATTACTTTGACCGTGCTGGTGAAGGAAAGAACTGATGCAATGCTGATCTTAAGTGCCTTTGTGCCATTGTGAAACAGCAGCATCACAACAAATGCTCTTCGTATTTGTATCTTTAGCGGTTCTGATACCAAGTAATGGTAGGGTGAATAAGCAGTCTTTTGGAACTGATTTTAAATATAAAACTTTGAGAACTTCCCTTTTCAGGGAATACCTTTATAACAGGCCAACAAGACCAGCAGCCAGGCACCTGCCAATATTAGCTACCAAAAAGGAACAGGGAGGAAGCCACACTTTAATGTCTCCTAAAATATTTGTCTCATGTCTCTTCACCCAGTTCTCTAACATAAAGACCTACCTTAGTGCTCATCAGCAGAGAAACTACTCAGCTGTGGAAGAGTGAAACTGATTTCCTGATCAGTTCCATTTTTTTCTAGCACCAGTCAGTCCTTCCCACCCAGCCATCAACCTCCCCATCCACCTTCTTCCTTTTCCTTTTCAAAAGTTTCAAAAGCAGTAGAACAGCCATAAAGTCTTGTCTCTAAAGCCACTCTAAGCACTAATGAAGATACAGGATCTAATTTTCCCTCCAAAACTAGTGAGGATCCAGCACAGGAGCAAGTAACCAAAGCAATTACTAACTGTTCAGTATACAGATCCAGATGAAGCATTAAGAAACCAAGCTTTCTTTTCCAGGTTAGCATTAGAGGAGAGGAACATTCTGAACCAAAGTGTTAAGACTCTTCAGAATAAGTACTTTCAAAGGGTTTAGGGAATATTTAGCTGCTGTGGACAACAGCATCTTTACAAAAGGAGGAAAGGGAGAAAAAAAAAAACAAAAAACAAAAACAAACAAAAAAAAAACAGTTGCCTGAGCTCTATAGGACAAACTGATTCTCTAAAGAGTTCAGCTGCCTCTTTTCTTACACGTGAAGGAGAAATAATGCCCTTAGTTGAAACATTTCAGATGTTGATGAGACAACCAAAATATTTTATGGCCTTATGTCCTCATCTGCATTGAATTCCCTGCGATAGGTCCTACATATATAATATCTTTTCTTTGAACTCTTATTGCCTCTCAGACTAAGGATATGTAGGTCAAAAGGAAGGAAAAAAAAAAAAAAAAAAGCTGTTCATAAGAAAAGCTGAACTGAAAATATTTCTCACATCCATCTTGTCAATGTTTTGGGGCATACTGAATTAATATCCAAGTTTTTATTGCTGCACAGGTAACTGAATGCAATTGATTCATCTTCCCCACTATGCCATGATCCTTTTTCTTTGGGCTTGAAAATAATTAGTCACACTGTAAAGCTTGCAGGTTTCCAAAGTTTTCTTTTCATGCAAAGCAGCAGTTCCATAAAATCATACAATGCATTCCTTGATAAAATACAGCACCTAGTTTACATATGTGCTTCATTTCTTATTTTCATTTTTCACCTTTGAGCAATTTTCAAAATTTCACTTATGAGAATGCTCTTCATATATCTCCCTGAAGAAAGTAACACCTGGTCTGCAGATTGCAGGAGCCTGCAGAAACACAGTATGCTTGATAAATACATATATGGCTAAATCTTCTTCAGAGAAAGTTTGGTACTATATTGGATAGTGGGAAAAATATATTTTGAGACAATAATATTCACTGATACCACTGTACTGCACAATGCCTATACCGCACAATTAAATATTTCTTTCTTCAAGACACAATCTAAAGCACACTGATGCTATGTGAGGATTTCCAAAGCTTTTAGGCCATCTTCTTTTCAAAGCTTCGTAATATGGAAAATAGGCAGCAACATTTCATATTTTAACAAGCTAATCTGACAACCATTTACATGTCTAAAAAGTCTGAAAAGTAATTAAAAGTATACATAGAATCTTCTCTAGTATAATTGTGAACTTAAAATGGTATCTACTGTTATTCATTGACAATGCTTTCCCAAACTAAAGAATAAAAAATAAATAAATAAATAAAAATAACACTAAAGTTCCTGAAGGAAATATCTTATTCTTAGGGAGAAAGTTAAGATAGAATATTTATCTTCAGGCTTCAGCACACATTTGGAGTACACATTTTGAGTACAAATTTTTAGGAAAGTTATCAGCTAAGTATGTAATAGTTATGTTTCAAGACTAAAAATTAAAGCGTGTAATGCTTCATAGAACAAAAAGTACAGCAGATTCTTTAATATACAGGTTCTATATTACAGACTGAATTTATTGAAGAAAAATGAAATGCCATTATATCCACTTGTATCAATTTGGCTCTTGATCTATTACATTAGTCTAATGCATAATAACTGCATCATATTTCAGCAATTTAAAAATCAGATGTCTCATCTATACATTTACATCTCAATCAACAACTGAAGGAGCCTACAGGAAACTAGCCTATGGTAGGCTTCTAATTTTCAAAAAGTAAATTTCAGAAAGTTGTACTTCATCTTTAACTTCAGTTTCACTTCTACTAATTAGTACTTCTTTGTTTAACTGCATATTCATAATACATATTCATACTAAGTCCCAATTTTGCTTTATCTAGGTTAACAAGCAAGTTTTCTTTACTTATACTTTGCAAGAACAACTAGAAACAGAACTAAGCCTTTCCTAACTTAGCTATTGCTGAGCGAATGCTTTTGACACATGCATTATTTATTTTAAAAGATGCTCCTTTTTAAACTAATTTAGTAGTTTTGGCTACAACATTAAGCAACTCCAAACAAGAAACAAGTGATATATAGCTACCAGAATTTAAGCTCTGTCAGAAAATGGCTTTTAAATAGTTTTTCTAAATAAAGTCATTAACATGGCATTAACAAGGTTTTTTTTTCCCCGCCCTTGAACGAGAATTTTTGAAGTATTTTAAATGATGATATTTTTCTAAACAAGAGGAGCCAACATCTTCACTTGCAATTTGGCAATATCTGATTGACATTCTCCATTATTCTTAAGGAAAAACTATTTACATGTCTAGTCTAAACCCTTACACTACAGTTTTGTTGGTTTTGGCTGGTGAAGGTAACATCCACAAACTGAAAGCTGTGTAAAGTAATGATAGATATTAGGAAAGGAAATAATTGAAAAGGAATTTTTGATGAAATGGAACCATAATAAATACCTTGACATGATCCAACACAATCCATGAAAATCAGGGATTTATTTCTTGACCAATAATAATTTTAGTATAAAAATGAATACTTAGAGATATATGAATTGTACAAAGTAGGTATTTTTTCCTAAGGTTTTTACTACTAGCTACCTGATTTTGGGGGTGATGGATGTGACTGCCATGAGAAACCAAAAGATATCATTACTGATGTCTTTAAAAAAATATTTTTCAGAACTTCTCATGTGCTGGTTCTTATGTTAGTTTTCTTATGTTCTAGGAATTAGTATTTCAACAGCAAAGACAAAAGCAATGACAACAGTTAATTTTGTGGAGATTAGAAAGAGGTGATAGGAGGCAGAAGCTAACATACCAATTCTTTCCTCACCACCCACCCCCACTTACATTTTTCCTATGAAGGTTGTTAAAAAATAAATAAATAAGATATCAGAAAACACTCCTCTTGACATATTGTAGAACTCTTCTTTTCATCCTAGCATAGAAGTTTTGAGAGCTGCTTGATATTTTGTTCAAAATGAAATTTCTCTACAAAAGGCATTATCAGTTATGAAGAAAGCAGCAATCTACAATGTAACTGATCCTGAGCAATCCTACACAGAATTATTCAGTGTTGGAAGATTTCACCTATATTGTTGCTAATGGCTGTTGCAATAAGTAATCAGATACATTACAAAAAATACCATGCAAGACAGCAGGATGGGAATAAGTATGATAAATACAAAGATAGAAAATACAGCAATAGCGGTCAAATTATTCTGCAGTAAATTTCAAATCTTGGTAAAGTCTCCTTACTATTTGCAGCAGCAATAATATTCAAAGCTATCAGACCAGGACATCAAGGTTAGTGACAGTAGTACAGACTTTGCATACCTTCTGAAGTAGTAACAGTCACTCATCAAAACTGTAGTCAGCTGTAGCTGACTACGTGGTCAGCTACAGAACTTGGTGGTTATAGGTTCCTAGAGTAATAATGTAAGCAATTTACCTCTGCCTGGATTGCTTTATGATTATGATGGGGAAAAATATACATTTTGTCAAATAAAAACTCTATAAAGCTTATACAAAAAAGAGCTCTTGACAAGGAACTCTAGGCATTTGGATATAGATATCTGTATTTTTAGCAGATTATGTACTGATAGCATATTTGCCCTTTTAAGCAAGTCATATAATCTATTAAATTCAGTTCCTTTACATAATCATACTTGTTTCTAACTGCAACTAATATTACATGGGAAAGCATCAATCTTTACAGGATGAGGAAACTTTTAGGAGGATTTCTCCCTCTCCAAAAAAAAAAAAAAAAAACACAACCCTGAAAGAATTAAAAGAATAAACATCTTGCCAATTCTTCCAGCGCCAGTTAGTAGCAGAATAAAGAAATAAATAAAATAGAAATGAGAGAGAGAGACACA